>JAAWXA010000001.1:12401062-12447058 GCA_038090715.1 Florisuga fusca
TTGGCTGGGTCAGAAACCATCTTGTCTTAGTGCAGAAGGGTTTTGGTAGCAGGGGGAGAGCCAGAGGGGTGGTTCCTGTCAGAAGCTGCTGGAAGCTCCCCCAGCTCCAGTTCTGGTCCCATCACCGGCCATGGCCGAGCTGATGAGGGAAGGTGGATGTGCCTCTGCCAGGGACATATTCAAGAAAAGGGAAAAGAAACTGAATTTAAAAAGACTGCAGGGCAGAGGAGGAGGTGAGAGCAATGCCAGAGAAAAGACACTGAGGTGGGTGAGGAAGGAGGGGGAAAGGTGCCCGAGCAGAGATGCCCCCACAGCCCATGGGGAGATGGCGGCTGTGTCCCTGCAGCCCATAGAGGAGAAGGTGGAGCAGTCCCTGAGGGAGAACTGTGGGGTAAGTGTGGATTTGCAGCCCTTGAAGTGTCACAGGTGGGCAGATGAGGATCTGCAGCCCCTGAGAGGACACAGAGAAGCTCAGATGTGGATCTGCAGCCATGGAGGACCCCGTGGCAGAGGAGGTGACTGCCCTGTGACTCTGTGGGCACCCAGGAGGGAGCAGTTCCTGAGGCACTGCACCCCATGGGAGGGACTCATGTCCCAGGGCTTCCTGAAGAACGTGAGGAGTCCTCCCCTGAGTAGGAAGGAGCAGCAGAAACACCGTGTGGGGAACTGACCCTGAACACCCCCTGTGTCCCCTGTGCCCTGAGGGGAGGCAGCAGGGAAGCGATCTGGGACCAGGGAGAGGGGAGGAGGGGGTGGGGGGATGTTAAATTCTGTCATGTTTTCTCTTTCTCATAGATTAAATTAGTTTTTTTCCTTCCCAAGTTGAACCAGTCCGTTTTATGCCTGTTTCCATACTTGGGGAATGCAAACCTCCCTTTCCTTGTCAGGATTAAGGAGCCTTTAGGTGGATTTTCTCCTCCCTGTCCCGCAGTCAGTGAGTAGAGGCCCGGTTGACACAGGCCCAAACCCTGACAAAAAGCCACTCAATCACCCCCAAAATTTCCTGCATTCCCCACAGTGCATGGGCTCCCCTTCCAACACACTACTGAGCACATCCCGAGGTAGGTGAGAGCATTTACACACCCTAGAAACCCCCCCAGAACCTGCAGAGGCTGTTGTCACCTGTTCTGAATGCCATTTCAAGCTGTTCAGCACTCCCAAGTACAGCAGAATCTGGATTTGTGGTGTAAAAAAAAAAAAAAGATAGCTGCGTCTTTTTTCCTACATTTTGTGCAAAATAACTCGGGGGAGGCAAAGCAAGAAGCCAAGCCTCTGAAACACATTTAATTAGATAAGCTGAATCTGCAGTGTAGAATTTGGAAACTGTCCAGGTTTGGGATGGATAATTCAGTAATCTGCCCGGGTGATAGCAGACTGATGATTTCTGTGGAAATCAGGTGCTGCTCTTCTGGGTTTCCTTTTCCCCTCCAGTCCAGTGTGACTTCCCAGGTGCCCATTCCTATGGGATTGCTCCTGTATCTTCTTAACCAAGAAGCTTCCTCTTGAAGGGGAGAGAAGGATATAGATATGTCTCCCACTGATACTGATTTCCCTGGAAGCAAGCTGTAGAAATAAAGACATTAAAGGCACAAGTGTCCAAGTCCAGGTTGGATGCGGCTTGGAACAACCTGGGCTGGTGGGAGGTGTCCCTGGGCATGCAGGGGGGTTAGATCTTGATGATCTTTAAGGTCCCTTCCAACCCAAACAATTCCATTATTCTATAGCTAAGAAGTTTCTTAAAGCAACTCCAAGGCCAGTCACAGTCATTGAGACATTCTGAATTAGCAGCACTGCATGTGTGAGATGAAGAAACACAGATAATCCTTTAAATTGGCAAAGTAATATCTGGGACAAGCTGCACCTGCACAGCTGACTCCTTACAGCTTGAGGTTAGTTCACCTGAGTCCTCATCATCACCTTTTAACATCGTTTGGAAAAGTGTGTGACAACCCCTGCATGGTCATGGCTGGGAGCCAGAGACAAAACCCAAGTATTCCATTGAGCTGAAAGCAGCAGGGAAGGGGCTGCTGGAGGGAAAGGGGACATGAGGAGCTGTGGAGGAAACTCTTTAGTGGAGGAAAGAAAGCGAAAAGTCTTCAACTCTTGATTAAAAAGAGAAGGTGCTGCCTAGCATTTTTTCTCTCAACAGCAAACTTCTTTGAAAGGAAACTCATCAGTTTGCTTACAGCGTCCCTGAGAGCTCTAAAATAAATTTTTTTTCTGTAGCCAGGAAATATTTGGGCTCAACTGACACTGCTGCAGCCCTAGGGAAAAAATATGAGGGAGGGAGAGAGAGGGCTGAGAGTGAAGGAGCTGTGGTGTGTTTGCACAGCAGTCCCTGAGCAGTCTGGCAGAGCAGGTACTCAGTGTGTGTGTGTGTGTGTGTGTGTGTGCAGGATGGGGCTGAGTGACAAATCTGTGCTTCAGAGGATGCTTCAGCCTCGTTGGCCTGTGAGCAAGAATCAAGGCATGTCGCACAAATCAATAATTTCTGAGCGAGGGTGGTTTCAGAGGGCTGTGTGTGCTGTGTTGGGTTATTATGTGTGTAATGAGGTGCAGGCAGGCACTGAAGCATTTGCTGCAGCTCTCCCTGCCCTCCTGTGAGTTCCCTGGTACTCAATCACACATTTGCTTTCACAGTGTAATCTGGCTTTCTGTGAGTAGTGCTCATTTTCATCTGTCCTCCTGCCTCAGCTTTGCAAAGCTGTGAAACCAGACTGCCTGTGAGACATCTAACACTCAATTCCATTCAGTTGAAAAGTTTGGGTTTCCATTTTGAGAAAACAGTTTTCCTGTAGTTCCACTGCAGAAGGATTTTTTTAAAGCCTGATATCTGATAGCCCTTAAATTAATCATGCTCTCCAAAAGAGTTTATTTACTATGTTAGAGCTAAAGAAAAGGGCAAATATATCATGCACAAATAATACAAATTATCTTTCCAACTCTAATATCATTCAAGCCTCATGAAATTCCTCTGCTGGGACCTGGGCTGACTAGCTGAGAACATTTTTTTTTTTTTTTTTTTTTTTTTTAATAGGGCAGGGAAGGGAGCCTGTGCTTTACTGTAACAAATAATAACAGCACAAGAAGTAACAGAGGATTGTTTTTCCAGGATTCTCAAGTGAGTATTTTTCCCAACCAACATATTTTCCTTCCTCAAGTTAAATATATTGTTCTATAGCTGGTTGAAATATGAAGCCAAGGAATCTATATTACTCTCATCATTTTAAGCTGAAAAAACCCACCTGTACTCTAAGCTAACAAGGGTAGACAGCTGATCAGCATCAAGGTTTCCACTGTGGTTTGACTCTTGCTGTCCGGACAATTCTTTGATTACAGAGGGCAGAGTGAAAGCTTTGTCTTTATCTGTGCACTGTAGCTCAAGTGAGTTTAGCTGGAGACACATCCTGGCTCTATTCTCTCTAATAAACACCTCACTATTTTTCTCACCAGCACCCACTGGCATTTTTTCTGCACATCCAGGTGTGTGCAACCCAAAGAAGAAACAGTGAACCAAACTAAATGGCATAAACCCCAGGGATTGTAGGAATAGAGGGAGATTGGAATAATCTCATTTACAATTGGCAACCCAACTCTGGCTGATTCCAATCAGACCTTATAAGCAGCTCCAGAAGTCACTGGTGGGACTGATGGAGTGGTGAACAAGCAGAGGGATCCATACAAAACCTGACAAAAATAAATCCAATCAGGGATTGTTTTGTCCTTTTAGGACTCATCTTAGAAAACATATTCCCACTCATCTGCAAAATTGGAAAGGGGCAGGCAAAACTTCTCTAGGAGGTGGGCAGTCATGCTGATACATTGCCCTACTTCCCACTGCATGCCCAAACCTATTCCAAAACCTTTTCCAAAACACATGCTCTACCCATGCTACCATTTCTGTGTGGATTTCTGTCTTAGTCAAAGGAGTATCTTTTGCACAAAAATCTGATTTCACCCCAGTGAATTTACCAGGGCTTAGAGTTTCAAAAATGGGGTACAGGCTGCCTAAGGAGGTGCTATGGTAATTTCCCTCCTTTGGGACTCCTTTGGAAATGCCTTTGCCTGAGACAGAACAGTCAGAAATACCAACCACATGGGGTGTGCTACAGAATTTTTCTTACCCACTTACTCAGAGAGTATGAATTATAAAACCAACACTTAGGATTTTACAGGTCATAAAAGGTGAACATTAAAGACAAATGAAGTATTATTGGATAGTTTTTAACATTTCTGAAATCCTTCCTGCAGACTGAACCTGGATTGGTCTTGTAGCTTAAGGCCCAAAATATATTTCCCATGAAGTCTAGAGGAGAATCCTTACCTCTCATCCAATGACAAGTGTGTAAATCCGGGCAACACCTTGTCCTCGATACTTCCAGGTGCAAATGTCTCATATCACTAAGCTACTGCTCAGTGTTTCAAGGCTGCACCTCTGGCAGTGGCATATTCACTGTATTTGAATAGTTTAGCATGATTTTGGAGAATCCAAAAAGATCTTCAGGACTACCAGCACACCCATAGAATGGTAAAAAGAGGCAACAGTGGAATTCATCCATCAGAGCATCATCCTGGTGATGGATGCAAGCCAGATTTAAAGGACAGTTTGCAAGAGACCCAAGGCTCATCACAGTGAAATTCAAAAAGAGGTGTACCTCAGAGGGGTGAAAAACTTACTTATTATCATAAAAACTATGCAAATTCTATCCTGATATCATGAATAAAAGGATATTAAGAACTTCAAAAGTTCTCTACCAATAAGCATAGAGTTGCCTCAGTTTGAGAAGCCCCAAATATGTGTTAATAGGAGTTGGATGGTTACTCTGTGCTTCCACAGCAGTTGAAAATGATGTTAAAAAGTTTCCAGCACTGTTCAGTGATGTATTAGAATGTGGTTTAGAAGGAATAATTTTATTTTAAAAGCAAGCAATGGAGATGCAGAGCTACAAGACAAGGTGACAATCAGCCCCCACTTGGGTGCCACTTTCTTTGGGTACCCTCCCAAGGTAGCCTTAAGATTATGGCCTAACCCTTCCCAGTTTCAGCCATAGATTGATGGACTATCAGATTCGCTTTACCCCAGCAGATTGCTCTTTCCCTTTTATCTCCCAGCTTTGACTGCCTTCTGCCTTTTTCCTTCTGATTAGATGAAATATCAAAGCGTATTTTTGTGCTGAGAACAAAACCCCATCCCAGTGCAGCATGGACAGGTTTTCAGAAGAATGTAATCTGGGTGTTGATGAGGCTTTTGATGAACAGAGAAGATTCAGCCTGTTAATCCATGCAGTGGGTTCACCAGGTACTTCTGGAGGTTAACCAATGGGTGGCCAATGCTCCAGAAGGCCTCCAAGATTTTGCTTTCTAAAGTCAGGCTCCATCACTACCACCTCTTTGTCTCCACTCCCTCCCCTGCACCTTCCTTTGGGGTCTGGAGAAACAGGTCTCATGGGGAGAGGCTGAAGGAGCTGGGGGTGTTCAGCCTGGAGAGGAGGAGGTTGAGGGGAGACCTGATTGCCCTCTACAACTCCCTGAAAGGAGGCTGTAGGGAGGGAGGTGTTGGCCTCTTCTCCCCAGTGACTCTGATAGGACAAGAGGTAAGGGGTTCAAGGTGTGTCAGGGGAGGCTCAGAGTAGACATAAGGAACAATTTCTTCACTGGCAGAGTGGTGAAGCATTGAAACAGGCTGCCCAGGGTGGTGGTGGAGTCACCATCCCTGGAGGTCTTCAAAAAAAGGGTGGATGTGGCTCTCTGGGAGATGATTCAGTGGTTAAGGTGGTGTAGGACTGATCCTTGGACTCCATGACCTTGAAGGCCCTTTCCAACCATGATGATTTCATGATTCCAGGATTCCTGAGCCTCTCCCTGACATCTGCCACCATCACCTCAGCCCACACCTCTTCTGCTCCCGCCTGGATCTCCTGCACTCAGGGCTGGAGCCAAGCCAAGCAGCCTTGGTGGAGTTCACCAGCCAGCTGAGGATCTGTCAACAACTGGGCTGTGGACCTGCCCACCCAGTCACTGCTCTTCCTCTTGTCTCAGGCCCCTGGGGCACTGAGGAGTCACAATGTCACCCAAAGGCAGCCACGACCCACGGAGCCTCTCTGCAAATTAGTACATCCACGTATCACAGCCACCTGCCTGTCAAAAATAGCAGCTTCAGTCTTCAAGTGGCTATGAGGATGCTGCTGCACCCAGATTAATGAGCAGGCTCACTCTCAGCAGGGCTAATTAGCCAACAGGTGGCTTGGTGGCTTAGTTCAGTTCCAGAGCCAGTTTGTTTTCCAGTTGTGACCTTGTTTGCCTCTCATTTGGCTACCTTGGCATGCTGTCACACCAACATCTGGAGACCTGGCAGCACCTCTGCCACTTCTGAAATGCCCCATAGCCATGCAGGACCCAGAAGCCCTGTCATGCTCAGAAGAGCTATACATAAATATGTTTTAAAGATCCAAGCACCAGCACACTTCTCAGGTGGCTCCGGAAATCCAAGCCAGACAGCCAGAAAATGCCAAGCTCAGAGGAGCTGATCCCTGCTTTATGCAAAGCTTGGTCAGATGCACTGATGGATCTACCCCAAAAGCAGGTCAGATTGCAGCATAAAAGGCAAGAATCAAAGTAGTGGTCACCACACTACCAGTACTCTTCATGTCACTACTAGTACTCTTTGTCTGAACTAGGACAGGCACCTCCAAGACTGAAAATCCACTGGGAAATACAAGTCCAGTGACAAGCCCTGACTCCTGCTTACATCTACCTGAAAAATTAAATCCTATCTCCCTTCCCCATTTGCTCTTGAGAAAGGAAACTTAAAAGATATACAGAAAGTCTTCAAGAAAACAGCTTAAATGAGGTGGCTGCCTTCAGATTTACTTTCAAATTAATTCCCTTACACAATTCAGAGTCACAAGGCTGAAGGCAGAGGCAGCAAAAAATTTTGTAGGCCCTTACCATAAAGACACAACCATAGCCAAAAAAAAAGAGTTAACATTTTTAGAAGTCAGTAGAAAATTGCTCATTATACCTGCAGTAATCTGAATTACTTCTTAGAGAAGTACCATATTACTTTGGTATTACCTTAGCCATCAAGTGAAACATTTTGTTTTGCCATAGTTCCCAAAAAATGAATAGTATTACTAAAGACATGAAAATAAAGGAAATTTCCTGATTAGTGGGAGTAATGAAAAGCTTTATTTAGTGTCTTGGTGGAGTAAGTAGAACCAAATTTCTGAAAAACTGCCTCTTTCATCTCTCATAAAATTGTGCCTCTAATTATAGTCTACATCTTTGTAGAGCCTTAGTTTTTCTCTCATTATTATGCACTTGTTTTTGAGATGAATGTTAATCTGCCTTTTTTTTTTTTTTAAGTTTCCTTAATTTTTATGTAGAGATGACTCATTTTGAGCAGCAGTAAAGGAATCTTGAAAACTGTCATCCTTTTTCCACACCTTTTTTTTTTCTTTTTCTTTTTGGCAAATCCTGGCCACAGCTTTGCCTCGACGCGAGGATTTCACAGAAACACTTCTGAGTTCATATGAAACAACCACAGAGAGCTGCAACCACCTTCATCCTGAAGAAAAAGAAAAAAAAAACAAAACTAAGGAGTTCTTGCAAAGGAGCTGCTGTTCAGAACAACTCCCTCAAATTGCAAATACAGCTGTCATGCTTGCACAGGGTGAGTTTTGCAGGAGGTGTTTGGGGTTTCGGGGGAAGGAAGGCAGGGTGGGGAGGTGAGATTAGGTGGGGGCCCCAGCAGGGATGGGGTTATCTCTGTCAGGGACTCCTGCCAGGTCACGAGGGAGTATTTCTCTGAACGGGACAATCTGCAGGAGTGAAGTCGCCATAAAACAGGATAAAGAGTGTTTTGGTAAACAGGGGGAAAGGACGCAGGCTCACACTGCTTAAACAGCTGCAAAAACTGTCAGTTGTTTGAGAGCCTGACCTTCTCAGCTTCAGCTTTTACTTCTTTGGAGAATATTTCAAGAGGAAGCAGTGATTAGGAGTAGAAATTTAAGGTGTGTGAAAGGTGACAGGGGAGGGGGGAAGTGTTTTCAAGGAAATTGAGATTTCTTAAGTTTTGCTTGTGCAAAATCTGATTTAAAAAGAAAAAAAAGGGGGGGGGAGGGAATCGAGGGGATAAAAATGGAAGTAAACTTTTTAACCAGCCACATTTTCCCACAGAATGATCAGTGAAGCAGAGACACTGGCTTCAGTTTTTTTAAATCTCCAGTTTAGGGAAGCACATGAATATCCCAGGGGGGAAATTTCTGAATTAAATGCCCTGATCTCTCAGACCCCAGTTCTGCAGAGAGAAACCAAAAGGAAAACCTCAGGCAGTGCTGGCACTTCCCACATTCCATCAAGAGCTCCCATTATACCTCCTGGAGGGTGGTTATTTTTGTCTGCAGCTGTAACACTGTGATGGAAGTGCGTGGGGCTTCACTGGAGCTTCACAGAATCACAGAATCATCCTGAAGCTTCCTCTGTGCTTGGTCTGATCATGGAACCTGAGCTAGCATGGAACCAGCTACCCAGGCAGGGCCCTGGGTACCAATTTCCTAGCAGCATGTTCACTTTCAAAGCTGTATGGCATCCTGTGATGATGCTTTCTTTTTTGTTTATAAAAGGGTTTCCATTTTTAACACCACAACTCCTGCTCAAACTGGAGAGATTTGGCAACAGATTAAAAAAAAATGGCATGTGGGCACCTAAACGTTTCATCCAGCTCTGTGTCTGCCACTGACTCACTTCAACATTACTCATATATTCTTGTAGGGATCAGAAAGCTTGTGCTTGCAGATCCCTTGCAGGACTAGGGCCATACCTCATGACTTAAGAACAGCTCTCCATGCTCAGCCATGTTTGGCTTTGGCATGTTGCATATGACAAGGCAGCTGTACTAGTAGAGGTCTGGATGTCTCATCAACCAGAAAGAGCAAGAAACTATCTCTGGAGTCCTCCCCCATCCCCCAGCAGAGCACATTTTTCCAGAGCCACTGATAAGCACAGTCTTGATTTATAAGCAGGGCCTTCAGGAGCTACTGCAATGCAGGTACTTAATTTGATAGTAAGAGTCAGAGTAGCACAAAGTGGTCACATTTACAGAGGATCTTTCTGGGCATGACTCGTATTTACAGCTATAAATGCCATTAGCCTTCCCTACTTTCAAACTTACAAATCTGTGAATACAAATATTCCTTGAACAAGAACACCTTTAAGATGCTCATACTAAAATGTTATTGTCACGTATACAAATAGAGAGATACAAGAGACATACAGTGAGAAATGAAAGAAATGCAATAAATGGACTCTATCAGAGAAAAACACTCAAGAAATACCTGGTTAATTGCCTGCTCAGCCCATGTAGCAGTCCAACAACTCCATTGCTCAGGCAGAACTTAGAATCATAGAATCACAGGATGTCAGGTTGGAAGGGACCTCAGGGATCTCCTGCTCCAACCCTTCTGATATTATTGTTTATCTGAGATCTCTCAGCACCCCATAGAGCTGAGACTTCAAACTTCCCAAAGTGGGGGAATCCACCCCTTCCCCTGGGAGACCATTCCAATGTCTGACTGTCCTCATGGGGAAAAATTTCCCTCGTGTCCAATGGGAATCTCCCCAGGAGCAACTTGTGCCCATTGCCCCTTGTCCTGTCCAGGTGACTCCTTGTGAACAGGGAGTCTCCATCTGATTTGCAGCCCCCCTTTAAATACTGGAACACTGTAATTAGATTAAAAAAGCTGTGCTGTTTTTTAACTTCCACACATTCTGCAGCATAAATCAATCAGCAGAAACATTTTGTGGGGTTGCTTTGCAGCTCTGCTTGAGGGCCCTGGTACTAACCCAGGGGTTAAACCTGCACAGCCCCTTGCCCTGTGCTGCCAAACACTTGGCAGGGGGGAGCAGGGGCTCTTCCATCAGCTCCCAATGGTTTTATAACATCTAGAAGTGATTTGTTGGAGAGTGGTCCCTGTCACCTTTCAAGAAAGGTGAAAAGGACTGTCCCTTTGCCCCACAGCAGAGTGCAGCAGCCTGGGGTGGTTTGTCTGCCCAGAATTAGTAAGGATTGGGAATACTGTAGAGTGGGAAATTGCTCTGCTGGGTAATTTCTCCAGTAAGAATCAAAAATTACAATGATTTTCAAGTACAAACAAACACCCTGATGCCCTATATTCTGAATTTGTTTATTTAATCTCATTTTTTGTACAGTAAACGGCGCAGCTCAAAGCTTGTTTGGATGAGCTGACAACGCAGTGTTTCCTGGCAGAAATGTTTGCCTGGAAGTGACAAAGCTATCAGAAAACTGGGGAGAGGTGAATGCAAATAACTTCGTTAAACTTTGACAGCAAGGGAGAAAAGAGAGAAGTTGTTTTCAATCAGAGGCTTCATGTCATGCCCTTTTTGCCTTATTAGTTAAGGCAATGAAGCATTTCTCTTTATGCTGAACCTACTCCTGGTGGCTGCAGATACTGTTAGTTCCACGTATGTATTCTTTTTATAAAAATTTATCTCCCAACTACATACTGAACTTTGATGAAAAAAACCTTCTTTTGTAACCCATTCTCAGACAGATGGCTTACTACCTCTGGGTTTGTCTTTTTGCCTCATGTTCATTGCAGCCTTAGAAAGGATTCAGTATTAAGGAAAGTGAAATATTTCTTTTCCTGCAAATTCCACTTCCTGTAAAAAGCAGAATGCCTCTGCTTTACCTCATCCTTGACTCTCTGTCCCTTTGGTCCACTTCTTCTCTGCAGTGTTCAAGCATCATAAAAGCCACAATTCTCTTTTCCTGAGTTTTCTGGTAATTTCCAATAATTCTCATATTCCCTTTAAGAAAATTCCAAGCACTCCACAATCTGCACAATGAATAAGAATGAAGTATTTTGTTGCACATTTAACCATAAGCACACTCATGAATTATCAAAGTTTGATTGTGAATGAACATTTACATCCAGCCTTGCCTCAGACATCCAGGTGAGTTAAGAGTATCAGTAATATCTGTGACAGGCAGAAATGCCTCCAAGTTTTCCATAATAAGCCAGAAAATCTTGTTTTGATTTGCCCTTCAGGAGCCTCGGAATAAGTTTTTCTTTTTCCTCTTAGCTGAAGGACAGAGCTGCACAGTTCATCATTCCAAGCTAATGTATTTATGGCCCAAAGAGCCCTCCTCACCCCCAGACTTGAGGCTTCCAGTGGAATCCAAGGTATGTAATGATGATATGAACATGATATACTTTACTGTAACCTGTGCTTCAGGCAGCTGCTAATGCCACTCCAGCTTTCTGCAGTCTCTAGCCAAAGGAAGGTTGTCTGCAGCATATGTATAACTTCAGTCCTGACCATGTTTACTGTGAAGTCAATGGCATGCTGAAGCAGATGCCACAGAACCAAAGAGCCAGTTGTTAACATTCAAGTCTCAGATGTTAAAATGAATATTTGGGATCATTTCCCTGCCTAAGAAGGACACTAATTTCCTCCCTGCTAAATTACTAGCACTGTGGTGTCTAAAGTCTTGCACAAAGATCCAGAGACACTTTTGTACTGCACTTGATGGAAACGCTGGGAAAGATGGGACAGCTCCAAAGAGATAAAAGTCAAAGGTAGCAAAAAGGTCAAAACACATAAAGGAGAAACCAAGCAGCACTGTGGGAAGGGAAGCAGAGTTACACCACCCTTCCCACAACTGCTGAGCAGATCAAACCCAGAATTTGAACACAGTCTGTTGGCTCCTAGTCTGACCTTCTGTTGTATGGTGCTGCTTCTGACAGTCTTGGTCAGGAGAAGGATGCCTCCCTCTTTCAATGTTGCCCAAAAATAATCTCTTTTTAAGTTGCTCTTGCTATGCATAACTCTAAATTTTCAGCCCCAGTTTATTCAAGTCATAAACTGCTTTGTTAACCAGGAGATCATTACACTTTTCACTGAGTGCAAATGCTTTCAGTGGCATGCAGGTCAGGAATATCCTAATCCTTCATTGATGAAGTACAACACTTATGATATAGATCCAAAAATGTGGACAGGGAATTTCTCTGCAGCTCCTCTCTTAGTGGTTCTAACAGGAACAGTCAGGGGAAGGAACAGATCTTATTGCTTTGCCTTGGACTCTTGCTCTCATTGATCTGCAAAATAAGAACGTGGACAGTTTTAAAGTTCAGATGTTCAAAAAGCTGAATAGTGAGGAAGGATTGCTTAGCTTTATTTACATGCACTTATTTGTGCAGCTGTATGACACTGTTGACTCCTATCTGCTTTTTTTTTTTCTACTACAGTCCTCAAATATTTTTCTGCTGAACTACTGCCAGTAAGTTGTTCCCATTTTAAAATTATTAATATTAATTTAAATTATGTTTATTGGTATCTCAACTATGAGAATACCAAGTGAAGTATTCTCAAAGGCTCCATTAATCTCATCACATTTGCTTAACAGCTTCTCCCCATATTCTTCTTTATGTGCATATATTAGTGAGTGCAATGGCATCATGTATTGATTGTACTGTGGATTAGATTTTAATTACTGCAGTTCATAGAACAAAGACATAATTCAGCTCCTGCAATACACCACTGCTGTTGGATAATTTCACCTCCTTTGCAACATTTTCTACAGAGCCAGTTCTCTGCAAAGTGACTCTGGTTTTAATCATGCTGCCAAAATACAAAACTGCCTTCATAATTCAGGTGCTGTACACCACTACATCTTTAGCATGAAGGTCTCAAGACCTTTTTGGAGTGCAGGGGAATCACCCATGCTTCCAGAGAGCTGGAGCTCAGGTAAGGAGGCAGCTATCACCCACATCTGAATTTCTCATCTGCAGAGCCAGCTCTCAGGTGCCAGACTGAATTTGCAAGTGCACAGTGGATGAGCAAAGATAAGAAGTAGGTGCAAAATTTGCAGCAGATCAATGTGGACAGCACAGACATGTTATTTATCTTCCCTGAGCTCCCTGGAAAGGGCTCAAGGCACCTTCAAGGGCATTTCCTCTTACAAAAGAGAAAGTGAGCACCTCCATGGCTAAACTACTTAAAGCTCCACAAAAGATTAAGTGTTGGAGGGAAATGAGAAGACCCAAAGTTCTGAAATTGATTTTTGGCAGAGAGAAGCACTCAGAAAAACCCCACAGACTTAAGAGTAGCAGGCAAAACTGATTTCTTGGATCTAGTGCTGCACAGAAGTATGAAAAGGGTGTAGACAGCAAGAGTCCAGGGCAAACACACAGGGCAGGAGCTGCCTGTACGTTGAAAGAAGAAAGGAGAAAAGAAGGCAAAAAGATATTAATGACAATTTGCTTTCCATAAAAGCCTTATATTCTACTTGACTTTTTTTCTGTTTTACCTTAGCCTTTGACACAGTGAATGCTGTCTGCTCATCCTAGCAACAAATCTAACCCACAGTTTCTAGACCCCACTATTTAACAAAACATTAGAGCTTCATCCCTTGTACATTTCTGATTACTTGCACATTTCTACTGAAGCATTTGTGTGACATTCTCACCACTACATCCATCATAAAATACACTTTGGAGTAAGTTAACAGGGGGGTTTTGCTTGGCTGGGGCTTTTAAAAATTGAAATGAAGTTCCAAAAGAGGAGCAAACCTTCATGTCTAGAATCACAAGACTATTATAGCATCCTGCAGACACACTGGGAGAGAGCAAAACCAAACAGTTCAGCATGTGGAATCAACACATTGATTCCACAAATATTTACTACTCCCTTTGAAACCAGGGAGGACTATTCACAGACAGAAAAGCTGTGCCTGCAAGTTAACATTTGCCTCCCTCAGCCCTTGAAAGCCGCTGCAGACAAGATTTTTCTTCTAGATGGACACTGCTAACTCGTTGGCAGTCCACAGCTATGAAATTATGCATACTGTAAGGGTGAAAATTATATAGGACTGCTCCTAATGACAGCTTGGAGTCAGTAATTGGCTCAGTGGTGAGATGAGGAGCTCTCTGCCATTCTGTGAGAGGCACCCAGGAAATGCCAAGATGAATTGTCATAATTAGAGATACATTATTAGTATTTATTAAAACACAACAAGTTGTACTGGTTGTGCATCTTCTGTAGGCACACCTTCTGAAAAAAACTGAGTAATCTAGCCTAAGCAGGGCAATATAAAATCATAGAATCACAGAATGTCAGGTTGGAAGGGACTTCAAGGATCACCTGGTCCAACCCTTCTGATATTATTGTTTATATGAGATGTCTCAGCACCCTGGGAACCTTAGACTTAAAACATAAAACATCTAAAACTTATAATTTAAAACTTTAAACTAGGCCTTTTTTACCCTAGAAAGTTGTACTGACCTAACTCTATGGCTTCAGTTAAAGCTGTACATCTCCCACATAGGAGAAGTGGGATCAGAACAGCTTATTTTGCCCAAGCAGAAATAAAAAACCAAGGAGTGGCAGTATAAATCATCTTCCTACCAGTATAACCAAGCATCAGTTTCAACAGTGCAATTAAATGTGTCATAAAAATTCACCCAGCTCAGGTAATAGAGTTAAATTGGTGCATGATGCATGAAGAGACCAGACTCCCTAGTTCACAAATAAACAGGAATCATTGAATCTTACTCCCCCCACACCCCTTGCATGCAAGGAAGAAGTGAAAATGCCCAGTGTTTAAGATAAAGCCCTTTATGCTTGAGCATCTTGTGACCTAACCAGCATTTGCAACTCAGTGAAACGCAATGTATTCATTTGGCAGCTGCCTGGAAAAGTACTTGAATCAGTCTGAACTGATTCTTTGAATAGAAATGAAGAGGGAATCACTACAGCTGGAGTCAGGGAAGCTGCTCATTTAAGAAAACAGCAAAAGGTCACAGAGGGATAAACGTTTCTGCCAGCACTAATTTCACTATAATGCCCCAGTTTCTCATCTTGAAAATGGAAAGGATTTTTCCTCGTTCTTCCAGACAGAGAAAGTCAGGAAATATGCATAATTATGGATAAGAAATGCACTGCATTATGCTGGAAGCTGGTTAAACACTCTTTGAAGATGTTTGTTTTCCAGGGATCCCTGATAGAACCACTCCACTGGTGGGCAGATGACAGGACCAGGCAGGAGAGTCTGGGCTGCTGCATGGGGCTCTGTCCCTGGCTTGCTACAAATTCTTTGGTAAATCACTTCCTCCTTGTATGTCTCAATTTCTCCCCTCACAAAATGACAGAAGGTCAATGTGCAAAGCACTCTGAGAAATACCAATGACAAACAAGTGCTATGTATTAGTTGGGTGGAATTATTATTAACCTTTTTACCTTCTTCTTTTCTTGTGCAATAGCTACCATTAAAGGCAAAAAAAATCAGCTTTGAATGCTTATTAGATAACTTACTCACTTTGGATCCAAATCTGAATTAAGATTTCAAATGAAGTTCAAAGCTCCAAAGCCTTGAATGTGATTTTTCAGCTTGAGGTATTAATATCTTAAAAATCCATGTTGCAGAAAACGCCATTTTCGCTACAGAACACTTCAGTAAAACACATTTTGTTCCCATTTATTATCCTGGATATCCAAATGGACACAAGCAATCTGCTCAGCAACATTCCCTCTTTTTGAAGATCCCCCTCATTATGCATTTAGAGAGAAATTGCTCCAAGTAATTCCAGGACCAGTTGCTCCCAGTGATTCCATTAGACTGAATCCCTGAACACACTTCCTTCTGCCACTCCAAACAGATCTATCACATGAAATAGTGAAGGCATATGGACTGGGTGGCTGCTGGACAAGGATATATTGAAAATTAGGAAATGAGAAATTGTTGCACAGGTGTGGGATCTAACAAGCCAAGCCAGAATTTGGAGCTCATTGTTCATCTCTGTCCCTTACCAGTAAATTCACTACAATTATACCACAAAAAAACCCCAAGAGTAAAAATTTTGATGTGCATAACAACCTGACATGTGGCATATCTTTTATGCCAGGTCTCAAATACAGAAATAAAACTATCCACAGTGGAAATATTTTTAGGATCACAACTGAGGCTGGGAGAAGTTCCCATAAGGAATTTCCAGGCAGTGTGTTCTGTCATTGCAAGATCACATTTGGTCTCAGTTTTACATCTTTACTTCTGTAAAGGATCAAATGCAAGTGGAGTTTAACTGGACTAAAGGAAACAAACTAGCAGTTTATGCACCAGGTGTGGGAGAACAGCTACTCTTGCTTAAGTCAAACTGTCTCTACTTCTGTTTTACATTTGCCTCTATTTTGCATATGATGGCTCAGATGCCTATTGATTACTAATTTTATGTTTGCAGTGTTTATGTTATGCTGTTTTTGTTGATCTATCATGGAAAATAATCTAAAGCATACATTTCAATAGTATTGTCAAATCATTTAATCTTGTTCATAATGGACTACTCTTTTTGTTTTTCCTGTATTCTTGGTACACTAAGAAATTCTCTTCATATAGCACTGGATTTTTAATTATAATTATACATTATTTTCTGTAAGATAGAAACTTCCAAGGTATAAAAACAGTTTGTTCCACAAATCCTGGTAAAATTTTCCAACATTTAAACGTTTAGTTTTGAATACAAGTGACCCAGGCCCCACTGACATTATCAGTATCAAACTGACTGAGCTGTTTGCTAAGATCTATGTCATGAAATACAAGAATAGCTTTTGTTTTATTCATTTTCTTTTGAGCATCATCCCAGCATCTTCTGGCCATTCCAAATTGTGGTTGCTGTAGGGATGGGTTTGAATTAATTCTCTAAATTCAATGACTTCTCAGTTGGAGGCAGTTCAGGGCAGGCTCTGCTGTGCTTACTCCCATCTCTTACAAATTTCCTGCCTGCACCCTTCAGCCTTGTCTTGTGCTCTCACCTGAAAACCCTATGCAAATTCTTTTTACAAAGCTCTAATTTTGCCCAGACTTCCATGAAAATTATATTGTAAATATGTATAGGTGGATAACAAGGATCTCAACAGGCTGGGTCCTTCCTATTCACTCAGTTGTGAATTGTGGATCTTTCTGGCCCTAATTTAGAGAATCACTTCAACCTGTGATTAAATCCTAATGGCATCAAGGAGATGTGAGCACATATTTGAGGCTTAGCCTACCCTTTAGTCTTTAAACAGCTTAACAACATGCACTCCTGAAGGAATAATTATCATGCTGAACCAGTATTTCCTTGTCACCAGGATACAGACTCCAGGCAGTCCACCAAAAGAGACCTCAATGGTCTCGAGATGCTGAAAAATGTATTAAACAACAGTGAGACAACTTAAATATTCAACTTCTGAGAAGTCTGCCATGGTAAGTTTGGGAGCTCCACCCTTCCCCTACCCTGCAGGTGACTCCTGGCATTATCTCAGTGCTCCACAACCCACACTCTCTTATCATTCACCTTCAAGAATTCAGCCAAGCTCTCAAAACATGCAAGGAAATAATGCACACTTACACTGAGAAATGCAGAGGTACCATTCAGCACTCCTGATCTCAAAAAAGTGTAATTTATAGACATGAATACATATTAGCATATACATGTACCCTTATGGATTGCTGCCTTCACTCTTAGGACCTCTGCAACAAACTTTGCAACACCAGTGTTTTCTTTTTCCCAGGTAAGTAAGGGATTTGTCTATATTACTCAGGTAAACACAGAGTCATCTCTGTATAGTGTTTTCTCTGATATTTTGCTGAACTGAAAAATTGGTTGTATCATTGTTGTTCTGTGCTTTCTAGAAGTCTACAGCCAAAATGTTGGCATGCTGAAGCTGGGGAATTATTAGAACCTTAAACATATAAGGTTCTAATATATACATATATATATATGTGTACACATCTATCTGCTATACCCAGTCAAGTGTGGCAGAGCCTGTGTGGTCTTTTCCCAGAGTCTTTCCAGGCACTGGGGCTTACAGGATACATTGTTCTTTTTGAAAACTAAACATGTATTTTTGCCTAGTGCTTTATCTTCAGAAGCAGGTTGAAAAGAAATAGAAATATTCTGCTGTGAATTTCTGGGGACTTTTTTATACTGAAGGGTACAAATGTCACATGGAAAAGAGACCAAAAGTGAAATAAACAACCATTATGCAAGATGACAGGAGAAATCATGGCTGTATGTGGTAAAACTTTCCCAAAAAAGATAAATTATGAAGTTGTTTTTTTTTTTATTGGCATTACATTAATCTCTTACCAAGTCATTCAGACACTGCAAGCAGTAACTGATATTGTCTGCAAATATTATACACCACTGTGGGTGTTGTGCAAGCCACATACAGCCCACAGGACAGTTCTTCTCCTACCATCATTACCATCTTGGAGCAGAGATGAAAGGAAATTACTGATTCGGGAGGTACATGAATCTCAGCAGAAGCTGCTGCTTTGCCATGAAATGGTTTGCCATTGCTTGGCAAGAAAAAAAATGGTTTATTTGTCCAGCAGCAACTCGGGGATTTAAAAAGTTGAGAATGCAGGTGTGTGAACCACTGATAAACCTTCTCAGCCCCTTCTGAGGAGGGGTTGCTGCTGCAATAATATTAGCACAGGAGCCTGGGTGTCAAGAGTTCTGCTGTTGTATGTGAGGGCAGAAATGTGTTGGAAGAACCACTCTCTTCCCTAGGAAGGCTGAAAACCTGTTGAGACCAGTGGAAAGACTGAGCTTCCAGTCAGCAGAGCAGCACCATCCTGTCCACAATGCCTTTGCTGACGGGCTCTTGAAAGTGATTTATTGTGTCAGCCTTCCTAGCTGCTATTATGTTTCCATTGCAATTAGAGATCTATGGATCTATTTATTGTGCTGGTTTATCTTTGGGGTTTAAATGTGATGTATTAAATCCTAGTGCCGTGCAATCCAAATGCAATGAGGCAAATAACTGTAAAAGCCAAAATTAGGATACAGAGAACAATGCATTTCAAATTAAGTGGGAACAAGATTACTTGCTAGCTGAAAATAATTAGCACCTTCAGTGCCTTGTGTGAATGCAAATGATAGGTGTGCCAGAGGAATTTAATATCAGCTGGCATTACAAAACCTACCACCATGAGAAATAAGAAAAGTGCACTGTAGAACAGTATCATTACAGAATTAAAAGAAAATCCCCCCCCCCTAAATCAACATCCTAACCAAAGAAGTATTCTGTCACTGCAGAAACTCAAAACCTGGATGCCCCTGATGAGCCATGCCTCAGGTGAACCCCTGCAATAGGATGGGCAGGCAGGGTTAAAAAATGATGCAGGCAGGCACCTATGGGTAAAAAAAAAAAACATAACAAACCTTTCATAAATCATGGGAGCTTTTCATCATCTCATGTAATTTTTATTTTGTACCACAAATGGGGCAGTACTTTTAAAGTACCTTAGAAACACTTCTTTCTCCCACGAGCTCCTGGAACAGTTTTCAAAACTCCCTTGTTGCAAGCATTGACAAGCAGTGACTGTCTATAAACCAAGGGACAGGGAGTGGTATAATATATACAGTGAACCTCACTCCCACAAGAAATACTGCACAGACACACAGGAAAAGTAGCAAATCTCTTCAGGAGCTGAATATAAATGAGCAAAGTTACCCCCTCATTCAAAAGCTGGACTGTTAGTAGGGAAGCTGCCTTCTTTCCTTTTCCAATAGTGCATGTCTTGAAGATGAGAGAGCAAATAACACATTTCAGTTCTACGAGCCTGTCTCTGCTCTTTGGTCTTCCAGTTTTGTAATAGCTCCAATCTGCATGGTGCCTAAAATCCAAGAGAGCGGCTCAGGTCACTTATTATCCATGAAAGAGCTTTAAATTTAGTAAGGGTTCCATGTCAGACTGCAATGTTTCCTACAAAGACCCCTCCACATACTTAAATATACACTGAACAAGTGCCTAAACTCATCCCCAAAGAGCCATCCCCAGCCCTAACATCCATGGATAGCAATGAATTTAGCTCCAAATCCATTTAGAACTCCCAGCTGGCATTAGCACACTTATCCTGCCTCTGGAGAGAGCTCTTCCAGAAGACTGCTCAAACCAGCAGTCCAGAGAATAGGATGAGGTCCACATCCTTCCTCCTTTGAACTCTCAGTAACTGACTCATGAGGAAGAGATGACATTTACATTTTGCACTGCAGAGCTGGGTAACCTGCAGATGTACAAGTATAGAATTTGAATTCCAAAACTTTTAGACTTCTTCTCTTGAAGGAGTATCTTCAAAAAGAACAGAAAGGGGCTTCAGGACTGGCATTGTATTCTTCTTGGTTCTGCCTCTCCTTTTTATACAATAATCTAACTGAAACAAGAAGGATGGAGAGTGGTCTGTATCCTAGGGGTTTCTACCATTTGCTCACCCATTTCGCAAATCAAAATCAGTGGGTTCAGCTCACTCGAGACTGGAAAGGTCCTAGAAGAAACATTTCCATCTTCACAACAAATGCACAAATCAACAGTTGACTGTGCACAGTGCTGCCACTGCCAGATTCTCCACCTGCCCTGAAGATTTCCCAGATTCTGCCTGCCCTGAAGACACAAACCAGTATTTTCATGGAATATCAGGTTGGAAGGGACCTCAAGGATCCCCTGCTCCAACCCTTCTGATATTATTGTTTATCTGAGATCTCTCAGCACCCCAGAGCTGAGACTTCAAACTTCCCAAAGTGGGGGAATCCACCCCTTCCCCTGGGAGACCATTCCAGTGTCTGACTGGCCTCATGGGGAAAAATTTCCCTCTTGTGTCCAATGGGAATCTCCCCAGGAGCACCTTGTGCCCATTGCCACTTGTCCTGTCCAGGTGACTCCTTGTGAACAGGGAGTCTCCATCTCATTTGTAGCCCCCTTTAAGTACTGGAACTCTGAAGCTGTGTTACGGTGAGATACAAATTAAGAGCAGGGTTTGGATGTGAACACAGGACTACTCAACACTCACCTGTTCCCACAGTTGGCCAAAAACAACTGCCTGGCATCATCTGGAGACAGCCCACAACTTAAATCATCCCCAGTCAATCCCAATGCCATAATATTTTGGGGGTGGCACAGAAATGCTTCAATTCCAAATATGAAAATAATCAGTTTTTATGCTCGACAGTGAAGTTTGGAGTTTTCAGCTTGTTTCTTAAGGATTTCATTTCCTACCTGAAAAACTTTGCAAAGCAGTACAGTTCCTGCACAGAAGCACACATGCTTGTGAAAGGATACTCCTAGGAATAAAAATCTCTAAAAATCAAAATATTGTAACAAGCCAGAAAGCAACACCCTCAGTCTGCCAACTCTTATTCACCCTTCTGAACATTGACATTTTGGAGCAAAATATTTGGTCTGAGAAGTAAAATATTAATATAAGAATTCTGAGAATTCTTATTTAATTATACAGCATTCACTTTACCCCTCTAACAAATGAAGTTCAAGTGATCCATCTCATAGGATTAGACTCCCATCTGTAGCTGTGGCCCAAACCTGGCATCTAATATTCTCCTCTCATACTCCACTGCTGTTTTAATTTGGCCTTTATTGCCTCCTCCTTGTGTTATTTGATCACAGTAGTTTATGATTTAGCTCTGCCTGGGCCTACAAACAGTCTCAGAGGAAAAAAAATGCTGCTTCCTTTGGGGAAATGACCTCCATCTTCTTTCCTACACGTGAAAAAAAGCTGCACGAGTCTCAACATTTAACCATTTATTCCTTTATTTCACAACCTATTCAGCTGATGAAACGTGGGATTTTTTTACCATCAAGACAGCAATTTTCATTCAGCCAGTTAAAGCTGTACCTGCTTTCTTCTGTCTCTTGGCAGTTGAAATAGTAACCAATTCAACACCAATTTCAACACAAAAATCTGATGAAACTAGAAAACAAGAAGTTTTCATCTCAACAGAGATAAATTTCTTGACAGAAAAAAACCCGTTACAATATATATACTTAAACTGGCCTTGGAAAGTCAGATACTTCTGTTCTCATTAACAAGTTCCAGTGAGCAACTCTTCAAATAAGCATCCAAATATCACTCACTTTGAATTACAAGCCAAAACATAATGATATTTCAGAAGGAATATCAGTGTAGCTGCAAATTATTGACATATTAACAGCTTCTTGACAGAAAAATATTCTTTCCTTCTGTCTTGCTGCTCCATTTTTCCCCTTTCAAGCTGAAAACCCTGTAATCAATCACACAACCTAGAAATCTCTCCTCAGGATAGTTAAAGGTTTGGAAATGCAGACACAAGGTCTCTGAATGTATTATTTAAGATGAAAATGGCAATATTTTTGTTGGGATTCAATACCCTTTTTCAAATGCTACTTTTATCAAACCTGACTTTTTTCCTGTTTTGTTATTAATCAGCCACTCTTCATGGTTCTTGGATATCCATAGAATTAGCTATTTTTAATGACAGCACTTCCTAGGCTATCAGTTCAACCAGAAAGCAGCAGTGGCCATTATCCCTTCTGTTTCCACACAGATATAACAGTTTGTTCATGCACTAGAAAATATACAGAATAAATGTAAGTCATGCATACAGATTCACAGCTTTCAAAACTTACATTTATTTTATTTTAAACATCTGAAAACATGTTTGCTTTGCAGTTTTTGCCATGGGATTAGGTAAGAATTAGGGTTTTTTTGATCAGTCAAAACATAATGTCAAAGTGCCAGGACAGTAAGCCACTAATACACCGAGGATGTTTTCTTTTAGTGGGATCTGCAATGGAATAGCATGTTAAGAAAATGCTGATGCACTGGGTAAAAAGAGTAATTCCTTTGACACAATTACTTTAAGAACTCAACACATTTTCATGTGTTTCTTTACATTTTCATTTCATTTAGATCATTAATCATAGACTTATAGAAAGGTTTGGGTTGGAAGGGACCTGAAAGCTCATCCAGTCCCAACCCCCTGCATGGGCAGGGACACCTCCCACCAGCCCAGGTTGCTCCAAGCCCCATCCAGCCTGGACTTGGACACTACCAGGGATGGGGCAGCCACAGCTTCCTTGGGCAACCTGGGCCAGGGGCTCAGCACCCTCATACTATAGAATTTCTTCCTAATGTCTGATCTAAATCTCCCCTTTTCCAGCTTAAAATCATTTCCCATTGTCCTCCCACTACACACCTGTGCTAAAACCCCTATCCCAGCTCTCTTGTGCACCCCCTTCAGCTATTGGAGGGGGGTTACCTGGGAGCCTCCCCTTCTCCAGGCTGAACAACCCCAACTCCCTCAGTCTGGCTTCGTAGGGCAGGTGCTCCAGATGCTCTGATCATTTTAGTGACTCCCCTCTGGACATCTTGGGGACTCCAGAACTAATAAAGTTGGAGTTACACTTTTGGTATGTTCATTGCAAAACCTCTGGCCAGGCTGCCAGCTAGTGGAAGGCACTATCCTCTTCTCAGCATTTTTTACTGACTATGGCCAATATCTGCAAAAAAACCTTGGTGGAATTACTGTGGAACAATAATTGTATTTCTGATGAGTAAGGCAAGGATTGGATGCTGCTGCTGCAGGCTACTCAAGGATGGTTAATTGTATTCCTGAACTATTTGTAAGACAACAAGCTGCCAAAACCTCAGACATTTCCAACATGGTAATTCTGAAATGCTATAGTAAATAGGAAAAAAAAAAAAAAACAGATGTCATAATGGGTTTCATCTAGTTTAAAACTTGACATGTAATTAACTTAATGGCTTGACAATAGCTGATGTAGCAACAAATATAATGCAATTAAATTAGTACCTCATTATGACATCAAATTCTTCTGCATATGCATTACAAAAAAAAAAAAACCACAACCAAAAAACAATCAGATTTTTATGTATTGGTGAATTTCATGGTGACTAACTGTCCTTAAAATGCAATCACATGTAATATTTGCTTTGTTGTGAAAATCATCTCATGTCTACAACACTGTATTTTCTGCAGCTTTCATTACATGCCCAGTGAAAGCTGTTCCTTGGTTTCTTGTTTCAGATGCTGTACCTAGGAACTTGGACTTCTGCATTTGTCATGTGGTACAAAGCTTTCCTTTCCTTTCTCTTGAGGACTGCTTGGCTGTTTGTCAAAAGTGGTTTAGGCAACTCTTCCAAACCTCCTCTGAGGATTTCTTACAACAGACTTCAGGTGGTCTGTTTGATGCAGACAGCAGCACATTGAGGCAGAGTCCTGTTCAGGGATTATTTTGGCTTTGCCAAAGCTTTCTCAAGGTATTACCTGGGTTTCCCAATTGCTAGCCCTGCAGGAAGAGAATGGGCAAGGGTATAGTGAAGCAGAATTAAATTTTTAAAAAATTTAGAGTCTCAAAGCTACACCAACACCAAGCCCAGACCTTCTTGTTCCAGAACAGCACTGCCTGACCTGCAATTTCTGCAAGTTTCCTGTGCTGTTTGTGCTCAGAGAAAGCAAGAATACCTTTTGAGGTTAGAGTGATATCATTGTATCAAAGAGGAAACAATTTCACTTTGAATTATGTCATTGATTTTTCAAGCGACTCGGATCTTCCAAACTCACCTTCCTATGAAAGATTTTGAAACCTCTTAGAGAGAGGGCTGAAAGGAAAAAGGTGGAACAGGGGACTCGTGCAGATCCTACTCAAACTTAAAGTGAATTTTCGTTCCCTGCAGTGGATCAAGTCCTTGATGCAGACAACAAAGTGGCCCTCTGATCTTGGGGGTACATCCAGCTCCTTTTTTTCACTGTACAGGATATTATTAGGAAAGAGGGATCAGCAAACAGGAATCTGAAACCCAACCTAGTGCTGAAGAATGCCTTTTGAATGTGTCACTTGAACCCAGTTATTACTTCTGGGAGGTGTTTTTACAGGAGCTCGAAACCTGAAATGGACCATGAAAAGGACTAAAAAAGTTGTGCAAGCCTTCATGCAATTAAGCAAAGTAGTTTCAGAGAGATTATTGTATCCTTTTGAGGCTGTACATCAAGATGTCACAAAAAAAAAATCGCATCATGTATCTGTTGGATGTTCCTTGGTGTATCTTACATTAAGGCCCATCCATTTTCTGGATTTAAAAAAATATCTGTGAATTTATGCAATATTTAGATGCTGCACACTTAGATTATGATCTTTTTTTTTGTTCTTAAACTACATCTATCCCCTCATGAATGTTGCTCTGTCTCCATTTCCAAAATGCTGAGTGGGCAGATTGCTTCTATTGAGCATTTCATCAGTTTATGAAGTGTGAACAATGGAGAGCTGTCTAATGATTGCTTATCATCACTCAACATTAACTGATACAGAACCCCTGCTCAGGGAAAATCAGGGGATTTTTCATTGCATCTAGCCAGAAATATTAGGGAATATCATAAACTGATCAATTTTAAGAAAGTAAGATGGATGGCTGACAGTAAAAAGCTTACAAGCTGTATCTTTGTAATACTGGACTGCTGGGTAATTCCTCTTTCAGCATGTTCCTTTATATGAAAAAAAAAAATACTGCATGTTGAAACCAGTACATTTTTGAGAAATTTATTGGAGCCCCTTTCCAGCAGGGGTCAGAATGAAAAAGGGAAACAGTGGTAGTTGCCGAGGCTGAGAGCTAAAAGCACAAACCCATCAGTTGCTCAGATGTGCTGTAGCATTCTTTTTGACAGATCATTGAGCCTTTATTTTCCAAAAAAGTGCTGTCTCCTCCGATGCACACCCACCTACCTGCTCCTGGCTGGGTGCTGGTTGTCTGTCACACAGGGGCAACAAACTGAGTCCCCATAGAGAACTGCCAATGCTGGTAGCAGTTCACAAAGGAACAGCCTCTGATGTCAGCTCTACCCCTATGGCTTTTTGGAGGAGAAGTTCATTAGCTGCTTTGGATGCCAGGGGAGCAGCTGTCCTTCAGCACAGGGAGCAGCTCTGATTGACCAGGAGGACAAGTGGGAAATAAGCTCAGAGCAGTGCCAGCACGGCATATGTTCAGGCACCAGCTGTTTCTGAAGTGCTTGCCAAATGGAGACCAGGATTGGGTTGGCTGTTAGTAAAATAAAACCCAACAAAAACCGACAGGCAAACAGCAAACGAACAAACAAACAACAACAACAAAAAATTCCACTGCTGGGATTCCTGAGATCTGACCACAAAACCAGAACTGTCAATTTGAAATGTCACACGGCAACTATGCGAATATTCAGAATGATCTGCCAGTGGCTTGCATGCTCTGACTTGCTCCACGAGGAAAACACTGATGTTCAGAGCATCTGTCCCTTCTCCAGAGCTCTTGAAGGGAAAAAAAAAAAAAAGGGGGGGTGAAATAAGGTAAGTGGATTCATATACGTGATATACATTACTAATACATCGAGAATATGTTCATAAAACTGAATGGAGATAGATTTACACTGCTATCAACTGCTATTACAGACAAATCCCAGGTGTCCCACATTTTACTATGGTTTATTTCTGCCTTGAAAAGGGGAATTCAGATTCTGAGCTCACGAACAAAAGGTGACTTGATTGCAATAGGCGCGAGTCGTGTTACAGTGCCAGTGAAATGCTTCTGATAAACCCGTGGAGTGACTCAGCAGAAAAAGAGTCAGCAGGATTTTCCCCCCAAAGGTTTTCAGATCCAGCTTTTCCTAACAAGAAAACAACTTAAACGGTAATTAAATAGTGCAGAGAATGTTGCTGTCCTCCTATCACGGGGTTGAAAGCATTACTTAATCTTTTTTTTCCCCACAAAACTCCTTGAAGGTTTGTAGGGAGCCAAAGCTGATTACCTCCACATGCATATGATATCAGTTACAGGCATGTTTACCTTCAAAAGCTTAGGCTTTTTTTGGCCAGTCTAAATGAAATTTATGCCTAAATTAGCTGCTAGGGATGTTCAAACAACGTGAATGTTAGCTAAAAAAAAAATAAAAATAAGAGTCACACTGCTCCTGTATCAGGAAATGAGTGCATTGGCTGAGAGGCAGTGGTTATGGTCTTGGCTTGTGTTCATGTTGCTCATGAGATGTACTTTTAAATACAGGCTCAACTAGTCAAAAGGTCTGAATGGGGCTAAATCCAGGGTGGGTGCATCATCTTTTCAAAGCTGAGCTTGGTTCCAGTGTCTGAGGATGCTGTGTGCACAAAAGAGTGTTAGCCAAGGTAGGTGACACACCACTTTTTGGAGCCCTAAAAGCCACGCATGTATCTGTGAATAAAAGGAAGAAATCCCTTAGAGTTACAGACAGACAGAAGACTTCCTTCAGCATCTTACATAATATTGACTTTCCTCAGGCTGGTATGGGTTCAATTATTTGAGAAATGTGAGGTGCTAATGCACAGCTCAAAAGGGCATTATTATTTTCCCAATTAAGAAGTGTAATTAGTACTCCGGTGTGCCGTCTTTGTCATATTTTCAGTCTCGCAGTGTCCCATTTTTAACCTGTCTACTATGCTAAAAATGTTGCTCTTTCATTACCCTACGACTGCATAAACAATTCTGGAATAAAATTCTTCAGGCTCCTGAGGAGCTCACCTACTAAAACCACCTTTCAATGCCATCAACCTCCTAAAGAGTTCCCTTCCGGAGGGGCTTTCATCGAGCGGCGACACAAACTCTTTTATTTCCTAACTTCGCCCCACAAGAGTCGTGAAGGATTTAAAAAACAAACAAACAAAAAAACAAACCCCAAACACCTCACATGACCCGAAAATAAATAAATAACACCGCCACACTCCCTCATTATCCCTTTATTTCCTCCTTCGCATTCCTCCCCCGGCTCTGGGTGTTTCCGTCGCTCCCACACAGCCGAGGGGACGAGGGTGGCTGCCGCCGCCAGCTCGCTGAGGGAAGGCAGGCGGGAAGCCACGGCCCGTAGGCACGGCACGGCATGTCCCGGCGCCTCTCCCGTCTCTCTCGCCGCTCCGGCGGCCCTCACAGGCGTTTTCCCCGCCGTACGGTGACTTTCAAACGCCTTTACCCGCCCCTTTTCTCCTCAGGCGTCCCCACGACACCGCGGCGCTGCCCGCCGGCGGGCGGAACCGTACAACCAGGGCAAAGGGACATTCCCTCCCCTCCCCCGCCGCTTCCCCGCCATGGAGCCGCCTGGCTGCAGCCCAGACACGGAGACGGAGTCTCCCTCGCTCGCCGGCGCGGACACCGCTGCTCGCCCCTTCCCCGCCCCGCGGCACCCCGGTTATCCCCCCACACCCACACACACATCCCGACCCGTTCTGCCGGGCGNGCACCGGTCCGAGCTCCTGCCTGGGAGCTGAGCCCTCCCGGGGTCCCGTCATCCCCCCCCGCCGCGCTCCTCCATCCCCGCCCGGCCCCTGGGGTCCCAGCGTCAGGTGAGCGACTTGAGGCGGGAGGGACTTGAGGTGGGAGCCGGGGCTGCCGTTCCTTCGGGCCGGGTCACGCCCGGGAGGAGAGGAGGAGGAGGGAGAGGAAGGCGGCTCTCAACACCCGCCCGGTCGTAGGTGCCGGGTTGCGCTGGTGTCACCCGGCGGAGCGGGCGGGAGAAGCGGCGGATGGGGCGCTTCGGGGTCAGGGTTGCGAGAGCCTGAGCCGGGCAGCCCTTCCCCTGCCCTGCCTGACCCTGAGGTGGAAGTGACACCGCTTCCCCCTTCCCCCCCGCCTCCCCTGGGCTGCTGCCATCCCTGCCTGGCCGGGCTGCGGGCATGGCTCACGCCGTGACCTTTCATCCTCTGCGTGATCGTACAAAGCTCAGACAGCGGCCGCTGCCCGCTCAGGAGGAGCTGGGAGACGGCTCCGAACTCCTCGGGCTGGATGGAAACCGGGATGCAGCTGTAGGGCTTTGACCCCTGGAGCCCATCTGGTTGGACTCGCTCCCCTCTTTTTTTTTTTTTTTTTTCCCTTTTTGAACAGCATTGTNGGGGGGACGGGACACGGCAAGGTTTGGCGAAGGTTATAGCTGAATGCAGAAGTGACACAAACTGAGACTTCATTCCAGCAAACTCATCTTCTGGTCCTGCCGCCTCTCTTAAAAAAATGTACATTCGTTAAGGCGAAACTTTGAGAAAGGCGAAAGTGCGGTGTTTTGGGGTTTTTTTTCCTTTTTCGTCTTTGTTTTAATTACTCATTGCGCTGGCACTGATTTGAAGGGTAAAGATAGTACAGATTGCTTGTCCTTGCGAATAAAAGACATTCCTATATCCCAGTGTTTCCCGCATATAAGCAATTCAGGTTGTAATTGACAGTCCTGGGATCAGAGGACACTGGTACAGGGAGTTGGTTTTCCTCATGTACACCCTTTTACATGTGTAGGTTTTTACCTGTACACCATATATCACTTGTGTGTTCCTGGGATGAGGTGGGAATTGTAGGTCAGGTTTGGTATCTTAGCTGTCAGAAGTGAGCTCGTGATGATTCAGTAGATATCTGTGTAAAACAAACTACTTCACTGCAGTGCTTAAATCCCAAGTATTGCAGGCTTCTCACAAGCCATGGGAGTCTTGAAATTGACATTTCTCTTCATTGTTTGAGACAAAAATACGCTTTAAAATACGTGCAACTTGAGGCATCTAACTGTACAGATTTTATTTTGTACTAATCCTCCATCTGCTGTTTCTTGTCGATATGGATATGCTAAAATGGTAGTGTACAGCCTCTCCCAATCAATAAAGCATATTGTGTCAGTCTCAGAGCCTTCTGTTTTGATAATTGAGGTAAAAGAGGGGATGTATAATGTTCTTCATTTTCAAAGACTAAGAATTACAGGGGAAATCCTCGTTTGTACACTCCGTTGAAAGTATCAGCAGTTTATATTCCCACACATATATTCACATAACTTTGCCAGTTCATTTCTTCTGTGTGCTGGGGGTAAATTATTCTTTGACACCACATACTCTACGAATTTGGGTTGGATACATGACCCTCAAGCTTTTCTGCTCATCATCTGGGGCATGAGAAGGAAAGGGCAGAGAGATATATATGGGACCTAAGACTGATTTCATAGTGTCTGTTCTCCAGTGCTTGTCTTGTTGTTGCTCTTCCTTACTCTTCCAAGAAATAGAAATTCCATAGGGGGTAAAATGATGCCAGCATTTTCCTTTGCTCCTTTGCTGTGCATTCTAGCTCATTCTAGTTATCAGCCCCTTCTTATTCCCCTTTCTTGAGCATCTAGGTGAACAGGTGGAATGAAGAAAGCCAAGACATAGGCTTCATACTTAGCATAGGGGAGTTTTCTGTGGAATTTTATTGAATTTTAGGAATAGTCCTGTAGACTCATAATAGACTGTCTTCTTAGCTAGAACCCTAGCAAAATCATCTATCAGTCTGCAGCTTCTTCAAGCTTGGTAAAGAAAGGTACAAAATCTGTGATGATGGTTTTTGAAAATAGTAAATATTTGCTTTAAAATAATCTAAATATTATGTGTTCAAAAGACAACTTGAACTTTTTTTTGTAATCTTGGGTTTTCTGTAGTTTTGGAATGTAAGAAAACCCTGTTCCTTTTTATTCCATTGCAGTTTGTCTTCCTTCTTCCCTAAGAAGTGCATTTATAGCATAGGCTTATACCTGTCTGATGGATAATGTAAAGCCCCTAAAATTTTACAATGGTTATAACAACCAATAGCTAATGACTAAAAATAACAACTTATTACTAGAATAAAATGAGTAACAATATCTGGTAAAGCAGCATGTGATGAAGACAGCAAGACTTAAAATTCCTGTAGCCTGTGAGAGGTAGCAGGAGCTATTCTAGTTATCTGCAGTGCTAATGGAGCTTGGAATACAAGTGATCTCCTAGAAGGTATTTAATGTGCCCTGTTTGTTGGGATAGTTAATTCTGTATTGTGGAACACAGATTGGAATCCTTCATTTTAATCCAAGAACCAGTGGTAGAGTGGTCAGGTAATTTGTAAAGGTGATTAAAGACAGAAGTTGTTGCTTTGTGTCTTTGACCCCACCCCATGAGGTTTTTTTTCCCAGTAAAGTCAACTTCATGATAGAAAATAAGTGTTCAAATAAATATTTGAATGCTTACTTGCATTTCAGCTTACAGATAAAAAAGAAAATGTGCTGAGAGAGAAACAAATGGATTTTCATAATTTGGAAATAATTTATCAGAATATTAATAAATTTATTAATATTAAAATTACAGATTTTTAAAAGGCAGAAATACTAGATAGCAGCAGGACTGTTGGGGTGGTTTAGTAGAAAAAGATCTCCATGAATTAGTTATAATATTTTTACTAAAAAGCATCTCGTTCTGCTTTCCAAAAACTTGATTGGGTCAATTTATAATGAATGCTGAGAGGCTGAATGTGAATTTTCTTGGTCCTGGGTTGTGGTTGGGAGCAGGGGGAAGGGATAAGTCATTTGCACATTCAGTACAAATCTTATTCTTTCACAGGCTTCTTACTAGAAGTTATTTCTCTAGCTTTATTGGGAGCTACTGAATATTTTAAATTTTTAAAATCTGCTCTTTCCTTTATAATGTTGCATCCAAGTGTCTTGGTTTACCTGCATAAAGCAATTCATTGATTATTTCTAGATCATCTAGATTCTCTTCATAACTTTGTTCCTTTGTTCCTTGGTTTCCATCTATGTCCACCTTGGTATCTCTCTTTCCAAGAGTTTTATTTCTAAGGCAGTAGTGTGGAAATTTCAATTACAAAGGTTTTTAATGACTTTTTCACTGTTGTGATATTCTATGTAATAGATGGATTATATCCTGCTTAGTTTGTGCAGTCTGTGCTCAGGTTTGCTAAGATGGTTTTACTTTTTAATAGAATTTGGGGAATGTTTAAATCTCTCTCTTACTGTACTGTGGAGGAAATTTTGAATCTGTGATCCATATTAGCTTTAGTTGTCTTATTCTAGAAAGGACTGCATGTAAAAAGTTAATACTGTATTATGTGCAAAAAAAAACAACTTGTTAATAAATAAAATTAATTGCAACAGGGATTTAATCTGGATAATTTTGTGATCTTGTAGTTTTCAAAAATCTTCCTTTACTTACTATTAAGTTTATGTTAGGAACAAGGTCTGCTGGGTAGAACTCTGGACTGGGAATGAGGAGATCTGTGGTTTTTTTCTCAGTTTCATCTTAATGTGGCTGTATTCAAGATGCTGTATGGAGAGGAGGAGCTGTTATGCCTTTTTGATGTTATTAAATTGTGCTTGTCAGGGGTTTTGTTGTGTTCATGGTTTGATGAGGTGAACTGGCTTAGTTACAGAATTTCAAAGGGGGCCGTAGTTGCATTGCAGAAGAGGTTTTGCATCTATAGACTTTGGAAGAAACGAGAGAAGAGTGTAAAAGGCCAAGGGGTAGCTGAAGGTCAGGAAAAAAACGAAGCCATTTTTCCTAAGATTCTGTAGTTTTAACATCAGAGCTGAGTTGCAAGATACTCTCTGCAAGGTTATTCCAGGTAGTGGTAGTTTACTCAGGACTTAGATTGAAATAATCTTTGACAGCAAAGTGGGAACATGGACTGAAACATACCCAGAGTGATTAAGGAAGTTCTTCTGGTCATTTAGCTTGTGTCTGATGTGCTTTTTAAGCAAATGAGACTAATAAAAACTTGAAGAAAAAAGGCTGCTCGAAGCCTCAGTAATGAAGAAATCAGTAATGCATATTGCTGCCATTGGGTGAATAATGAATTAGCTCTAAATCTTTGTGACACTGTAATTTGTTATGACACACTTGAGGAAAAGCTGAAGACTCAGTGGCTGAGTGGAGTGCAACATTAAAACATCAAATTCAGGACACTGCAATGTCTTAGAAGAAGCTGTCAGCTTCCAGTGATTTGTCTGATTGTTTACTTTGGGAGCTTAAGGAAAAACTGACTGATTCAGGAGATTTTAATTCTGCTGGCTGGAGATGTGGAGGTAATGACTGTTGCAAATTAGCTAAAGGTTGCTGTTGGGTGACTTCCCATTCTCCTGGTTCTGTCTTCTGTGATAAAAGTTGACTGCTACTTGTTCAGCATTGCTCCTCACAGTGGAACTGGGTTACCTGTAAGTTTTTTGGTTTTTTTTTTTTTTTTGAAGTCTTCATAGTTGCTTTGCTGGAAGTCACCTTGAATAGTGTGGGATGACATGAGAGTTACACATTTTTCTGTAAATCCAGATTACTTCAGTTTTCATATTTACATCATTTTCTTTCATTGGCTTTGCTGAACAGGATGTTTTATCAGCTTGAGAGAAACCTCAGGGTTCCAGTTTTTAGTAACTTTGTTCTTGAGTTTGAGAGAAGTGCCTTGGTTAACAACACAGTAACTTCCTTGAAGAGAAGTAATAAGTTGCTGACCTGCTGTGTTTGTAAAAGCTTTTCTGGTGATGATTGTTAAATATTTTGCATTGTAGTAAAGTAAGATTTCCAGTTGTCACTTGAAGTAGCAAACAGCAAAATTTATAATTTTAAAAGCAGTGTTGACCTGTCCTCCCTGTTCAGTGTGTAACCCTTTTTTTAAAGTAAGCAATACCATTTGTAAGCAAGGTACTTAATCCTGTAAGTAGAGATATGATATGGCAACACGTATCACCATTGTTTTAATAGAAAACTAAGCAGAAGAAGTTGTTTACCTGACAGTCTTACAACACAAACTGAACAAACAATGCCTACACAAATGCTAAAAGATATATATATTTATATATATTCTATATATTCTGTCCTGTGAATTGTTATTCTGCTCAAAATCACAGTTTCCTACTTCTGATCTCAATTTTATAAGCACATAGAACTTTGCTTACTAACATTTTGGATTAGAGGCAGTGGAAATGGAGGAGAAAAACATTTGAAACAATTACTTTTGGAGCTGTGCTGCATTGTCATTACTGCAAACTTGGTATCTTCTCTGCTGAAGCCATAGAGCTTGCAAATTCAACTTGTCAGAAGATTTTGTGACTACTGAGCCTCTTGTGGCTGACACATATTCTACATTTATACATTGTTGTCAATGAAAATAGTAATCTACGTGACTTCCAGATGAATTTATGACAACATTTGATAGTGAAAAGAACTCTTGAGTAGACCGTATAATAAGGGAATGTTTATATTTGGTTTTAAACCCTTCATGAGGTTATTTTAAACCTTTCAAAAAGGGAGCAATTAACTCTTCAGCTTGCAGACCAGGGATAGAAAACTTCAGTAGTGAGAATTCAGAGCAGACCTTCATCCAAATTGAAGAATAAAAGAAAGGAAAATGTAGAGTGTGGCCATTAACTAGTTAGATGTTTATTAATAGCTGAATTAACAACTTTGTAAGTTTAAATCACTGTTTAAGTGGCTTTAAATGGGCTGCATCTTTGGGATTCGTAATTCATTCTTCTTCTCCCTCCCCAACTGGAAGATGCAATGTATGCCTAAGACTATATTGTATATTAATAGAATAAATCCTGTATGGATGCAGTAGAAGAGTTTTGGCTGGGCTGTTGGTGCTGCAGTAGTATTCCAGCTGATGTGGAGAGCACTGAATATTTTATCAGGGAGGCTCCACTGGTGGCCTGGAGATGATTCCTTTTGTGCCTGGGGGGCTGGTGGCTGTGAAACTGGGAGCAAGTCTGGTTGAATGGGCACCCAGGTAACTTGGCACTCAGGCCTCAAAGCCATTAGAATCCCTCTTGGGAAGGGAGTTAAAAACCAGGCAAATAGCTGTTAGTAACAGGTAGCATGAATTGCTCTAAAAGTTGGTTAAATTTAAGGCATCAGGAAGGAGAGTGATCGAGGTACTTGGGAACATCTCTTATCTTTCTGTTAGTTGCCTGCATCCTCCCTTGTGGTGTTAAGGATGTGGACAGGTTGGAGAGGGTCCAGAGGAGAACCACGAGAATGATCAGAGGACTGGAGGACCTGGCATTGGAGGAGAAGCTGAGAAACTGGGTTTGTTCAGCCTTGGGAAGAGGAGGCTTAGGGGAGACCTTATTATGATGTTCCAGTACTTAAAGGGGGCTACAAAGCAGATGGAGATTCCCTGTTCACAAGGAGTCACCTGGACAGGACAAGGGGCAATGGGCACAAGTTGCTCCTGGGGAGATTCCCATTGGACACAAGAGGGAAATTTTTCCCCATGAGGCCAGTCAGACATTGGAATGGTCTCCCAGGGGAAGGGGTGGATTCCCCCACTTTGGGGAAGTCTCGGCTCATGGGGTGCTGAGAGATCGCAGATAAACAGTAATATCAGAAGGGTTGGAGCAGGGGATCCTTGAGGTCCCTTCCAACCTTGCAGTCTGTGGTTCTGTGATATATTCTAGGAAACAGAAAGACAGTAAGTGCAGTGAGATACAAGTAGTAGAAAGCTTACAGATCTCATATGCCCCGAGCCCTGAAGATAAATGTCTCAGTGAGCTTAAAATGTGTGTATCCTATGTGACCTTAGTTATACTTGGGTTTTATTGGCTCCACTTATGTTTCCTTAAACCTGAGGGAGAGTTCCTGAAGTGTGATGGTGATAATCAATGATGTGCTGTGTATTGCTTGTAAATGATAAATAGTGCTCTTGATAAATAGTGTTCCTGGGAAGAGTCTCCTGGCACAGAGAGAGAGAAAAAAAAAAAAAAAAAAAAAAAAGTCTGTCTCTTGCTTGAAGTAACATCTGGGGAGAGATTTCTCCCCAGGACCTCTCAGCCCTGCAGCAGTCCATCCAAGCAATCCCTCTGTCTTAGCAGACGTGAAGGGGAGAGAGTGAGGTGTTTGGCACTGGCTTTGATGTCCAGTTTTAAACTGAAGAACTTAAATCTGACCAGTGTCTTCAGTGGTAAAAATAAATGTGACAGAACAGTCTGAAACCTGATGTTGGTCATCCTGAAATGACACCAGTGGTTGGGGAGTGCTATATAAGTATAAGCTGAGGCAACATCTACATGTTTGAGGTGTACACATGCTTCCTTCTGCACTAGCACTCATGGTTTCTCTTGGTTTCTCCACACTTTGGTAAACCATAATATTCCAGGCTTTGCACTGCAAACCTTGGCCTCTCTCTTACCAAGCTTGAAGCAACCCGTAATTTCTTTATCATCCCCAGGCTGCTGTTGTGGTGGATTCTGGTGGGTTTGAGGCTTGCTGAATGATAGAAGAGGAACAGTTGCATGGGTCAGTAGGGAATCTTTGTAAAACTGTTGTATTTTTTTGACCACTGGCCCACCAAAACCAAACTCATCCTGTTCATCCCTGTAACCCTGCAGCCCATGGGTTAAGTTAAAAGGACAGAAAGCTGAGAGTTAGGAAGAGACTGGGGGAGAAAGAGCAGAAGATGTTGCTAATGTTAAATGATGTGTATACATTTTTCGTTTTCATATAGCATACAAAAAAATTGTATTCTCATTTAAGTAAAGGAATAATTTTGTTCAAACACCAGTTTTAAGCAAGCGTGAAATTTATTTAAAATCCAGTCTAGACAGTAAGAAAAATAAACTGGAAAAAAATTGCCTTGTGGCAATTTATGTGCATTGTTTTTTAAGAAATGAATGGAATTATTAGGGCTGTATTGGTAGCTGGATAACCTTGTTGGGACAAATTCTTAAGAAAATAATGTAAATTATTTTGTTGCCATAGTTGATAGCCAGGCATTTGAAATGGGTGAAGCGCTATGAGTCCTCTCTCTATTCAGACAGAATCATGGAATCATCATGGCTGGAAAAGACCTTCAGGATCATAGAGTCCAACACCACCTTAACTACTAAATCACCAGTAACTAAATCATCATTAGCCACTAAATCACCAGTTTATAAATATCTTACAAGTTACTAAGTTTGGTCAAGGTTAGAAGGTTTTTTAAAAGTTGTAAGCTCTTCTTGGACTGAATACTGACATTTTTTGAGACATAATGCTTTGGGTTTAGGGGGGTGCAAGTTACAAATACACTGTGCTTACATTTATCTCATGCAACTGCACAAGAAGCTGTGGTACCAGAAATTGGTTTGTTACTCAGGTTTTATTTTGTCAGAAATGATCTGTGCTCCTTTATGTGTGTAGGAATGGAAGCAGTGGCTATGTGCTATGTACGCTTTTTTTTTTAATACATCTTTAACATTGAGTCTTGAGCTCCTCAGTTTCCTGAGTGATGCCGTGTAACAGCAATATTTCTGTCTTAAAGGTAAAATTTGCTTCCTAAATGACCAAACTGCCTAATGAACATGTTCTCAAAACTTACCAACTATTAGGGCTTATTAATTAAAATTTTTCCTCTTTCATCTTGCCTTTTTTTTCCCCCTTAGAAACAGCACATTTTCCCTATGTTTCATTACATTTTTGTTTTTTGAAAGGGGAGGATATTCAGCTTACTGAGAATTCGAGGTCTTGGCTATGGAGCTGAACCCCCACTTTACCCTCAGTTGGTCTCCTACTGGTCTCCATGGCTCAGAGCCTGCCCTCTGACAGGACTGATGTTCTTTATCTTCTACCAAAGTTCCCATCTTAGCATGTGCAGCTCTGTGAGTGCATCAGCAAATTCAACTCCTCCAGCTACTTTTTGGTTGGTTTTTTGTGTTGTTTTTTAAGGGTTCTTGAATTATGGGGAACATGAATGTTTTATAAGAACAGCTGTACTGGTTCAGACTAAGGCTTTGTCAAATCCAGTACTTGTTTGCAACAGCATCTCTAAGTGAGCTGTTAGGGACAAAAAAGATCAGGGAGGGTATAAGTGATACCTCTACTGAATACTGACACTATTTTCAGTCTAGGGGATTTCCTGATGTGGTTTGTCTGGTTGGAAATTCTCAAGTGATCTCTCCTCAATTTTCTCTGAAGCCCATCTAATTTTTTTATTATTATTATTTTTTTTATTATTATTATTATTTTTTAGTCTTCACTATTTTCTGGCAAAGGATTCCCAATACCTGTTGTGTGAAGTTTTGTACGTAGCTGTTCCCAACTTGTTGGTACTTGCAGTTAAAAAACCACATGGAACAGTCAGTCTCTGGCTATGGAGAGGCACATCTTTGATATTACATGGTCAATGTACAACATTGTGGAAAACACCAATTCAGTACATGAAGATGACTTCTGTTTTCTTCTGTCATTTGCTCTTTTAACTACTGGAGGGTCCAAGCCTATAGTTTCATGAACTACCTAACATACTGCTTTGGAAATAGATCCTAATTAATAGCACATGATTCATTGCTCTATGTATTAAAAACATGAAGTTCTTATTCCTCTTCTGTCTAATTTCAATGTCTATTCCAAATTTTGTTTGCCTTTTTAATGTCTGGTCCAGTTTCAGAAGGTCCTTCTGCATTTTTTCTGTGATTTTGTATTCACAGCCCCTGACATCTTGCTGTTGGTTGGTGACTTCTTCATTTTTTTGCCCATGACATCTTTCAGGTCACTTCCAGCTTAGTTCAGCAGTGCAGGTCTTGGGGCAGAATCCTCCAGAACTCCCCTGTTTGGTTTTATCTCTGTTCTTTTTCTATGCTGACCTGAGTCAGTGAAGGCTTATATGGTAGCTCTTGAATCCTTTGAGTAATTCCATTAAGCTTTTATACAGGATTAGCAGCTTCAGATTTTCATTTGGATAAGTGTTATGAAAATCAGCTTGCAGATTTACAAGGGAAAAAAAAATATCCCACAATAACACCCAAAGCCTGGTTTCTGTCCAGGGGCCAGAATTACCTGGGACCACCTGAACCATATCCCTTGAGTACTTTGTCTATCAACTTAAACACTCCCAAAGATCTCTGACTTGACATAAAACCATAAACATTACCTGTCCATAAAACAATCCCACTACAAATTTTCCAGTAATACTTAAAAAAAAAAAAAAAAAGGGTAATTTCTGTGTATCAAAAAGTGAATTCACGGAGCTGCTTTTATTTTTCTGACCACTTCAGTGTTTCTTGTTTTGCTTCCAGCCAGGTGTTCTAATCTGTGTTTGGCATGGCATGGGAATCCTTCTGAAGCTTGGGGGAAGAAATTGTCTGAACTGGGATGGAGGGAGAGGCTTGTTTATAGCATAGGCATTATCAGTTTGCTTTTTTTAAGATCATATTTCAGTGCCTGGGTCATGAATCAAGTCCCTTTTTTGACATTTCTTGTACACCATCATGCATGAAAAAGCTGTCCTTGCTGTGAAGACTATACAGCCAAATTTCTTAGATTACCAAGGAATGTGGTTAAAAAAATAATGACTTCTTTTACTTCTGAATTCACATGTCTTGGAAATGCCATGTGAAATTAATTAAGGACACAGATTTCATTGTTTGCTAGAATTTAAATAGGCTTTGTTTCTGGGCTTTGGCAGTACCCTCCCCAGTGTGTGGTTGTTTGGTTTGTGTTTTAAGGATTTGTTTAGATTTTTTCAACAAAAGAAATTATAATAAAATTGCTGATTCCTCCAAAATATATAAGAACAATTTTGGAAAGGATAAAATTTGGAAAAGAAGAAAAATCTGTTACCATCACATGGTGCATCCATGCCTTAGATGATCAGTCTTCCACAGGGAACTGAAATTTATTGAAATATGTGATTTGGGTGTGTTATTGACCAAACTTGATAAAATTTTCACTATTATTTATACTAATTAGAATTTGCAGGGTGGTTTTGCTATATGTAGTTGTCATGGAGGGTAAGGAGTCTTTGCTTTTAATACAACTATTCTGGGAAGAATACTGCTTCTAAAATACTTTGTCCTGGTAAAAAAACCCAACAAACTGCGATTGTTAATATTTTTTTTCCCTCTGTGCTTTGAAAAATTGTGATATATTGTCAAAGACCATATCAGGAACATTTTTTTTTTTAAATGAGAGCTGTTAATTGTAATCTTTGTAATGGATTGGCATATTTCACAGAGTAACAGAGGAAACTTCTAATTTAAAATGTGTTTAATCTGCTTGTTAACATAGAGTAGTAGTAGTCAGAATGAAGTGCTGGAAATACAGATATTATCCCTTTGGTGGTTGGAAAGAAAGAAAAAGGCAGCACCTGGAGCTTTATCCAAGAGACTGACTTGAAATAGATCCATCAAAATATGTAGGGAGGAACTTGGAGGCTTCAGGGAATTTCTTTGCAGATCATACAAATAAGTAACACAAATAAATAGTTTTCAACTTCCTTCAATATGCAGATGCTCTGATTTTTTGTCCACTGAGAGTTGAGACCCCAGTGTAGTGACTTTAAACCTGCAGATAATTTGCTTCCTTTTAATTTACTCTTCTATGAGCTCCAAGAAGAGTCTGTTGATCTTTAATTTACCTGAAAGGACAGTATTGAGGGGTTGGGTTTTTACTCTTGAAATATGGAGAACATGAATGTTTTATAAGAACAGCTGTACTGCTATTTTCTCTTACTTTATGAGTTGATAGTAGGTATATCTTTAAGAAAGCCTGGAAGCTTCTTAAAACATTAAAGCTACTTTTTTTTTTTCATTGGCAAAAAAATGTTTGTCCAGAGTCTTTCTGTGTGGGTATATAATTTTTAGAGGCCTTTTGGTGCTGATAAAGTACAGATAGGGTTACCTTAGATTAGTTCAGTGAGTTTTGTGGTTTGGCTTTGGTCACTGTTTTCCAAGATTAGAAACAAATGGGGGGGGAAAAGCCTTATTTTTAAGCTTCTTGAAAGAATTTAGGGATTTTATTTTTTTTTTTAAATGAAAAGGAGTACGGAAAATTAAAAAAAAAAAAAGCTGTTAAAGACCTGGAAATGTTTTACCTGGCATGAGCTTTTAGCCAGTCCACTCTTTCTGTGGATAGTCTGATAAGAACATTTACCTAGGTTAGCACTTTTTTGGTGAGCTTGTATCAAGCTTCACTAAAGAGTGATTTAATTCCACCTTTCTTTTACTCTTTGTGATTTTAGTGTAATTCTACACTCATACTGCATTCCTGTAGCCACAACTGCCACAAAAAGGTGTTTGTGTGGCTCTCACCATGGTAGTACCAAGACTCTCTTTAAAAACACTTTTTTTTTTTAAATTATTAGGTATTTGTTATGACAATACCTGTATTCTGTTTCACTTACAGGGAAGACAAGGCTTACTTAGACTTCAAAAAAAGTTTATTTCCTGTGCAAGAGCATCTTGTATGGAATGGACCTGGAGTGTTCCACCTTCAGTTTCTGTACCATTGATCCTCTCTCCTGTTTCTTGCAACAGTGGATCTGAAGTTGCTGCTTTTCCATAAGTAGATTTCATCAGACTAAAACCCAGTTATTGTCTTCTGCTTTTGACCAGTTTAGGTCAAAAGAATTCTCAGTGACTATCACACTGAGTGTAATTGTAAGAAAGAGAATCTATTCTTAGTCTTGAATTTCAAAAACCAAGTGCTTACACAATCTTGTATTTTCATTCCAAGACAGGTCAGAAGTTGGCTCATGTGCCTGGAGTTGTTAAGCTGTAGACAGCTTATCTAACACTGACCCTGCTAATGTCATTGATTAGTATTACAAAAACTGCACTTCTCTTAAAAGCAAAAATTTCACCAGGAAGTAGAGTAAGTAGAAATTCCCTTGAAATAATGTAATAATGTATTTTTGAGTAGGATTTGTAAGGAAGACTCCCTGTTCAGATTAGCTGTGGCCCTTGTGAAAGTTATTTTTAACGAGATGGTGTGAAAAAGGTTAAAAAGGGGTGATAACTTATCAGAAAATGTGATCTCAAAAATTGAGCTTCACATCTCTTGGCAGATCTGTTCATTCTCTGAGTGACTTGGATTGATTTAATATGGGAAGCCTCTGTAGCAATGGAGTGGAAGAATACTCAGGCTGCATGAAATTTTAATCCTAAAATGTAATGAAATTATCTTATAAGACTTCCTGGAAGACAAAGTGCTTGAGACAGTTGTAAAATGAGAACTCTCTAATATTAATTCAAAATTCTGGTCAGATTTCCTGGGTTTTATATAATTTATAGCTTGAAAGATAAAATAATGGTAAAAAGGTAATAGAATATGATCATCAAAAAAAGCTGGACTACAATATTTGATCATCATAGAAATTTTCTTGTTGTCTCGTTTCTTAATTGCTGTGATAACCCCACTCTCTCTCTCACTGTCTCTCCTCTCTCCTTCCCATATCAAGGAAAAAAAAAAAAGAAAAGCAAGACACACTGGTCAGACAAAGTAAATCAGATTTTGTCAGCCTAGATTCCAATAACTGATTTTTTTTCAAATGCCTTGTCAAAATATGTGTTAAGATAGAAAAGTGAGGCCACATTATCACCTCATTCTTGGTAAAGTTGAAGCATGAACTCAGACTTTACCATGTGCTAAGGAGCTAAACCACCTGAGTAAGTCTTAATTGAAGTGACTCAGTATCCAGCAGCCCTTTGGTTTCCTACATTGTACAGGCACAAAATGGTTTGGAAGAAGCTTTTAAAAATCATCTACTCCTGGAGTTGTTAAACTGTTGACAGCTTAACTGACACTACCCCTGCTAATGTCATTGATTAGTATTACAAAAACTGCAGTTCACTTAGAAGCAAAAATTCCACCAGGAAGTAGAGTAAGTAGAAATTCCCTTGAAATAATTTAATAATGTATTTTTGAGTAGGATTTGTAAGAAAGACATCCTGCACTGGGGACAGGGACATCTTTCACTAGGTCAGGTTCTTCCAAGTCCTGTCCTGACCTTTGAACACTTCCTTGGTCATCCACAGCTTCTCTGCACAAGCTGTGCCCTGTGTCTCACCACTCTCATTGTAAAAATTCAGTTTAAAACCATTGCCCCTTGTCCTGTCACTGCTGGCCCTCATGCAAAGTCTGTCCCCATCTTTGACAAGCCCTCCCTAAGTATTGAAAGGCTGCATTAAACTCTTCTCAAATCCATCTCTTCTTCAGCCTCAAGCTCAGCTCCCTCAACCTTTCTTCACAAGAAGAGTGTTCCATCCCTCTGGTAATTTTCATGGCCCTCCTCTGGGTCTTTTTTAACAGGTCCATGTCTGTCTTGTCCTGGAGACCCCTGAGCTGGATGTGATACTCCAGGTAGGATCTCGTGAGAGCAGAGCAGAGGGGCAGGATCTCCTCCCTTGGCTTCCTGGCATGGCTTTCTTTATTGCACCCTAGCATATGCTTGGTTTTCTGGGCTGCAGGCACTGGTTCATGTTCAGGTTTTTTATCCATATCCAGCAGCTTGGTGTCACCTGAAAACTTGCTGAGGTTGCACTCCATCCCACTGTCTGTGTAACTGGTGAAGACATTAAATAGGATTCATCCCAGTATGGACCTTAGAGGGACATCACTTCTTACTTGGTTTCCACATTGAGCCACCAGCTGCAACACTTTGGACTCACCTGACCAGCCAGTTCCTTATCCATCTCATAGTCCATCTATTGAATACAGTTCTCTCCAACTTAGCAGGAAGGATGTTGTGGGACCATGTCAGAAGGCCTTACAGAAGTCTAGGTAGGTGACATCTAGAGTAACGTGTTGTCCACTGATGCAGTTGCTTTTGTTTGAAATAACTCAGTTTCCAAAATGACCATTGCTTTTGGGTACTCAAAGCCTTCAGTGAATAATGTGGTCATCTTCAGCAAGCTTTCTCCATTAGTGGTGTCTCTCTTGGCTGATTTTGGTGATACCTTTGCAAACCAAAGACCCCTTGGAACATCTCTTTGCCCTTCCTCTCCATTTCCTGCTCACCTTGTAAAAGAAAATATTCTGGGTAGGTAGGTGATCTGCTGAATAAATGAGCTTCTGGTTTGGTCTGTTTCTCACTTTTAATTTCATGATTCTCCTCCATGTCCACCCTCTTGTAATTCCCCTTTCCAGGGGAACTTTCTGTCAACAAGGTGTTGATTTCCTGAATTTTGAATATTTCTGCTCCGTGTCTCAAGACAAATGGAATCTCAGTTTTCCCACAGCTTTGAAGCACTGAGTTTTGACCTTGACTTGTAGAGAGTGTTCATCACCTGCTGTGATGGGGGGTACCAACAGAAGAAGGACAAAACAAGTGTTTGAGTGGAATGTTGTTCTTCAACAATCAAGAGAACATGGACTTCCCAAGAGTTTGGATTCAGAGGACTTGATTTGGAGCATCTTGGTCCCAGTGTTAGACTTTTCTGGTGCTTTCTGTTCTCTGTGTGGTGAAGCAGTAACCTCCAGGCCCTTTGCAGGATGTTTTTACCTACTGTTATTTGTGCTTACTTAGGAGATTCTGTCTGGTACAAAAAGGTTACTGACAAAGATGGAACAGCCTTGCATTGCCTGCTTCCTCAAAACAACCAACTCCTCTCAGAGAAATAAAGTGGCTTTAGCGCAGTGCAGAGTTTTGTTTTGTTCACTCAAAACATAGTTTCTTCAGAAACTTCAGAAACCTGAGAGGTTTCTTTTTGATGGTCTCACAACTGACTCAGTGAAGACTTCACAGTTGTACCTGGGTGGTAATGCAAAGAAAGCTCCTAAAAGCTACAATTTTTTGTGGTGTGGACATAGGTGTCAACTCTCAGGTCACCTTCCAGTTTAGTTTGGCCACCAAACAGGTGGAATGCTGCACACAGCACCTGCTTTAAATAGTTAGGGTGGGTGATGTCTCCCTGGAGTGTGTTGCTCATCTTGCTGTGGGGCTGAGACAAAACAAATTGTGCTTTCATCCGTTAGTTTTTTGTTTTTTCCCAGTGAAGGGATATTCCCTGCTAGGATTTGATATCTTTGTTTTCTCGTGCTGAGAAGCTGGAGAGGAAAGAGAAGGCACAAATGGCAGGTTGGCACCTGGTGGGTTAGCAGACAGACCCCAAAATGGGTTTTTTTGGACTGGCTTCTGGGCTAGAGGGCAGAATGGACTCTGTGTGTGTGTGTGTGTGTGTGTGTGTGTGTGCGCGCGCCCCTTTTTGAGATTGATTTGGGATTGTGGGTGGTGTAAATCTTAGGATGGTTTATCTATTTTAGGGTATGGTTTAGAGTGTAAGCTCTCAGGTAAGACTGGTGCTTGCTTTCTGTGAAGAGGGTTAAATGTTAATTCTGGCACTGAAAAATTATGTTCTGCTCCAATTTTTTAAGTTATTCAAGAGACTTTTATTTTAATGTGGACAGATTTTGGATGCTAAACTGCATTGCTGTCCTGAGGCAAGGCAAACACTGGAACTAAAACAACCAACAACAACAACAGCAAAAAAAATCGCCAAGCCTGAAGATAGCAACGATGTAGTCATAGGATTTATGAAACTCCTGGCCAGCTTAATTTCATAAATTTAGTGTTTTATAAGCAAGACACTTTTTTTTTCTGTTCCAGAAATGCAAATCACTGCAAAACAGTTGGATTATGTTGTCTTTCAGTGATGCAAAACAGAGTCTTCAGGCAAACAAACTTAGATTGGGACTGGTGGGTTTTTTTTATCAAGGAGGTTTTGTTTTAGCTGGTAGTGAAAGTAATAAACTCTCAACTTCCCATCAAGTTATCTCAAACCTATTTCAATCACCAGTCGAGTTGTGAAGTCTTTATTGAAAGTCTCTTCCTGCATTCAAAAAGTCACCTTTAAACTTGGAATCATTCCCATAACTCTCAAAATGACACCGAGTAGGTGTACTATATATGTACATATATATATGTACATAGTATTATGTCCAAAGCAGTATACAAATGACTGCTTTCCTCGCTGAGTGTCTTGTTCACTGTTTAATATTATTCATGTCTGGATACATCTTATCACAACTTATCATTTTTTCCTCTTTATAGGTCCTGCTGGGGACTTGCATCTGGCCTCAATGTGAAATTAAGGTAGAAAAAACACATCTACATATGTGTTTGCTATTAGGATTTAGTTTATTCACTGCTCATGCCTGAAGAGTGATGCTCGTCTCTAGACTGCTAACTGCCAGGAAATATAAATGATTGGCCTAGAAGTGAAGCCTCCCTCCTCTTTACTGGAGTGAAAATCCCCTCCAGATACCGACGGAATATCAGCTCCAGAAAATGCTTCACCTTAGAAGGATGCCAGCCACCTAGATTCATGCGCCCTATCTGTACAGTTGTTGTGGATGGTTTGCCATCTGAAAGCTCCTCAAGCTCTTATCCAGGCCCTGTAGCTGTTTCTGAAATGTCTCTGCTACATGCTTTGGGTCCAGTGCAGACCTGGCTGGGACAAGAGCTAGAGAAGTGTGGCATTGATGCCATGATTTATACTCGGTATGTCCTCAGTCTTCTGCTGCATGATAGCTATGACTACGACCTGCAGGAACAGGTATTTACACATTTTAGATGTTGTCCAGTGAAAAGTGAGTTTTTGTATCAGTTCTGTTTTGTGTATGGGCCTGGCTGAGCTGGGG
>JAAWXA010000001.1:12447065-12553322 GCA_038090715.1 Florisuga fusca
GGGGGGGGGGGGGGGGGGGTGTGTCTTTCAGTGTGTGGGTGGAAGGAGGGGATAAATCACCTGGGGATCCAATTTGTTGTGTGAAGTGAGATGGATGGAGTTAGCTTGCTGTGGGAGCAATTAAATTAAAGTTTTCACATTGCTGCAGTTGCCATCAGAATTATTGACGGGTGGAATATTCTGTGTCATAACTGCAGACATTCAGTACGTGTGAATATAAGGCTAACTGAGTATTGGAACACCAGTAAACCAACAATTCTTGTAAACTGTGTGTCACATTGGCACACTGTTGCTTCATAGGAGTTTGTAGGCTCACCATCACTTCCCCTCAAAGATTTAATTCTTGTGCTGTTTTCATTAAGGAATTAAAACCCCAACCCAACACTTTTTATTGTAGTATTCAAATATTTAAATACGTTGCTGCACATACATTGTTCATCCTCTCTCAAACAATCTTAATGCTGATAATCTTGATAAAAGACATGCCAGGAGGGTTGTGGAACAGTGAGTTTCTGTGCTGTGCATGTAATGCAAAAAGGGCAGGGGAAGAAAAGTGAAGCTGCCTATCAGATAGGCACAACTCTGTTACTGTTTCTGTGTTGCAATATCACATCCATTGCTGTGGAATTCATGTCCCTAGAACATATTTTTCAGTCTTTGTTTCACCTCCTTTTTTCTTTTTTTTTTTAGTTTTAATTTTTCTGCATAATCAACCTTTATCAAAATGCTTTTAATAGTGGAGTTTTCTGAAGAAAGGATTCAGTTCTGGTGTTTTCAAGAAGGGGGAAGCTGTTGATCATAGACTTTGTCTTGTAAGGTGGCTGTGATTAGAGTGGGAAGGAAGGAAAGCAAATACTCTTTTGGTTGGTGGCTTTTTTCTTCTTTTTTGTCTCTTTTGCTTTGGTTTTACTTCACACATTGCTACTCAGCTGTTTCAGAACTTTCACTGTTTTCTATTTACAATTTTACAAATCCAGCAGGAGCAGAACAGGGTAATATGGAATAGATGTAAATGAAGCTGAAGCAGACAAAAAGTCATCTCAGGTGCTGCCAGTTTCTGAACTCTTAGCAGCCACCACTGTGCACAGAAATCTTCCCACTTGCATTGAGCAAAACAGAAAACTTCATATGCAGGTGTTTATCTGGCAGCAGTGGAAGTCACCAAGAACAACCTCATGATTAATAATAACAATTAAATAAAACAAACTCTGCAGAATATACCTTAAAGTGAACTTACTTAGATCTTGGTCAGACGTGACCAAGTGTGGAAGGGGACAGAATAAAGTTCCAAAACCTGTTTGAGAGGAGAATGTGGGGTAAGGACAGAAAAAAAGAAACCAAGTGAAACAACAGCAGAGTTGGAGAAGCTTCATAGATTTCCCTGTGGCCTTGGGAAAAATGAGGACTTGTTTCTTTTCAGTCCAATTTAGAGAACAGTCGTAATAGTGAAGTTGCTTCTCTGAGAGTTTTAAATTGCTAAAGTGCCATCTCTTTAGTGTGATGTTTTCTTGGTGTGTTTTTTAATGTGAGTTTTCTTTTTATCAGGCTTTGCAAGAAGCAGGGTAAATGTATTATGAAAACTTCAATTTATTTCTTATTTCGATACCTTAACTGGATGCTTTGTGGGTTGACAGCAAGAGTTCTAAGGAATGTGTCTGTTCTTTTTCCAAGTTGATTATCTAAACCTAATGAGCCAAAGAGGGAGGAATCCCAGATGCTGACAGGGTGGCCATAACCTGTGGTGCTGAGGGGGTGCTGGAGTAGAAACATACAGAATGTTTTCTGAACAACACTGAGAATTAGATACTGGAATTTTCCTTCCCAGCTCCTCCAATTTCATCCTGCTTGTAACATATCTTTATTGCATTTGTTCCCTCTCCTTCCAATAACAGCTTTCCAAGTTTTGAGACCTAATTCCAATTTAGTTTGGGAGTGATATTCTATAGTAATGATTGAATGCATATGTTGTGGAACCTACCTAAATCCTTTCTCAAACAGATCAGTCTTTGAAGACTGCAAATAAAAATGTCTTATATAGAGAGTTGAGGAAATCTTAAAAAAACCACAAGTGCCTGTTCTTGTATTTCTTTTATTTCTTTGAATGTGTTTTTTTTTTACTGCTTGCCTACTGTTTATTTGTATGACCTGGCTTTCTAAAATTATTTTGGTTTAGTTTGGTCATTCAGGAGCAAGAACATCTGCACTCAAAAGCAGATCTTTGCATATAAGCAATTTCAGTTCAATTTTGGTGTTGAAAAGGAGAAAACCTAATACTACTGTTGCTTCCCTACAGAAGTCAGGGAGGAATGCAGCCAAACATCTATATAAGAAATGATTTTTACATAAAAAATCCTGTGAGTTGCTGAGCTCCTTTAATTTAGAACAATACCCATGGAAGAGTTGGTTCTTGGCATCTCAGGAATTTTTGTCTTCCCTATGATTCCTTTGATTCCTGAGAAAGATAACAACTTCCAGGGAAGGAATTGTGTGTTTATTGCAATGGTTTCTCTTCAAGTTTTGAGGACAGGACAGAGGCTCTCTCTTTGCAGGGAGCCAGATGGAGAAGTCAAGGGAGAGTGGGTCTGAGTTGTGCTGGGTGAAGTTTCATCTGGATGTCAGAAAGAAATAATTTTTTTTTTTCTTTTTAATGAGTGAGAACAGCTTCCCTGAAACAGCTTCCTCAGGAACATCAGAGTCTGCATTACTGGAGGTTATAAGGACAGGCTTGCTGGATAATCCTCTCTAGGATTGCTTTTCCTTGAAAGGGTGGAGCAGGTGATCTGTCAAGGTTCCTTCCCACCTGGGCTGTTCTGGGACTCAGTGATTCTTTGCTTCTAGAACTCTCTTCCTGTGGGAAATGAGTACCCATCACTTCTTCCAAAGAATATACCAGTATTGACTTCTGCTTGGAACAGGTTAGAAGGAATTCATTGGTCTCTGAGCACCCATAATGGGATCACACATAGGAACATCCTCTGCTGTCTGCTTTCTTTGAGAGTGGTGAAGAGGGCAGATGTAGGGTGTTTTCATTTTATGGATAGTACAGAAATCATTTTCCTTAGGAAGGTTGCAGACTGCAGTTCAGATAGATGGTCATTAAGATCTCTCCATCTCAGAATGTTGATGACATCAGGAGCACTGTTTTAATTGCTTCAGGGACCCCCCCCTTCCTGGTTTCTTTGTAGTGTTCTGGTGTCATCAACAGGGACATGGAGCTCTGAAGTCCTGGCCTGAGAATCTGTCAGGTAAGTACAGAAAGATGAAAACAAACAAACAAACAAGAATTAAAAGAACATCCATAACCATACTAGCCACACTCAGCTATGTAAGATATTGGTGTTATTGTGCTGTCAGTCACTTATGTTTACACTTAAAATAATTATTTAAAAAAAGATGTGAATGTTGATTGATGAGGTCTTCAGGGTTATTTTTTAGAAGAAGCAGGATGTTCCCTTCTAGTTTGTTAGTAATAAAATGGCTTCTGGTCTTGATTCTGTTGCAGATTTCTGTGGCTTTGATTACTTGACCTCTCTTCCTCCAATGTTGTCTGTATGGTGAGGTAGAGTGACCTGTGGATAGAAGATAAAATGTGTTTAAGGCGTATGTGGATTTGAGCCTTTTTTCCTCTGTTTTGATTTTTTGTTATTTTTGAGGGGAGTCCTGTCTGGCTTTTTTTCTGGTTTTGCTTTTGTTGTTTCATTTTTTAAATTAGAGTTGATTCTATGCCTTTCCCACCTAGAGTGGTCCCTGTTGGGTGGGATAATTTGGGCACAGGCCAGTATTTCAAAACTAGAGATCAGTCAGAGATGAGTTTTCAGGGGGTGTATTGGGGTTTTTTGCAGCACTTGTGTGTGGGGCTATGATGCAGAAACCAGAGGTGAAAGTGAAACCCTAGCACACTGCAACCAAATCTTACAGCATTATTTGCAGTTTTTACTCAGACTCATTGATTTGAACTGAAATATCTATTAAAATATTAGGAAAATTGATAAGCAGGTATGGTCTGCCCAGCTCTGCTTCAAGGTGCTGGAGATCATGAAAGAAAGGAATCTTCTTTATGGTAAATTGCACTGTGATACCAAAATCTTCCAGAGCTGCTGTGATTGTATATAATTTCCAGATACCTGTCAAGAATTACTGGAGCACCTCCTAAATATATACACTTTAAATGTGGGTTGTTTTTTTTTTAAAATTTTCAATTACTGAAGTTAACACATGGTCTGTGTGGTCAAAATTACTGTTAAACCATGTTGTGTTACATTCATTTTTAGGTGAGCTAGCGGGGTTTGTTGATCTTGGAGGTTTTTTTGGGGTTTTGTTTTTTTATTTTTGAGGCCTGTCAGTGGTCTCTGTGCAGAATGTTTGGAAACCACTGGTGTTTTGATCTGAGGTAGATGACCCTGTAAATGCATTTGATCTGTTTAGATGATTTGACCTAAAATTGGTGTGGCTTGAAAGACTGTGTGATGGTAACTGAAGTGCAGAATGTTTCTCTTAAGTATAAATGCTTTCCTCATTTGAATTTTATTACTGGTTTTTCTTATTTTGGAGTCAAGGATAAGTTAAGGAGAAAAACCCATGACATTACTGACAAGTTGTGGGACAAACTTCTAGGAACCCAAAGAATTGCTTTGGGGGGAGATCTGAGTGTTTTGAGACAGCCTTTTGATTTCAGCCTGGAGTCATTTTTACTCAAAATGCCTTTCTCTGAGTTTCCTAATGTTAAACAAAGCAGGTGCTTTGAAGATTTCTGATGGTCATACAGATGATAATTAAAATATATTCGTAGTTACACATGTAACTACTAGATGTATCTGCACATGGGAAGTGTGATGCAGATTGTGATACAATAAATATTGCATTAAGATGGTATAATTGTGTGAAGTGGAAGGCATTGCCTTAAAATGTGTTCCATGTGAAACATGATTTCATTGATTCTGTTTTGTACAGTATTCAAGTCAGTGTCCTGTGTTGTAGCTTTTAGATATTCTTTGTAAGGGTAGCTGTCTCTGAACAGAACAAATTAATGTTTGTTTGGGGTTTTTTGTCTTCAGTCTGTTCTCTCTTTTGAAGGGATGGAGACTTTATTTTAGAAAAAAACACTCCAAAAGCCAGCAAAACCCAAATCCAGCAGCTAGACACTGTGTGAGAGACAGGCTTTGGTTGTAAGCCTTTGGTCATGCAGCATGAAGGTCTAAATGCATTTGTTATGCATACTTTCCATAGCAAGTCTCTTCGTTTGCTTTTGATCTCCTGTCAGCTCATTTTTGGAAGCTGACTTTTTTCTGACCCTCAAACTAAAAATCCGTAAAAAAGGTTGGGGTTTTTTTGGCTTTTCAAAAAAATATTTTCTCAGCTCACAGAGTTAAGGAACTGTTGTACTGCAAACAGTGATTTCTGTGACCAGCATGGGATTTTTTTTCCTGTTGATTTTTCAAGTTTTAAGAGGGAGAGTTTAATTCTGCACTATTTTGTAGTCTGATTTGAAGTAGTTCCTTTGAGGTGATCCTTTATGTGAGGGGATAGAAAAAGTCTTCAGAATGGTAACTGCAGTTCTGCTGACTCGCTCATCATGGCTTTTTATTCTTGCTCGTACATCATTAGCACATATTTAAAGTCCAAAATGTAGTTTTCATATTAAGAGAAGAACAGCAGTGGCAAAGACACCTCAACCCACATACATTTTAGGTCTTTTTTTTTTTTTCTTGTAAATTGTAAATGCTTGTAAAATGCTTTTGGCCTAACACTCTGAACTGGGAAGGGGGTCCCACTGCCAACTCTTCTTTTTTGGCTTGTGGTGACAAAAAGGGGACTTTTGCTGACATCACTTGGGATGCACCTGCTGGGTGCCAAGATCTTGTAGATCTTGGGGCCTTTTTTTTCCCTGTCATCCCGTGTTAACCCAGCAGAGGGACCTGATGTCTGGGTGTCTGTCCCAGGAATGGGCATTTCGTTTTTCCACATTTAGGGAGGAGATAATGTTGGGTTTTTTGTTGTGTTTTGTTTTGAAGTGAGAATCTCATCCATAACCTAAAGATAGGTGGAGAAGTGAGGATTTGGTTCTTTGTACTGCACTAACCCTGTATTAAATGTTAATCTGGCTGGTATGCCTGCTCCACAAAAGATGACAATGCAGGTTTGAGTATAATTACAACTGCTCTTTTGTCATCCCAGAGAAATAACTGTGGGTCATTCAAACCTTTTTTTTTTTTTTTTTTTTTGTAATGCATTAAAAAGTGCAGAGGAGAGTTCAGTTCAAGTAGGGTAATGCTGTGCAACTGCTTCACAGCTGTCAGTAAGTTTCCAAGTTCAACAGCAGTCTGTAGAAATAAATTTCTTGCAGGCAAAATGTGTATTCAGTTTGGTTTGGGTTTGTGCTTTTGCTTGCTAAGCTGTGCCATAATCCACAGGAACTGTTTTCAAATGTTCTGACCTTAGTTTTTCAGTCATTACCCTAACTAAGTATGTGAAATTCAAGTTGAGAAAATCTGTGTGTGTAAAAAGAATAGTTAGGTAGATACTCTGAGAGCAAGAGTTCTGTCTGTACTTTTTTTTTTGGTCTAGAATTTGATGTCCTCAGGGTGTTCAAATGTGTGTTTGCAGGGTTGGGAATAACCCCCCTCTTTTTCTTGTGTGTGAACAGAAGTAAGAGCAGATTTGTCATATTTAGGAAACAGTATTGCATCCTCAGGTTAATATGCCCATAAAGCTTACTTAATAATAAAAAATAGTTTCATGTCAAAGCTCAGACTGCTAAGTTAAAAAGTTCAGAGAGGAAAACTCAGCTGTGTTCCCCTCCCTTCAGGAGTGGGTAACTGAGGACTCGCTCTGTCCTATTGAAACTTCTTGTGGATACAATCTTGGTGAGAAAAACTGCAGGGATGTGGCTTTTTGTGTCCTGTGAGAGCACCTGTGGTTTGGTTTCTGGGGAGCAGCTGCACCAGGAGATGTTTTGCAGGTGATGAAGTTGTTCCAGTTGGGTTCCTTTCCAAGAGCTTCCAGCCAAAGATCATGGAACAGTTCTGACCACTGCAGTTCAAGTGCAAACTGGGGCAGTGTCTCTGGGGGACTTACTATTTTTTCTACTTTCCTACTTTTTTTTTACTTTTCTATTTTTTTTCTATTTTTCTCTACTTTTCTATTTTCTACTTTTTCAGTCTTTTTCCTTATACTTTTCTATTTTTCCATTTTCCTTTTTTTTTTTTAATCTTTTATTTTACTCGTTTTTAATTGGGATTTGATTTGTTAATTCTCAGGTAACTGCTCTCTTCTGCCTTTATGTTAGATGTAGGGTTGATGAGGAGCATCCTGGACTGGGCAAACTGCAGAGGTTTCAGGGTAGTCAGCTTCAGCAGAAACGCACAAGAAAAGCATTTGTTCTCAAGGACCATGGTTATTTGAGAAGTTTTGCTTCCAAACTTTGTGCCAGTGTGAGTGATGATGTTGCAGTGCTGGTTCCTTTGCAAACAGGACTGTTGGGGTGTGTGAAGCATCCATTTCAGGACAGAAAACTGAGGTTTGTGGTACCCACCTTGGGTACTAACCTATTAAAGTAGGCACATCTGTGTAATAAAGGTAAAATGTTTGTAGTTTCTGCTCTGAACAATCAGAGCTATCTTTTAAAACAGCACAATATTAATCTTCTATGAATTCCTAAAGAGCATCTAAGGCTTGGTTATGGTGTATCTATCACAGCTGTGCAAGCAGAACCACTTTTTAATGTTAACTTTTGGCTGCTCATGTATTCTCACAAAGGCTTCCACAAGGCAAAGCAGAGATGGTAAATGAAGTGCCAGGTAAATAAAGTGAGAGTCAGGATTTGTTTGCAGCCATCTCTGTGCTGATGGAGTTGTAGTGTTTCAGATTCTGCCTCCTTGGCATCACTGCATGATGGTTCCTCCACCTCTTGTCTAGAGCTGTGTGCTGCCTGTGCTCTCTGAAATCTGATCATGACAGTGGTCAGTGATGCTTGCCACACAATTTCATTCCTAAACACAAGAGAGCAACCCTAACTGCTGTGAAAGAACTTCTCCAGTGATGTTTCTTTCAGCTACCTGAGCTGTTTTGTGGCACTTTGAGTTCTTGGCTTTCTACTCTGCCACGTAGGTGAGATGTGCAAGTACAATTATGTTTATTGTAGCTACAGTCTTGCTAAATTCTCTGCTTTTACTTTAATGGGAAAACTCTAAAGGCAGCCTGCTCACCAAATGTAGGATTTCAACAGATGCAGCATTTGCATGTTCTCTCACTCTTGGGAGTGGGTGTGATCAAGTTTCTTCTGGCTTGTTTCAGCCTAGAGGAACTTTTAATTAGTGAACACCACATAGCCTGGCCTTTCAGCTTGGCAGCAACATAAGCAAGAGTTCATGCTTGACAGAAACCTCCTGGACAGGATTTGAGACTCAGATTGATTGGTTTGGATAAAGGGTAGAGTTCTGCCCTGCCTGCACATCCTGAGCACCTTGAGGACCTGGGAGATGGAGCAGGGGGTGGTGTGGTCTGATGTGGATCCAGTCCCACTGCCCAGGTGGGATGGCTGGGTAAGGAGGAGGTGACAGCAGCACTAGCTGGTCCTCTAAGCCTCAGATGAATTCTTTGCCCAGGATTTACCTGGTTTTGGAGTCATTACTGAACACAAAAGAATATTCTCTAGTCTAATTCATTCTGTGGCAGTCTATTTTTTTGACAGGGAGACTTGTGCATCTCTCTGACCTCCAGTTGTGTCTGCAGAACCTCTTCTTGCTGTGTTATCAAACATCTTGGGCTCAGTCTGAGACGGCCTCTGAGGAATGTCTGAGCCCATCATTAGAGGTTTCTCCTTAATTATAATGAGGTGCAATGTCTCTTCAAATTTTCACAAAAAGCTGTTCTGAATAGGTGTCTTAAATCCCTGTGGCTCTAAGCAATCTGTGAGAGTTTTTCCCAACTCCAGTTTAAGGGAAGTTATTTTTTCAGGGAACATTGAAGGTATTCATACAGCCTGCTTTGTGAATAATCTTAAATTTGAAATACACTTGTGATTCACTGTAGTTTGCCCCAAATTCTCCATTAGGAGATGCTCCTGGAGGTCATAGAACCATAGAATCATCAAGGTTGTAAGGACCTGTTTTGATTTTGATATAATTTGTGGCTATTCCCTTCCATTCCCTGCCTCTCCAAACGTATCAAGAGTTGATTCTTGGGAGTTCTTTTGAATATCTGTTTATATGAACATTGGCTGTAGTTAAACATGAGTGCTTTAAAAACTCTTGTTGCCTGAAAAGACCAGTATTGCTGAAGAATCTTAGGGAATCTATTTCCTTGAACTTCTAAGAGGAAAAAAAAAACCCTAATTTTTTTTGAAAACCATGTTTTTCTGCTGATTGGAGTTTCCCATTTGGGGAGTTTGCTGATGAGGTTGTTAAATCTGATTACTTTCCTGGATGTTCTGCTGATGAGGCAAAATTTCAGCCTCTTTACTTACCTGAATAGAAACTGGGACCTTGAGTTATGTTGTGTTTCCGCAGCAGTGAACCTAACTCCAGCTTTTCTGAAATCCAGGTAGTTCCTGCAAGATTCTTCAAGTATGTTTAACACTGCTTTGCTGTTTATGAAGACTGTGAACTGGAAAACAATTTTCAGTCTTACCACCTGGTGTTACATTTGTTGTCTTCCTGACAGTAGTTGGTTTCTGTTATCTTTATAACAAACAAAAGTGGAAGAATCACTTCCAGCCTTCCTTTTCTTTTGCTTCTCCAGTTTCTTGGTAATGGGGAGGGAGGTGATAGAATTGCTGCTTTTGTGTAACTGGCCAGGAGAAACAATTTAGAAATCTCTTTTTAAAATTCCCACCTCTGTATTAATTCAGGATTGACTTAAACACTCCAAATACTGAGTGTATGCTGCAGCATTATCAGAAAGACCAGATCTCCTTCATCAGTATCTCTTCAGCCACATTTAAGTTGTGAAACTTCATACTTTCAGTGTCTTTACAGTTAAAAATCTTTCATATAAAATGACCCAGTTATGTGGTAGGTAGGAACAGTAGCACTCTGAAGAAGAGTTGTTTAAGCAGCAGTTTAGACATCCAAACTTGAATTTTTCCGGTATCCAGATGGCCTCAGCTTGCTGCTGATAATTATTTAATGTTGCCTGATTGTCAGTTACAAATTCAGGTAGTGGCTTATATCATCTCCAGTTCTCTCAGGAAACAAAGGTAAATCAAGGCATCAGGACAGAGGCTCTGAGTGATTCTTTCCATGTGAAGTAACTGCCTGACTTGCCTTCATGCATACAGAGTATTTTGCTGGACTGCTTCCTTTCCTGTTTCTCATGAACTTAATATTTTCCAGTCTGAGGAGTAGACCTACTGACAGGCTCCTGACCACTGGAGACAAAGAGGAAAAAAAAGCAGGAAATTAATTTAAACCATTTGGATTGTATTTGTTTTGTTGTTGTTTTGTTGGGGTTTTTTTCAGTCCATGTACTCATCCTAAAAGCAGAATTTTACTCAGTTTGTAAAGTCACACAACACACTGTTTTACTCAGTCACACAACACTCAAGTTTTACAATCTCAGTCTCTAGGAAATAGGATGTTTTCTCTTGTCTTACCCATTGTGATGCTTCTTTCTCTTGTTTTAAATTTATTTATTTATTAATTGTTTCAGCTAGAATCTGGCTCCAACAGATTATAGCACAAGAATTATGTGTAGGCATTTTTTTTTCCTTCATGGTTTTGTAGTGTTTTATGGAAGTGCTGTTTGATACGTGTGCAGACAGTGCAAGGTCCTCAATAAATAATAAATTATTTATTAAATAATAAAAATTATTTATCAATAAATAAATTTAAATAATAATACTGCAGCTCATGGAAGGATTTTCAGCTTCAAAACTTGATGTGGAATAGCTGTCACCCAGGGTGGTTTCTTATCCTGTAAAACCTGAAGCTAAAAAGTCAGCAAGTTTGTCCAGGGGAAAAGAAAAAAAAAAAAAAATTAAAAATCTCAAGTTTTCAACTTTTTTTCACCCATAAAACTTAACTTAGGCAGTGTGAGGAACTGGCAGCCAGTGTTCATAAGCCTCTATTCAGAAACAAATTTCTGTGTGTTGTCTAAAGAGGTAGAAAGGAGGTGATTCTGCCAGATCTTCTGTGGTGAACTAAGTTGTTCCCAGGATTATCAGGACAGATTTAGGAACCTGGTGGGGGTTTCAGCCTCATTGTGTCTAAAGGAATTTTTTTTTCCCCTCTTATTTCTGTTAATCCTTCTAAGAACAGAACAGTAGTCTGTTAAAAATTTTGGTTTTAAATGACCCACTGGCATCTTGCCAAACTATAAGGAAAAACAGGGTGACTGGCAGCTTTTTCTTCTCTCAGAACAAAATCCATCTCCCAGTTTTGGTGACCAAAGAAGACTTAAATGAGAAATAAATTCCAAAAAATTCTCTACTCTTCCCTGAAGGGCTCAGTCATGTAAAATCATGCCCAGTGTCTGCTTCTGAAGGTGACAGGACCCACTCTACCCTCTTTTTTCCTCATCTTACCCTTTGGTTGCACAGAAACATCTAGTTTCCCTGGCAGCTTTTTTTTTTTTTTTTTTTTTTTTTTTCTTCTCCTTCACTTCATTTTGGAGCCATGGCTAACTGGGAATTGTTTTAAATGAAGTTAGGCCTTAGCCTGGATTCATTAGAAGCTGAAACAGAATTGTTGAAAAGAACCACGTGTTGGTGGATCTCTCAGTAGAAGGTGATTTAGACCAGGATACGTTAAAAATGCTCAAGATTATTTTCCTGGTAGCCAAAAATATTTCTTTGATGAGGTGAACACAGGCAGTTGTGTGTATATATGTGTGAATGGACAGCTGAAAATAAGCAAGTTTGATAATGTTGTAAATTCTGAAAAGCAATATACAACAGGTACATAGTGTCCTCAGATTGATCCTAACTCTGAATTATTTACTTTTCATCCTTATTATTTCAGAGGTCAGTAAAACTCTCTTAACATATTTTGTGTAAATTACAGTAATACATTCAACTGTAAGTTGGCCATAAAATGATCTTTATGGATATGCTTTGCAATTGGAAAACAGTGGAATGAAGTGTGAGTAGCATCCATGCTCTGTGAAAAATATATGTGCTTTTCTGAAGAGTAGGTTCAAGTTTTCTGTAATCAAACTGATCTTTAATTCAGCAACAAGTAGTTTTTAGTAGATAGGATGTGGATGTTTGCATTTTGAACAGTATATTACTTGCAGGCCTGTTCTGCTATAGTACTGAGACATTCCTGTATTTTGAATAATATAATTTCTTTATTTTGATTTTAGGAGAATGACATCTTCCTGGGCTGGGAAAAGGGAGCTTACAAGAAATGGGGAAAGAGTAAGAAAAAGTGCTCTGATCTAACACTAGAGGAAATGAAAAAACAGGCTGCTGTCCAGTGTCTTCGCTCTGCTTCTGATGAAGTAAGTTTGGACTATTTAGTAGATTCTTGAGACTTTATGCCCTTCTTTATGTTAGATATATTTAGCCTGTGCTGCTTGTCTTTTAATTTTTTGGCTTCTTAAAAATGCAAATTCCCCAAGAGTTCTCTCGGAGTTTTTTATTTTTCAATGGGAAATGATGAAATCTGTGTCTTGGCAGCAGGATTTCACCAAGTATTCTGTATGATGTAGTGTCACTTTCCTTCCTGTAAACTCTCACCTGTTCTTGTCAGGGACAGTTGCAATGCACCAGTTTGTGTTGAAATCACCACAAAACCTTGCATCAAGGTATTTCTTAAAATTCTACATTTGCTTTGTGTTGTGTGTGAGCAGCAAGGAATGAAATCTTGGGGCAGAAAGCAATTTTGTTCTGGGTGTGCTGTATGTGCAATCCAGAATTGCTAAATAAAATGCAATGTGTAGCATCAAATGTTCACTTTCCAGATTGCATCACTGGGTGGAAGTGGAGTTGAAGTGCACTGAGTGGTGAAGGTGAGGAGAGGTGAAGGAAGATACCAGAGGCAGCAGATCCAATGTAACTCAGTGGAAAAGTGGAGAAAATGAGAACTGTGGAAGGAAACATTTAAAAGAAAAAAAAAATAATCTGTAGCACAGGGCAATGAAGGCTCTTTGGGGAGACTTTTCAGACAGCAGGAATGGAAAAGTCTCTCTTTTAGTTTTCAGGACTACAAATACTCTGATCTGTCACTGCTGTGAGAAGAAAATCTCCCCTGCCTCTGCAGCTGCTTGCATCACTGCTCCAGCCAGCATCCTTATTGATAAGTTTGTGCTTGCTTGTGTGGTTCTGTGGAGAACTGAATGGGGAAGGGACATTGATTTCCTGGTATTAACCTGGTTGAGGGGGGAGGAAATTGAAACCCAGAGATTCCTGGTCAGATTTGTAGGACAGGGATTTGTGCCAGCAAGGGCGAGGAAAGTGGTCAAGAGTAGTGAAAGGAGTGGGTTGATTTCTGTGGTTATTCCCATCAGGTGGCAGCTTTCTGTTTGTGATGCTGCTTGAGCATTTGTTCAGTTATAAAAGTGCTGACTAATTGGGAGGCTTCTGAGCTCCCGTTTCCCCATTGCTTATCATCCTAACAAAGTGATACAAATAACAGCATTTTGTTGGTAATTTCCTTTGCTCTCCTAATTGCAGAATATTGAGGTTAGCAGTCTGACTATGAAAGTTAATTTGAAGAAAGCACTGCAAGAAGTAATGTCTTTCCTGAGGATATGGCCATCTTTATATACTCAGGAACAACAAAAAGCAGCAGTCTCATCCCTAGACCACAGGAATATTGATAATCATATTTTAGCTTTAGAAATACTTTCTTGATGCATCACAGAGCTGAAAATCTGGGGGCATCATTTAGAGGTAAACCTACATTATATGGAGAAATCTACTGGAAAAGGAAGGAGGTAAATTTATTAATAATCCCCGGTCTGCCTCCACTTGAGAGTTGCTGTCACCCAAAAAGGAAGAGGGAGGACAAAAACTGTCCAACTGAAGTTTTGAACAAATAAAAAGATGTGGGACCTGAAAGGTTGGACAGGTAATTTCCTCCTTTGACTCCTGCCACATTGTCAGATTTTGGTTGTTCAGCATTAACCTCTAATCTGCAACCTGGAGACTTCTGTTATTTCAGGGCTGTTTTGACCTCTCTTGCATGCTCAGACAATTGAGCTTGCACTGTTGTTGTCTTTATGAAATTGTAGCTCAGCATTTTTTAAAATGTGCTTTCAGACACAGGGTGGAACCTTTAAACCTTTTTTGAATAAACAGTTGTTACTTAAAGCTCTCTTATAGGTAGGCTAACATGTGTATTGCATAAGAGAAATACAGATTTTCTTATTTTTGTTACTCTGGAGTTGGGGAAAGGGTGATCCTGCTTAGATACTAGTGATATTTGTGAGGTATTTAAGGTACATCTTCTCTCTGCTTTTCAAACACATTTCCTGTGTATGCAGGTTTCTGTACTTCTGTTTGTGTGCTAATTCAGTGGGAATTATCATTAGTTTTTGGACTGGGAAACATAAAATATTATTTCTGCTGAGGCATTCAAGCTGCTCCATGCAAGTTTCTTGATTTCATCTCTACAAAAAGATAAAAATATTCTGTTAACTGTAGCCAAAATTGGGTGGTGTACGAGTGAGGAGCATTTATAAAGCCCCTTTTGAGGTGCAGATAAATACTTTTTTTTTTTTTTTCCAGTGCCACTTGAATTTTCTGAAAATGTTTCCTCCTAGAGATATTTTTGTCAGATAAAAGTCAGATGCATTCATTAAGGTCTTCATGTCCACTAGCAGCTTTGTTCTCACAGGTTTTCCTTCTTGCAAGGGTTCTGGCAGGAGCCCACATGGGCAGTTCTGGAGCTTTCTTACAATTTTGCTTCTCTTCTGTGATCCTTTTCTCAAAGTAGAGTGGGATGGAGATACCAGTATCCTCACACAGGTATGGAACACAGGCTCCAGCCTCCCTTCTTTCACCCTTAGCACTGGAGTGAAGCAAGCAAGGTTTTTGGAGGGAGCTCCATTACTTGGAGTAATCAAAAGAAGGCTTAGTGTGTTTAAACTGAAGTATATTGTGTTTAAATGAAATGGCTATAATATTTACCCTGGGTGCATTTGTAGAAAGAATACATAGACAAAAAAAACCCAACACCAAACCACAAAACAAAGCAAAAACAAACAAAATCCCAAATTTTTAGGATTTAACAGCCTGATCCATTTTCAATGCAGAAGAAAAAAGAACACTGAGGGTTAATAATAACTTCTCTGAGTCTTCGTAGGATATGACAGATCCAGGTACCATAATTCTGATGTTTATATTTAATTACTTAGACAAGTAATGTGCTGAGGAATTGCAGGCAGTCTGCTTCCCCCCCTCCACCTGGCATCCAAGGCCCTCAGACTGGGTGATGACTTCAATGCTTGATGGGGAGAGGAAGTCATGGAATAGATTAGATGAAAATTAACTTGCTAACTGTTTGGACAGTCTTCCATTTGGTGTTTGAGATTAATGTTTTGCAATCTTGTCTCTTGTGGATTTCCACTTACATGGTATTCCTTCCTAGGGGGTACTTGATTAGGTAACAGTTTTGTTTGAGGTCAGTTTGTCTCTTACTAAAAAGAGTAATGCTGTTAAAACACTGGTCTGAGGCAGAAACCTGGGATTTAATTCTGATCTTATAGTGCAGAAAACAAGCATTTGCCTTCAGAAAGCCTGGTTTGGTGGTTTTTCTTAATTTGTTTCTGACCAGTCAGGGAAGCTGTGTCTGGCGGTGGCGAAGGATGTTGTGGAGAGGAAGCTCCCCTTGACAGACACTACCTGCTCTGTGACCAGAAAAACTGATGATGTGCTGAGAACAGTATTTTTTATGTGACAAGCTTTCTGGTGTCTCAAGTTGTCTATGTCCATATGAATCTTTGGCTGCAGAGACAGCCAGAAGCAGGGCAAATGTGGGTATGTTGCAAGTTGCCTGAAAAAAAAGACAGAATGATGGTGAGTAGCACTTTTAAGACAAGTCCTTTAATGTAGTACTCAGTTGCTATTCTTACTGCCCTCCTAAAGTGCATTTTTTCCAGAACACTTAGAGTCTAAATAGCACTTTAAAGATGTGCTGAAGAATTGTTCAAATTTTTTAAAGCTCATTAGTATTGACCTTGAGTGGAGACTTCTTTTGAATGACTTCTTTTGGTTTGGGGTTTTTTTGGTGTTGCTTTTTTGATTCATGCCTGGTACACCTGAAACTTAGAAGGTCCATTTGTTCATGTATAATTTCTGAGATTTTTTTCTAATTTTTCTTAACCTAATTCTGAAAGTCTGTAAATTTTTAGGGGGGTTGACTAATGAAACTTGACAGCAGTATCTTTGAGGCTCAGAAGTTTAGTAAAAAGAAGTCAGAATTTAGAAATTGACCTGTGTTGTGTTGTTGTAGGGTGGACACAGCAAGACTGGAATTAGAGGTTACTTGCTGAGATGGATACACCTATTATTTCCTACCCACTGAATAATGAAACTATAATAATGAAACTCCTGCTGTTGCTTGTCCATTGGCCATAAAGCCAAGCTTTCTTACCCTTTATCTGCCAACTTTTCTGCTAAAGGTTGCATTGCTCAGTAGAGCAGCCAAATTTTCAGCTGTCCCTGCACCATATAGAGTTTTTATTCACTGAACACTTGCAGCATTACAGGTGAAATTCCACCCCAAGATGTTACAGGTGAAATTCCACCCCAAGATGGTGCTGGAGTTCCACTTAAAGCCATTGCTGTGTCTTAATTCTGCTGAACTGGATGAGGACATTTTAGGAATGAAAAAAGGAATCTACTTCATGGTATCTTCACTCATGAAGCCAGTCTCCCAGGTTCTGAATTTCCTTGCCTGTAGGTGACCACCTCCCCCAGTCTGTTCCACAGCCACATCCTAATGGGGTTCTGCCTCTGTGGTCCATTTATCAGCTAACCAGGCTCTCAGAAGCTGCTGACTGCCCCCGGAAGCAGTGTGCAACATGTTGAAGTCCAGCTTGATATATTCCATAATGGATTTGGAAAGAGCACCACTCTGCCAGGTTTGTCAAAAGCAAACAGTGCCTTCCATCCCACTGTTCTAAGAAGTTGCTGCTTGGAGGTACCACTGCAGCAGAATTAGTGAAACTTTCTAGCAGTAATTTCTTGGAAATGTAGTCAAGTGTGGCATCTTGTTTCTTGGAGCTTTGGCTTTGCTTGTTCTGAATTATGAGGGGGGATTATGATCCTTCTGTTACCTCTATTATTATACCAGAGCACTTGCAGGCACAAATGTATTGTTAAGAATTTGGGATGGTAACTTTATTCTCCAACGTTGTACCAGTCATTGTTTTTCTACAATAATTTAATTTGTATTGGTTCTATATAATCAAATTCGTTGGCTTCAAAAGTTTCCTTTTTTATGCATTCGTATTCTGAGTTGGGTATGTGGTATTGAATTTGGAAAACAACATCAGCCTGTGGTTTTTAACTTTGGATACAATACAGAAAGCTGAGATTAATGTGTCTTGCCAGGGTGACCATCAGAGAGTAAAACAATTACAATAAATCAGTTTCTTTTTCTTTATGACCTTGGCATTTAAATAGTAAATAATAATTTCATTTGTAGTACCACTTGAAAGAAATAATTTAATTGATAGTACCACTTAGCTGGTTTGTCAGGCTGCTAAAGTTGCTGAGTATAATATTAACTTTAATAGAAGCTGACAAAGTTTTAACTATTTCAATTTTTTATGAATTTTCTTTATACAGAAAAAGTATTTATTGAAGTAGAGAAGTTCTTTGTGGGGTCTTTGCCTACACACAAATTGCTTCGTAACTTTTTTTGTGTGTCATTGGTTTCTCAATTGCCATGAAGTTGTTTCACCTTGCTTGTGCTGCCAGCAGGGACAGGAGCAAAATGGGGCAAGGCAATTCTCTGGTGAGCAGCTTCTCTGCTAAGTCTGGGACAGAAAGAAAGTTTGCAAAATAATCTCTTGGAGGTAAAAGGCAGCACAATCTCTGACACACAACCATGGCTGTGAAAATGCCAGGAAAGCCCACTCTCCTGAGCAGTGGCTTGTGTGCTGCTACACAACAATTACTAGATTATGATTAATGTGCAAAAATAATCTTTAACCAAAAAGTTGAATTGGGGCACATCATAAATTCTTACAAAATGCACAGGCAGACTTCAGTGAAAATGGCAGAGTACCTCCTGAGAAAATTTCCAGTGTCCCTTCTTCATTTCACTTGATGCAGAAAAGAACTTCTCCATCATTGGTGGGAACAGAGATTCAGGAGTTTCTCCTGTGTCACTGAGAATATAAAGACATTCAGCATCTGCAAGCTGAAGGGATGAAGTGAAATCTCAGAGCAGCACTGCTCACAAGGACAGCAGGTCTTTGCAAGTCTTTTCTGGCTTTGAAGCCAGCATTTTTTTGTTTAAAAGCAATAAATGGTAATCAAAAGGTATGGTTTCCAGGGAGGAATTATCCCTTCTTGGGTTTATCTCCATGTAGCCCTCTATGGGAGGGAGCTACAAGAATTAAGTTTTAAATAAACTGAAATCAGATTAGCTGCTCCAGTAACCTACATTTAGGGATAGTCTGTTTATTTTAAGTTAGCTTGAGCAGGTAGTTGACCTCTTTTATCTTGATTTAGTAAATAACATGTGCTATTATCTCTCTCAGAATGTGTGGTATGAAGTAGTGAATAGTAGCTTTGAAATCTGAGCCTAGAGATGTGATTTACATTTCCTATTGCTGTTTTAGTGCAGGAGACAGGACTCAGAGGGTTGCAAGAAAGTATTTTTATCTCCCTCTTGGAGACCTCTTGTTGTATTGCTAGGGACTGGATTTTTGTGATACTAACTCAGTCTGTCTGTTTGGAAGTCAGTATTTTAAGGTCACACATCTGTTGAAGTTGGCTTGGATCAAGTATCGATAAGCCCTAGAAGAGAAATTAATAAAATCTGGTTTTCTGACTAGGCAATGTCTTTGTTGGGAATCGTTACATGTTCAAGTGAAAAGATCAAGATGTCACTGTGTTCACACTACTCCAAGGGGCAAAAAGGTGTTGTCCAAATACATACTCCAAATGTTTCTTAGTGTTTGTTATACTGCAGGAAAATTCCATCAGGCAAACTGGAGCCTTGTTTTATTCCTTTGAACTCTGCCCGGAATAAGCACATTTTGCTGGGTTTAGTTATTTATTCATTCATTTATGTGGTGATGATCTTGGAGTCAGGGCTTAATTTTTTAGTCTTTTTTTTTGTTTTTTGGGGGAGTCTCTCTCTCTCTCTCGAGCACCTTTTTGGGGGATACTTGTACCCAGCTGAATTACACTGTGTGAGAATGCTAGAAAATAAAATCCTAGACTTTCATCTCACTCTTATCATCCTACAAAATACAGAAATAGATGGGGAGTTGCAATGAATCACATTTTGTGCCTTATTCAGTTCACATGGCTTAGCAGCTGATTCATATAGAAGAGCTCCCTAATCCTGCTCTTGGTGACAGGCTACATGCCAGGAAAACAGTCCTGGTACACTACAGGCAGAGTACCATCTCTGTCTGGAGAGTCCTGACCTGGTAAAAGAATGTTTTGAAAGCATGAATATATTGATTGCCTTGAATTTCTAAATTGTTTGGCCTTGGGTCATGTGAAAGGAGTGTCTGGAGGAAACTCTGCTTGTGCAGAAGGGTTTGGACCAGATGATCTCCAGAGGTTCCTTCCAACCTAAACAATTCAGTTGGGAAAACCTATGAGCAAACAAGTGATTGTTTTAATTGTTAAAGTAAAACGAAGTGTAACCCTTTTGTCTTTTCCAAAAGCTTAAAGAGGAACAAGGAATTTTTCTGATACTTCACAGGCCTGAAGTAACAAGCCATATTTAGCAAATATTTACAGTACACAGTTCAAAGCTTCTGGAGGCAAGCTAGGAACATATGTTAGGCTGGAAGCCTAAACCAAAACCCCCCAAAACAACCTTCCGTTTCTGTTGTATAATCTGATGCTATTTTGTTTTGGTTTGGTTTTGTTTGTCTTGTTTTGTTTTTTGTTTTGTTTCTGTGTATGTATGTATGGTATGTCAGATGTGGAAAGCTCCTTCTAAATACTGGCTATTTTTAATCCTGAATTTTTGGCTATTGCACATGTGCAGATGTGCAGAGCAGAGTATATATATTTGCATGACATTTTTTGGATGGGAATAAGAGAGCCATAACCAGACATCATGCTTGGGTAACAGGAGAGAGTGAAAGTGCAGCAAAACCAAAAAATGTTGCTGACCACATCTGTTCTCAGTTTCATAGAAAAACTATAAAATAATAGTGGTAGGTGAACATTTCTGATCCAATTCAGGAAAAGCTTGTTAAATTTCCTGGATGGTGACAGTACAGAGATGAATTTCAATGAGAATTGAAGTTATTCATCAGGAATGCAAGAGGAGGTAATGCTTCAGAGCTTCTTACCAAAAACTCTCAGAATAGAGAGGCCAGAGCCCACTCTTACCTCAGGCAGCACTTCCTAGTGCATGAAAAATTCAGTGTACTACGAAATATTGTTTCCTTCACAGTTAATTAAAGTGATTATTTTAAATGTATAAAAATATTTCAGAAGTAACTGGATTTATAGATTTAATATCTTCTGGGAACATTTTCTGCAATTTTTTCCAGGGGTGTGAGCGTGCATGCAAAAAATCCCTGAGTTGCTTTAAATTTATGAGTTACCACTTGTCATCTGATTGCTTCCCAAGGAGAGCATGTGAAAAATATCTTTAACTTTGACATGACACATGTGTAAAAAAAACAAAAACCCAACCAAACAAACCCCAACAACATTTTTACACACGCGTATAGATATGTATGTGTGTGAGCTTTGCTGTTTGTTTGGGGTTTTTTAATTGCTCTTATTCCTCACAGAGTTGCATTAATTTGGCTCTGTATAGAGTGGTGTTGGTCAGTAAGGAAGAAACTGGCTATTAGAGTCCTGTAACTCCAGCAGGCAGATTGACTGTTCCTGTTCATGTTGGGTGAGTTCAGAAGCTTAATTTATCTGTTAGCACAGTCACTCCAAAGCCAGTAACATAACACCTATCCTTTATGTAATCCTTCCCTTGCTTTCAGCCAGCTGATGAAAAGCCAAAAAGAACAACTTCTGGTGAAACTGGCTGTAAGTTAAAGCAGAGGAAGGAAATAGAAATATGTTGGAAACAGAATGTTGCTGATATGGAGGATGTTTTGTTATGCAGAATGAAAAGTATGAATTTAAAAAGTTGACGTGCTGCCCTTTGGAGTCTGAATGACAGGAAAGTGTTGATAGAAATTTGGTTGGTAGTCTGAATCATCTCAGATCATCATAAGGTTTAAGCCTTTTGTGTTGGGATTCCAAAAGTGATCATAATTAGGCATCAAAGACTTCCACACTGGAAAATATTTTTAAGGTACCCTAACATTTGTACATTTTGAGGACCATCTTTAAATTTCAGTCTAATCAAAGCACTTCAGGGAGATCATCTCAATTTAACCCCTAATCAAGCCAGTGCCAGAAATACCTGACTTTCCAGCAGTGGGGTTGCTGCAACTACAATACACGAATTTCAGCAATGATAAAATGCAGTAACTAAAAATCATCTTGAGAGAACACCACTTGTCACACAGGAGGGAAGTGCTGAGGCATTCCTTACAGTAACTCTGCAGCTTTTTTTACTTAATATACCGCAGTAAGAGGTTGAGCAAGTGGTCTCTGGTGACTTGGCATTCTGCACACTGACTTTCCCCTCCCCACCTCCTGCTGTTTTTTTTTTCTTTAAAGCTAGCACTAGCTCCATCAGCTTGCTATGCAGGACAGCTTGCAGCCTGTCAGCTGACTCAAGTATTAATTTCATGGTACAGGAAGAAATGAAGGGTTCGCATCCAAAAGTTTGCACTTCTTCGGTGTGATGGTGAGCATATTGTTGCCAGTTTGGGCTGGTTTTTGACATGATATTATAGATTCACTTCCTTAACTTAATTATATTCCTTAGTTTTTGCAGGTTTGCTACAGATGTCTGTTCAGTTAAACAAAAACAAGGCCAGCTCCTCCTCTGATGCCCTTTTGGGAGGAGGAGGGAGTTGGGAGTGATATAGGCATAAAGAGATGATTATTACAGCTACATATTCCTGTGCTGCTGGGTTCTTTCTGAACAATTTACTTTGTGTTGATAAATTTACTAATCTAGAAGATGCCTTCTAAAGTTTAATACTGCTAAGTCATCTGCAGTTAAGCATGTGGCATAAAGGTTTATATTTAGCACTTGGGTGCAGCAGTGCAGTTAGGAATAGAAAATGGCTTTCTCCCTTGACTGCAAATAATTAAAATTTACAATTTAGCATATATGTCATTGCTCTGGTTATATGATTTTGCAAATGTTTCTGACAGAGACTAAAACAAGCTAGTTTCACTGTATAGGTAAGTATTTTCTTTTCCATAGTATCTTCTTGTACTGGAGCAACATATATTCACGTTTCTCAGCAATTGATAGCCAGAGATCAGGAGAGAGGAGAAACTCAGATCTTGGGAAAAGGAAATCTTTATACCACCATAGTGACACAGCAAAACAATATCTTTTTTAATGCATTTCTGTAACATATTTGATATATGTTCCCTTTGGAGAGAATGTTCTGTGACTGTCCACAGGGAAGCTCGTGGCACGTTCAGAAGGCGAGAGAATTTTGTAGGGGGTTTATCTGAGTCTTAATATCTCCAGCTATGATGGGGACAAGATGGTGGTGATGTTATGGAGGAAACTCTGCATAGGACACAAGATGCTGACCTTACAGGTCTTCTCCAAACTTCCTGATTCTGATTCTGAGGTGCACAGTTCTCCTCATTCCCCTATGGTGCTGTGCTGGGGACCTCCTGCATCCTTCTCTCTTGTTTGGGGTGAAAAATGCAATCTCCACCCATGCCCCCTGAGCATGGGAACACTAAGAACCCAAATATCTGCAGAGTACCCAGCTCAGCCTCATTTTCATGGAATTGTCATTTCAGGCTGTAGGTTGGGATTCAGGGTTTCACTGACTGGAATTCAACTTCTCTTCCATCAGAGAATAGAATGGGGTTTTCTCCTGTGAGGCTCTTGTACTATTCTGTGTGCATCTTTAGTTTTTAGAGACTTTGTTGTTCTAGTACTGTTGCTTTATCTAGAAATGCTTGCAAATGTAGGCAAATAGTAAAAGCAGAGGCTTCTGAAAGTAACACTGAAAAAGGATAAAAGGAAGTTGAGTGTATGGAAAGCTTATGTAGAGGAATAAAGGAAGAAAATAGAGGCTTTTGGAAAGATGAATAAGGTGTTGGTTTTCCCTCTGCTCTCCAAAGCAAACAACACAATGTTTAGAAAAAAAAATAAATCTGGGTATTGTAAACTGGTTTTACCTGAAGACACGGTGGAAGCTTTTCCTCTCCCTCTGCCACCTACACATCTGTTTGTTCCTCAGGTTCCCCTTCTCACCTTCACTCTTGATTTTTCTGTATCCTTTTAACAGACCCTTTCTTACAAGCATAAAGCTCTGCAAGCAAAAGGCTCAGGATGAGCTTCTGAAAATGAATCTTAGTGATCAGTTGAGTCTTGGACTTTTATTCAGAGACTCTTGGCTAAATCCTAAGTGATAGAGTGCAGTAAATGTGAAGGTGCAGAGTATGCACAATGTGGATATACAATGATGCAACAATGTGACTTCAGTTTGAAACCACTGTGAATATATCTACATGTTTTGTGGAATCATTTTGACCTCTAATTAATATCTTTACAGGAATGGATTTACGTCTGCTAATAATTTTTGTTCCTTTTTAATTCACAGTTGCCATGCAAAAAGGAAAATGCGTGTCTGCTAAGATGTATTTACTGCATTGATGTCTTTCTATAAAATTAATATTTTTTTACTATGTTAAGTTTTGTTTCCTCTTTCCCCTCTCCTGTCATTTTTTTACTGTGCAGAGCTCTGGGATTGAAACATTAGTGGAGGAGCTTTGCTCCAAACTGAAAGACCTTCAGAGTAAGCAAGGTGAGAAATAAAACTTTCAGCTTCTGAGGCCATATACTGTGTTTATCAAATGTGTAACATTCTGAGACGTGGGGGTGGAGGAGCAGGCTGTTAATTCAGTAGCTTTTAATACAGGCCATGCAACTTTAAAATACATTTGCATAATTTCATTCAAATATTTTAAGCAGTTCTGTACTCTAGCATGGTTTGTTTACCCAAGAAGTAGCCATTCCCAAATGGAATTTTCCTATTGAAAAGCTCTAACTGTTCATACCTGCTTTTTGTTAGTAAATACTCCATATTCAGCATCCCCTCTCCCCAAAAGAAATCAAAGTAAGCTTGATTCTCTTCCTTCTGTGGATTCCTACTTGGAGAGTCAATTTGCCTCAGAATTGTTAGATACTTGCTTTTTCCTGTGAAAAACATCCAAGGAGCCATCCCAGAGAGGTGTTTCTTAAAATTTCTGGTCTGTAGGGAATGATAATGGTGACTTTGTGTTGTCAAGCTTAGGGCAGGGAGCATGATATAAAATTGTGGTGTCTCCAGTGAAAGTTCATCACACGTAAATGTTTGTTCAGGTGCACTGCAGCAGCTTTTGACACTGTTGACACTTATAAAATCAATATGTTTCATAAATAGCAATAAGCAAGGGATGAATATTTACATGCCTGAAGCTTGATTTTAGCTGTTTCCATTCCCTTTGTTCTTACAAACAGTACTAGACAGCTCTTAGTATTTCATAGTGCTGTGTTGTGACACTTTCTTACTGAGCCGAGCCATTTATTTGGAAAAAAACCCCAAACTGAACTAAGTGTGCATCTCCCAGCATTATTTTCTTGGTAATTTACAGATCTTTAAAATACAGAATTGGAAATGTTTGGGGTCACCATTGGCACAGGAAATCTGCCTACACACCCACCCAAAGCACAGCAACTGCTGCAGGGGTGCTTCCTTTTAGTGAAGTACATGAGAAGTTAAATGCAACCATTCATAAAAATATTTCCTTAAATAGTTGCTTTTTTTTTTTAATTTTTATCTGTAGCAATGCAAGAAGAGAAGGATTTGGATATGAAATAAATAAAAATTCAGTAGGAAGTCTCCTAGTGGGGGCTTTCCTAAGCATGAAGCTGCATGCAGCTGCTGGCCATTGGTGTGTGGTGAAATGTATAATGTTTAATAAGAGAGCTGTAGAAAATTTGAATAGTGGGTGGTAACTTGTAATTTCTGTATGTATGATAAACAGATGATGAATTGTTCTGTTACTTACAGTGGTTTATGGAAGTTTGCTGCTATTACAGGTATATATCCTGGGGTTTGTTAAGTACTGTTATAAAATAAACTGGCTTTTTGAATTTTTCTGTTAAGCATGTGGAATTTTCTTCCAAAACAGAGGAGAAGATTCACAAAAAGTTAGAAGGCTCTTTGTCTCCTGAGACTGATTTATCTCCCACAGCAAAGGATCAAGTAGAAATGTATGTATTTTTTATTCTTATCTGAGGTGCTTTCCTCTTTTCTCCTTTTACACCTGTACTTCAACACAATGAAGTTAACATTGTTAACTGGGTTTCTTGGCTATTAACTAAGGATTTTTTTTTCCTACCATCTTCTTTTGTTAATCTTGTTTTTATATATTTCTATATGAATATTTGGTACTATGGGCTAGTTTTAATTTCTGGCTAAGTCCTGACTATTTTCTGTCATCTGTACCCAGAACCCAAACCATCCTCTGTTTTAGTTTCCTTAAGACCAAGACAAACAGGCAAATGAAAAGCCTTTAAAACAGCACTAATTGACACGTTGGACTTGCAGGGAGAGAATCCATTCCCTGGGTTCATAGATTGCTGGAATAGTTCATGTTGGAAGAGACCTTTAAAGGTCATCTAGTCCGAGCCCGCAGTGAGCAGGGACATTTTCAACCAGATCAGGTTGCTCAGGGCCCCATCCAGCCTGACCTTGAATGTTTGCAGTGATGGGGCATCCACCACCTCCCTCAGCAACCTGCTCAGTGTTTCACCACCCTCTTTGGAAAAGATTCCATCCCTCTGTCAACTCTAAATCTACCCTCTTTTAGTGTAAAGCCATTACTCCTTGTCCCATCTTTTTCAGAACTGGTTTGTGTTGCAGAGATGGGAAAACAAAATTGATAACTTCTGAGCTCTTTTATTAACTGAGTCCAGTGCCACTGGAACACCCAGGAGTTTCATCACTGACTTCTCTTAGAGATATGACTGCTTCTGTATCTCTTTACCATTGGGTACAACAGCTTAGTGGTAGTGTAGTGGTGCTAGTAGGGTTGCTAAGTGTTAGCTTAGTGTTGCAAAATGGGAATTGATTGTGCTAATGTGCATTTAACTTTACTGACTTCTTAATGTTTTTAATAGGTTTTCATTGAGATACATGCAGTTCAGTATAAATCTCTTTCCTGTCAAACATGTTACCTTAAGTGTTGCAGAAAACTATTTTTTTCTCTGTTGCACAAAGCTGTTGAGCATCTAAAACTACTCAAGAACAAATCCTTTTTTGTAATAGCTTTTTCTCAATAATTTGACAAAGTATGTAGAACTCAACAGGCAGTATCTCATTTCACAAAGGAGAATTTAAAACAACTGAAAGCTAGAACTGAACAGACTGTAACTCAGGCCTTCCTCATTGATATTGTTAATCAAACATGTTTAAGAAGGCTGTAGTGAATCCACTACATTATCTAATAAATTTGGAGTCAGGCCTTCACTCTTTAGAGCATCCATAACTTCTGTCTACAGTGAGGTTTAGTACTCCCTAAAATTGGGTTTGTTTTAGGTGACAATATATTTTTAAACCTATTAATAGAATTAATTCCAAAGCTTATCTTAATCTCCCTTTGGTTATCATTCAGATAGGGTGCCATGAGTGGCATGTGCACATGGAGAGCAGATGAGACCTTTTGGCCAAGTTAGACGGGTAACCTTCAGATGTGATTTTCAGTCTAATCTGAATGCTTCTCTGAAGTTCTGCAATCTGAATGTCACCTTTTTGTTTTGCTTTCAGGTACTATGAAGCATTTCCTCCTCTTTCTGAAAAGCCAGTTTGCCTGCAGGAAATTATGACTGTATGGAATAAATCCAAAGTATGCTCTTACTCTAGCTCCTCATCTTCATCCACTGCTCCACCAACGAGCACAGACACATCTTCTCCAAAGGACTGCAACAGCGAAAGTGAAGTAAATAAAGACAGAAGCAACAAAGGATCTGCCACTGTACAGGAAAGACCCCAACAGAAGAAAAGTAAAAATGAGAAAGAAAACAAGTTTAGTAACAACAGCCTTGAAGAGAAGCCTGTTTTGTACAAAAAGCAAGTCCGCCACAAGCCCGAAGGAAAGATGCGTCCTCGCTCCTGGTCATCTGGCTCCAGTGAGGCTGGCTCCAGTTCTAGTGGTAATCAAGGTGAATACAAAGCATCAACAAAGTGCATTAAAGTCAGGCACAAAACGAGAGAGGTTCGCAGCAAAAAGGGGCGCAGTGGGCAAAGCAGAATCTCAGTGAAATGCGGGGAGAAGGCTGACAGAAAAGTCCCCAGCGGAAGCAGCAGCAGCTGTAGCAGCGGCTCCATCAAACAGCTCTGCAAGAGAGGGAAGAGGCCACTAAAAGAAATTGGAAGGAAAGAAGCTGGTGGCAGCGATGGCAAAGATTTGTATTTAGACAGCAGGAATGAAAAGGAATATAAAGAAGAACCCTTGTGGTATACCGAGCCCATTACAGAGTACTTTGTCCCCCTCAGCAGAAAAAGCAAGCTGGAGACTACGTACCGCAACCGAGAAGATCTCTGTGGGGTGACCCCAGAGGCTGTAGAAGAGTTGTCTGAATCAGTGCATGGTCTTTGTATTAGCAACAATAATATTCATAAAACATACCTCGCAGCAGGTACTTTCATAGATGGTCACTTTGTAGAAATGCCTGCAGTTCTAAACGAGGAGCTTGACCTCGCTGGGACCTCAATATGTTCTCAACCAGAGGACGACAAATATTTAGATGATGTTCATCTGTCAGAACTAACACACTTCTATGAAGTGGATATTGATCAATCCATGTTGGATCCTGGTGCCTCAGATACGATGCAAGGGGAGAGTCGGATTTTAAATATGATTCGACAAAAGAGTAAAGAGAAAACTGATTTTGAGGCAGAATGTTGCATAGTGTTAGATGGAATGGAGCTGCAAGGGGAAAGTGCAATATGGACAGATTCGACCAGCTCTGTTGGTGCTGAAGGGTGGTTCTTGCAAGACCTTAGTAATTTAGCTCAATTTTGGGAGTGCTGTTCATCTTCTAGTTCTGGTGATGCAGATGGGGAAAGTTTCGGAGGAGATTCTCCAATCAGATTCTCCCCCATCTTAGACAGCACAGTGCTTAATTCACACATGCTTGCTGGCAATCAAGAGCTCTTTTCAGATATTAATGAAGGGTCTGGTATAAACTCTTGTTTTTCAGTGTTTGAAGTGCAATGCAGTAACTCTGTTTTACCATTTTCTTTTGAAACACTCAGCTTGGGAAATGAAAATGCAGATTCTAGTAGCACTGCTAATATTCTTGGGAAAACACAGTCTAGATTGCTGATATGGACCAAAAATAGTGCCTTTGATGAAAATGAACACTGTTCCAATCTTTCAACAAGAACCTGTAGTCCATGGTCACACTCAGAAGAAACACGTTCAGACAATGAGACTTTAAATATTCCATATGAAGAATCCACGCAGTTCAACGCAGAGGATATTAATTATGTAGTTCCTAGAGTGTCTTCGAGTTATGTAGATGAAGAAATTCTAGATTTTTTGCCAGAAGAAACCTGCCAGCAACAAGCTAGAACTTTAGGAGAGATGCCCACTTTGGTTTTCAAAAAAAAATCTAAGCTAGAATCTGTCTGTGGTATTCAGTTAGAACAAAAAGCAGAAAGTAAAGACTATGAAGCTACACAGGGGTGTAGTGAAAGCAGTCCACATGAAGATGGCTACAGCTCAGGGGTTATTAAAGATATTTGGACAAATATGACAGACAGAAATTCTGCAGCCATGGTAGAAATAGAAGGAATAGAAGATGAATTGTTTTCAACTGATGTAAGTAACTATTGCTGCTGTTTGGATACAGAAGCAAAAGCTGAAACCCTCCAGGAGCCCAATAAAGCAGTGCAGAGATCTGAGTATCACCTTTGGGAAGGTCAAAAGGAGAATTTAGAGAAGAGAGCTTTTGTCTCCAATGATTTATCAAAAGTAGATGGTGGTGACTACACTACACCATCCAAACCTTGGGATGTTAACCAGGATAAAGAAAACTCTTTTATCCTCGGTGGTGTCTATGGGGAGCTCAAAACGTTTAACAGTGATGGAGAATGGGCAGTGGTGCCACCTGGCCACTCCAAAGGGAGTTTACTACAATGTGCAGCTTCTGACGTAGTGACAATAGCTGGGACAGATGTTTTTATGACTCCAGGGAATAGCTTTGCCCCCGGGCACAGGCAGTTCTGGAGGCCCTTTGTATCCTTTGAACAGAACGAGCAGTCCAAGAGCGGAGATAACGGATTAAATAAGGGGTTTTCTTTTATCTTCCATGAAGACTTCCTTGGAGCTTGTGGTAACTTCCAAGTCGAAGAACCGGGGCTCGAGTACTCATTCTCTTCCTTTGACCTGAACAATCCCTTCTCGCAAGTTCTTCACGTCGAGTGTTCCTTTGAGCCAGAAGGAATTGCATCTTTCAGCCCCAGTTTTAAACCCAAATCGATCCTGTGCTCGGATTCAGACAGTGAGGTTCTGCACCCCAGGATCTGTGGTGTCGATCGGACGCAGTACAGGGCCATAAGGATCTCTCCCAGGACTCACTTCCGCCCCATTTCTGCATCCGAACTGTCTCCAGGTGGTGGAAGTGAGTCAGAATTTGAGTCAGAAAAAGACGAGGGAGGTCTTGCTGTCCCCTCTCAAGTAGATGTGTTTGAGGATCCCCAGGCAGATCTCAAACCTCTGGAAGAAGATGCAGAAAAAGAAGGGCATTATTATGGGAAATCGGAGCTTGAATCTGGAAAATTCCTTCCCAGATTAAAAAAGTCTGGGATGGAGAAGAGTGCCCAGACATCATTGGATTCCCAAGAAGAGTCAGCCGGGATGTTGGCGGTAGGAAACCAAGATCCCTGTGTAGAATGCAGTATGAAGGAATCTGTGGATGGGAGGGCCGTGGAGAGCTCTAAAGTGAACTGCAGAATAGTGGAGCCCCGGGAGGAGACGGGCAGGTTTTGCAGTTGTAAAGCAGGGTGCCACTTCCCTGCCTACGAGGAGAATCCTGCTTCCTCAGCAGAGCTGGAAGAGGTATGTGGCTATATAAAATTATGGAATTTGCAGCTGGCAGCTGATAGCCAGCAATTTGTCATGTGAGGTCTCAATTTCAGTATTTGTTACTGAGTAGTTCTCTAGAAAAATAAGAGTTTCGTACAAACACTGGAGAGCCCATCTGAATGCAAGGACAAACTTTTTTTTGCTGGGAGGGTGGCCTAGTGCTGGCATAGGTTGGCCAGGAAGGTTGTAGAGTCTCCATCCTTGCAGATACTCAAAAGACACCTGAACGTGGTCTTGGGCAACCTGCTTGTGCTGGCCCAGCTTGAGCAGGGGGAGCTGGACATGGTGACCTCCAGCATCACCTTTGAAACTCAAATCATGCTGTGATTCTGTGAAAAATTGACTAATTTCAGGTATTACAGTGTCATCTTGCATACCTTTAAAAATAGATGCATGCATACACTCCTGTGACTTGAAAAATCTGTTGACCTTAGGTTTTTAGCATCTCTGATTTACATGTGATGTGTTAAAATGGGCATAAGGTTTGAGTACTGAGATTTTGCTGGGTTTGATTCAAACACAAATTAAAATTTTGAAGAGGAAGAGCTGAAGGCAGTCTCTGCAATATGACTTCCAGTTTCTGCCAAGTGGGAAGTTGAATTATTGGATGTGAACTTGAGGAAAAAAAGGGGTTGTAGAGAAGCTTAATTGCCTGGGAATTAAAGTGTTCTCTCGTTGGCTTAGGCACAAAAAGAAATAAATCCTGGATGTAGAAGCTCAGTCACTATCACAGTACTGTGAGGAGGCCTAATGTAACTACAGGTTAAGCTCAGAGTTTTCAAGAGCAAAAAAGCCCCTTCCTGCCCAAAATATCCCATTGCCCTCTAGAGCTTCCTGAGGAGGGGAAGTGGAGAGGGAGGTGCTGATCCTCTTCTCCTGGGAATCCAGTGACAGGACACGTTCCAAGCTGTGCCAGGGGAGGTGTCAGGTGGACATCAGGAAGCATTTTAATAACACTGTAATTTTGGGTCAGGCAGTTGAACCGTCCAACTGAACCAGACCTGTTCTGCTCTGCTCTATTCTGATCTCAGATGATTTAGTTCTGTGGACAACCCAGAAATGTTGTCTGGATAGTTCTAAGTTGGATCTTACATCTTCTTTTCCTCTTCAGCCTCCTCTTCCACACACTCAGCAGTTATTACATACATGAAGAGGGATTTTGTTCATTTTCAACTGGAGAGCTGCACCCAGCTTGTATTGCCTGATCGTGTGCTCCTCCATTACAAGTTTGAAACACTAATTCATGCATGGGAAAGCTAATATTTTTCTTGCTAAAACCAAACCTAACCTTAAGAGTTCCTTTTTTCCCTTTGTCCCTATTTGTTTCACTTCTCATCCTGCTTGAAATTAATAGCCACTGCAGCTGCTTTGCCTGGCATCATTAAGTTGTTATGTGCTGTTTGCACAAGAGAAGCAAATTTGTGACTTGTGAAGGCCCTTCCTAAACATCTTGGTTCCTTCAGCTCTAAGTTGCTGGCAGTGAAGTGCCTCAGAATCTTTTCTCAAGACTGGGAAGTTTCTGGGTTTGTTCCAGGCCTTGCAAAAGGAGTCACCAAAAAAATTAATCTCAGACTGTAAGTTAGAACAGCTTCTGGCACAAACTTTTACCAGGAGTAAGCAGGACCTAACTTCATTGTGCTGGAGGACATAATGAATGGGCAAATGGTGTAATAATTTGTGACAGCAAGGATCTGAAGTTCCTCCCAGCCCTTTTCAAAGCTCCATTCTGAGTGCTTAGTGCTCCATGGGGATGTTTATTCTCATCTTCACTCGGACCACTGATTCATCCCAGTCTGCTATAACTGTACAGTGGTTCCATAGTTTAGGGTAACTATGAGACCTTAAAAAAAAAACAAACAACCCTTTGGTGTTTAATAGTGCTTTTGGTGTTGTGTTTTCTTCAAGTTCCTTAATGCAAGAGGAAAACAAAAACTGCTTCCCTTGCTCAGGTCCTGTGATTCTGTAGGTGTTTTCATAGGTTCAAAAGTCTAAGCCACTAAGAAGTTCAAAATTTGGTTTGCAGTTAACCTCTTCCTAGGGTGTTTGAAGAGCCTGGATACAGCCCAGACTCAGTCTGGGCTTTTGCTAAGAGCCACTAGCGTGCATCTGAAGAGGCTTTTTGGCTTGAGAACATTTATATCAATTTATTATTGCAGTTAAGTCTGTAAAAGAAGAGATTTATTTTTTTGTTAAGCATTAAACCAAATCTAACACGTCGGTTATGAAGCAAACTTTAATCAGTAGAGATGATAACTATATATTGTGTGCAGGAAGAGTGCATGTCATGCAACTGTGTCTTCTGTGTTCATTAAAGAGTGATGTTATTTATTTTCATGAGCATTAAACAAAATCAACTTATAAGACCTAGAATTAGAATGGTTTAGGAGAAGCATTCTTCCTGGACACCCCCCCATGCAGATGCATGAGAAAAAATAACTCTTAACTTGAGCAGAGGCTATGGAATTGACTGATTAGTATAGAGCCACAGTTGTAAAGAATTTTTTGAACATGAAACTTCTGTGCATCCTTTTACTGTCTTGCAATAAAAAATTAAAGTTATTGTTTAACTCACTGTTATCTAACATAAAGTTTGAGTTGTGTTCTGAGGTACCTCCAGTATTCTTGCATAAATAATGGGTGTGAAAATACTAATGTAGACCACAGTGTCATAGTGAAACAGTCTATTTTCCATCACATAAAACCTGAATTGTATTGAATAAACCTGAATTATATTCTTGGCAAACACATCTTTGAATACATCCTGCTTATAAGACAGGAGGGGATTCTGCTTCAGTTTCCTCCCTGTTGTCTTAGAGCACTTTTAAACTTGTAGCACATTTTGGAGAAGGAATTTGCTGTAAAAGCTCTTAAAGAGTGAATGATAATTATATACCTAGGGGTAAGATTTTTTTTTTTAATTAAGAGGTAAAAATACAAACCATCAAGTAACACCCCCTAAGCAATACAACAACAAAATGCCTCCTGAAGTGCAATCCTTTTTTCTCCAAGTAAACACTTTGACCATTTAGCCATGGAGTCATGGGGTCTGGTCCAGTTAATGGTCTCTGGGTGTATCAACACTGAATCTATTGCCAACCAGTTTGATATGGGCTCTGATCCAGTGGGAGTGCCCTGAGAATGCTGGGATTCTTGAGTCCTTGACTTGGATAGAGGGATTTCTGGGTTTTGTTGGGGTCGGTACCAAACTTGGGAGGGCTGAATGTGCCCAGGATGATGCGTTTGGGGATGAGGGAATTTTAATGTAATTTTATGGACCTCCTTACTCAATTGGACTGTGAGATTTGGTGAGGCCCTTTGGTTGACTCTCAGTGTGTAACTCCTTCAGCAAGGGCTGTCAGGAGAGGAAGCAAAATTCAGTGGGGTCTGCTTTATGCCTTAAAAGCAGGAGAACCAAGTGGGGAAAATGTTTTAAGAGCACACAGAGTCATCCACAGCAAAGAAATGGACTTCATTTTTAAAAAGTATCTTCGGGCCTGTCTGAGAAAAGGTTGGTCCAGATGGTTCTTGATGAGTGCTGCTCGTGGTAGATGATGAAAACACCTACAAAGACTCTGAGCTCTCATTTTCTAGTCAGCAAGACATTAATTTGCTGAGATTTTGAAGGATGAAAGTATCTTGTAGGAGAGGGACTTCAAAAAGATGTAGTTCACAACAACAGTATAAAAATCCAGAGGAAAAATCCAAGGTATAAAGAAAACCAATGAAATAAAGTTTTGGTACTCCTGAAAGTCCTAGAGGTAAATCAGAAATAGAAAAAATGACTGAAGGTTCTATCTGAGAGATAGAACTAGCAAATTGGGAAAGCTATGAAAAGGTAATGTCCAAAAAGTACTGTTTAGTGTTTGGGGTTTTTTGTTGTTTGAATTGTTGGTGGAAAGGCATTTAAACAAAAGAGTAGCACAGATAAATTACAGTGTTTCAGGTGGTCAGAATATTAAGAATATTCAGCTAAATATCATGAGGAGCAGCAACTGGTTTGGAAGCAGCCTAGCAGAATACTTGTTTGAGAATATGCAGCAGATAGAAAATATGTAAAAGGCAAACACATTTCCATCTTTTTAAAGAGGAAAATGGAACCTGTGGCATTCCCAGTGGGTCTCTTAAATTTCCTAAATGAATGTAACCAGTAAGTGGCATGGATGCATGAGAAAGTGAGAAGGTTTTTTTAAGCACTGGTTTAGCAAAAAGATTCCAGACTCAAAATAAGAGTCAGTGACTCACTAGAGGAGAAAGGGAGATGATAAATTTTTCAAGTCCGTGGAGGGAAACATATTTATGAAAATCCCAGATGATGTCAACTTGGGAAAGTCTGCAGTTAGACCTGACAGAATTAAAATAAAAAAAACCAAAGACAAAATAAAAATTTTAAAAATTAAATTAAAAAAAAAGACAAAATGAAAATCAAAAGGTTGTTAAATGGGAGAAATGGTCTGAAAAGTAAAATTCAGTCCATCTGGGACAAGTACATTCTTCTAAAGAAATAAAAAAAAAAAAAAACCAAAAAACCCAAACCTCTACAAACACAGCATGACAGGCAAGAAAATGATGTGAAACAGAAAAGGGTCTTCACACAGATGATAAGCTGAGCATAAATGAGCACTGGCACCCTGCAAAAACACAATTGGGGTCTGTAAATAAGAACCCAAGAAGAGGAACCCAGCAGTTTTGCAGAAGCCATGTTCATGCTTACAAGAGATAAGGAGAAGGCTGTGCTTGTCCTGTGGGGTCACAGCAAGGAAGTTAATGTGATGACCTTAAATCACAGCAAGAGAAGTTGAAGAAAAAGAATTCCAACCTGAAAACAAGTTCACTGTGAGGCTTAGTTATCTTTAGGATGTCTGTGGATATTGTGTCTTGAAGAGATTTGGAGTGTAGGAAAAGTGCATTGTTGTTGGTTCCAGCTTTGTGCAAGAACAGAGTCTTGGTTATCGTGGGGTCCCTGACATATTTTCAGTGAAATTTGAGAATTAGGTGATTGCTAAATAGGTTTTAAGAATATAAAGTCTAGACTCTGCTCCCTTTGTTCATTAGTCACTGACTTATTGAGCCACATGTGTCTTCCCTGGGTACCTGATGAACTGAAATCAGGATCTGATCATTTGGGATGGGACTCAATAGGTTCATTGCTGCTTTGACTTTTAAATTACATGTTTTTATATTCTTTTTGATAGTGAGGGATTTCAGAGCAGGTTCAATTGTACTTACAGTTTAATACAACTTTTTGCTGTGGTTGTGAAGCTGTGGTTGTGTTTAAGGTTGGATGGGGCTTGGAGCAACCTGGGCTGGTGGGAGGTTGGGACTGGATGAGCTTTAAGGCCCTTTCCAACCCAAACCATTCTGTGAGCCTTTAATTTTCAGAAAGCTTCATCATAACAGAGTGTACAATTATAGGGGATGGTTCTGCCTTTCTCTACCTCTTCTGCTGTTGAAGCACAGGGGTGGTGGGGAGGACACAGGTACCATCCTGCAGCAGATCTGAAGTCTCTGATGGTGACTGTCCCAGGAAGCAAGCACAGTGGGGCTTGTTACACCTTTCCAGCATCCAGCTGCCTTTGCTTGTAGCCCACTGTGGTTCCTCCAGCTGCTCAGATGTGCAGGGAGGAGTGCAGGTGTCCCACCAGCCATGTGGGAAGCTTTGAAGTTAATCAAGCTTTGTGTCTGCAGAGCTGAGATGCCTCTATCTGTAGTCAGCAGCAGAGTGAGACTTCCAGGATTGCATTTATTTGGAAATGCACCTATTTCTTACAAAGCTTTGGAGCTTGCATTTTTGTCTTTCTTTTTCTTTTGCTTTTTTTAAAAATACAGTTTGTTTCACTTTCAGAGAGCTCCCTTTTTCAGAGTTGGGGGTTTGAGCTTTTGGAGGATGGTTCCAAAAGGACCATTCTTTAGTGTAACAAGAGGAAAGCAGCGTGGATAATGTCAGTATTCATTACAGCAGAATTCTGTGGGATCTGGCAGATGCTTCTGAATACAAACACTCTTGTGCTGCTTATTTGGTTTGGGAAGGACTTATTATTTAATGATTATTCCTAAGTTTAGGTTCTTTTTTCTACACAAAGAGGGGCAAAAGGAGGCTTGTTAGTTTTCCATGTTCTCAGGTTTGTAGAGGAGAAAGCTGGATGGAAACTCAGTGCTGACCCTCATTTGTTAATGATTTTTAGTAGCTTCTTGAACTAGAGGTGGCTTTTTAATCATTCTGTCTCATATCTACAGCTGTGTTAAAAGCTCCCATCTTCTTTTGGAGGTTAATGGGATTGCCACAGATCAGCAATAAAACCAGGGATATGTCTGTGTGACAGGTCCTTGGTATTTTAGTCATGTCCATCAATTTTACAAAGAAAGGGCCCTGGTAAATATAAATTAGCACAAAAATAAGGGGAGGAGTGTTTAGGCATCTTCAGTGAGTGGATTGAGATTATTTTTTGCATAAATACAAATATTAATAATCCTCATAACCAGTTTCTTCTCATGCTTACACATTAATTCTCTAGTTTCATTTTATGTTATCCCATTGCTGGACACTGCTAATTTCACCCTTTCAGACTTCAAATATTGAATTTTGAGGCTTTTTATTTGCTTTCTTTTCTTTCCTGTTTGCTTTCTTTTCTGTTTTATTTGCCACTGCACTGTTTCTCATGTTGACCAATGCTGTGTTGTTGTATTTCCATCTCTTAGGTACCTATCTTCTCTCTCTTTGTACTTAGATCCTACAGTGTAGGGCTGGAATTCCTCTTTTTGTTCTGGATTTGTAGAGCTCTGTATTGGCAAAGTGTGAGCCCCTGCCTGGCATTCATATTGTGTATCAGAGTTCAGATAATAAATGTTTTATGGTAGTTTGACAGTCCTTGGACATTAATACCAGAAATTGAACACTGTGAGCTCTCAGACCTAGCGAATGGGTTGTAATAGCAGTTTCCTCCTTTACATGTAAGTATGTAACTTATGGCATTAAAAAAAAGAAAAAAAGAAAAAAAAAGCATGATTATTGTCTAAACCCTTTCCTGTATTGAATACTAATCTGCAGAGAATGAGTGGCAGCCAGGAAAAGCAATGCTGGTGGGAAAAGGCGCTCTATTCTCCCCTTTTTCCTGCATCCCAGTGTGAAGGTAAGCAGCTGTGCCTGTTTGAACTCCCTCCCTCTTACATCCCTCTTGGAATCAAGTGCTCTTAGGGATTGGAATTGTTTGAGGGGAATTGGAAATGCCATCTGTATTTTACAAAAAAAAACCAAAACCAAACAACAGTAAACTGCCACAATAAAGTCTCTTACCTGAGAGGCAGCTGGGATGCTTCAGTTAACGTTTGTAGGAGGTCTCTGGAATGCTCCAGGTTTTTAAATTAAATTGCTTTTTAAAAAGTGTTGACATTTATGCAAGTTTAGTGGAATTAAGTAAATAGAATATTAATTATCTTTCTCTGAAAACACTCTCTTACATTTTAGTATTATTCAGGTTGAAACATTTGTACTTGGTAGCTAATTTTACAAGAAGGTGAAAACATGATAGGTACCTTTGATGGGTTTGCATCACTGACATGCCAGCTATCCAGTGAATGTGTGGAATTTCTCTGAAGCTGGGAAGGAGAGGGATTTGCCTCTTGGCCATTCCTTTCACAGTGACGGTCTGGGCAGTTTTTTGTCCCACACAGTCCGGTCATGCTGCTCACAAGCAGGAGCAGGTGTGCTTCCAGCATCCTCTGCTGCCTCCCAGGAATTTGTAGTGTTGGACAGCTGGCCCAAGCTCAGGTTTTCAGTGGACATGCAGGAATCCAGGCAGGTTTTTTCTGCCTGCATGCCAATTCTCCGTAGAGAAACTAAATAACAACATTCTCTATACCTAATTGACAGCCTGAGTGTAAGAAACATTTATCAGAGACCTGGTTCCTTCGTAAACTGGAAGGAGAGCACCAATAATTATTACTGAGCTGTTTCTGGAGTGCATCTGGAAGTGCAACATCCTGAGCAGTGTTCTTGGTGCCTAAAGGCCCTTCCTTTGGTGCTCAGGACAGTGGGTTCCTTTCAGGAACATCTTAACTTATTCCCTCCTGACTATATTAATGTGTTTGCACAGTGGAAGAGAACTAATTGATGCCCATGAGACTTTTATTTGCCTCCTGGACTGCTGACAGAACCTCCCATATAAGAAAAAAATCAACACTTCAGCATTGAAAACGTAGAAATAGTGTCTTTTTGTAAAGCTTTTTTTTGCCCCCGCAGTGATAATTGCAGAGGTTTTGTTGGTGCAGTAGCAAATGCAGTGGCTCACACTCCCGAGGATGGACTTGGCAGGGTTAGTTCTTGGGTTCCTGGGTGAGTTGTGACATCTTTCTGCTGACATCTGCTGGGGACCTGCAGAACTGTCTCAGTGGCTTTCCTCAGAGGAAGACAGAATATCCAGTATAAAATACTATGGGGTCCAGAACCAGCTTGGTAGAGTGGCAAAATTTTTACAAAGTAGAATAGAGGATTTCCTCTTTTTAGACTTATTTTCATTAACCTACAGCTTTATTCTCAGAGCTAATGTTAATTATTTCCCAAATCTTTAGCTGTATAGTTTTCTGTATGGGCATTTTTAATATATGGATATTGATGCATGTGACCCATGGATTTAAATACGTGTTGATACTGTATTTGGAATTTCACTCTGGTAAGTAGAAATCACAGCCATCCATCTCAGCTTTGGTTTTGAGCTTCAGGCAGTCAGAGCACTGTTCTGTGTTTTATGTGGGTATAGGAACAGGAGCAATCTGAAACACCATGCAGTATCAGAAATGAAAAAATGTATAATAACAGTGTAATACTTTTTGTACCTTACAATTTTAGATGCTTCCATTAGCTGAGTAGATACTTCTTTTGTTGTTATTATTTGGTTATCCAGGTAAGATTTGATCATGTTTCCATAACGTTTATCTCTTTAAAGATGTCAAACCATAAAATCCTCCACAAGCTCAGAGTTTTTATGGCTTAGAGTGTGAATTTCAAGAATACTTTCTCTAGATGATTTCATTTTGGCTAAATGTACATAACAGTGTTCCTCAATTCTGTTTTGTTTTTTTTTTTCTTCCTTTTTCCTGTGAAACACCCCCACAATCACAATGTAAGAGTGTTATACAAATGCCAAGGGAGAGAATGGTGTAGGAGAATTTGCAGATGTAAAGGAAATATCCAATGATGATGAACATCTTTTAGATTTTAATATGGTAAGTGTGTCATTGGGTTGGGGGAGGAGGTTTTTTTCTGTTTCTTTGAAAAAGGTGTGCCACCACCTCTGCCCTTTCGTCACAGTTTTCAGTCTGGCCTCAAAACGAAATTCCTGTGAAAAATCTTCAGAACTTTTCTTTCCTTTCTTTGTGTTTCTTTTCTGTATCCCGAGCATTCTCCTGAACACTCCTCACTGTTGTACTACCAGTAGTTAGCAAACTCAGCTTCCTCTGGGAACACTCTTTTTCTTGTGTGTGTTGTCTGTTTTTCCTTCACTTCTAATTTCAGTAGGCACAGAGTGGGCTGATGTGCACTATGAAGCAGAAAGGAACAGTAACTAAAGGTGTAAACATGATGTGTGCTGCATTCTGTCCTGCTTACAAACAAAACCCTCCTTTTTTCATGCAGGGAAGAGCTTTGAGTAACTGATACACTTTGAAACTTCATAGTGATGCACTTAAATTCCCATTGTGACATGCTTGCTACAGCTTTACTGATTTAGTGGACATACACTGGTTTTGCTTGAAGTTTAGCCAGATCTATGCTGTGTTTTCCTCAAGTTTAATGCTTAATATCAGATTTTAGAGGACACCTACAGTAATTTTCTAACATGACCTGTGACACTGGTGCTTGCTGAGTTCACTTCTGATTCTCTTGCTGTTGTGTGCAAATCCCAAAATGAAGGAATAGGAAAAGGTAACAAAGGCCTCACCTTTTTTTTTTTTTTTTTTTGCTGTTCTGCAGTCCTTTTGACATAGTGGACTCAGTCAGGAAATGAAGGACTTGCTCCCAGCAATTATGACACCTTTTTTGAACAACTGTATAACCTCCCAGCTCAGAAAACAAAAAAGCAAGTGTTTTTTTTATTGTTCCCCATCAACACTGTCAGTTTAACTCCTTAGGTTTCTTCTGTTTATGAAGCAAGATGTGCAGATGATATAAATGCTGAGGCAAAACCAAATGGCTTCAGGAAGAAGATCTACTCCAGTGATAGCTCCAGCTCTGAAGACTCAGCTTCAGAAGGTGGAAGTGAATGGGCTGATCCGTGTGAGGAGGAGCTTTTTTCTCGAACTCAACTCTAAAAACTGCAGAGTAGAACAGATGATTTCAAAGTAACATGAGATGGAAAACTTACCCTTCTTTTGAGGGTCTGTAGCTCTAAAACAACAACTTGAGTTTCCTCTTCAGTTAATGGATTCAGATGTGTATTTATCTTTCTCTTCTTGCTTATTTTATAGATGAGGACACAGCTGTCCTGTTGAAGATTTTTTTTTTCAAAAAAAAAAAAAGAAAAAAGAAAAAAAAAACCCAAACCTGTTAAATTCTTGGCTATTTGAACTAGACTAGATTGTGTTGTCAAATCAAGAATGGATGTGCATGTGCTTGTCTTAGTAGTACCACTGCTTTTTTGCATCTTAATTGCAGTTATTTCATTCGTAACTGTAGCCCTACCACTACTGAGATCTTCTTAGCATTGCAGTGTCTACAACTACTTCTGCTATTCAGAGACTTCAGCTTTCTGCACATTAGGCTTTGTTCTTTAAGAACTGGGAGATAAATACTTAACACTGTAATCTATCAGTGCCTTTCTGAGCGCAGGAGAAAAAGCATGAATGACTTGTCCAGTCTTCATTCAGTAAATCTCGTAACTTTGAAGTAGGAACAACAGGGTTGTGCTTTAGAGACTTACAGAAACTGTGTTTTCTATCCTGTGATTCCCCCCCTCCTACAAACCAACACTGAGGATACCATGGTTTGTATTTTTGTTAACTGGAGAAGCCAAGGATTTTTTGTAGGTATGGAGGCAATGTGGGGTGGTGGGGGTTTTTTTCCTTATTTTTTTTTTCCTTATTTTTTTTTCCCCCCTTTTTTTTTTTTTTTTTTTTTTTTTTTTTAACACCAAAAAAAAAAAAAAAATCATAAACCACTGGGGTGATGTGTGGATTGTTGTGAATTTTGTAACGAGAATGTTGTCTTGTTGCAGATGATGGCATTTGTGTAACCTGCAAGAGCATCCTCTACCAGACTTGAGCCTGAATGACTGAATCTAAAAATGCTCAGAGTGTTCAGTGTTTAAAATGCAAAGGGTCAGTGCTTCACTTGAAAGAAATCCTGTGGCTGCTGCAGTTAGCTGCTGTCGTGGCTGTAGTTTAGTAGACCTTGTAGTTCATTTTGTGTCTCTGAGAGAATGTGTGGGGCAAGTTATGTGTGTGGTGGGTGGGGGCAGGGACAGTGATGACTTCCAGCATACGTGTGATTGCAGTAGTGATTGTTGCTTTATGTGACTTGCTTTTCGATTTTATTTTGTTAACTTAGAAAGTCAATACATTGTCGAGTTGCATCTGTACAAGACTCTCAACTCCTTGTGCTTTTAACACATTATGCAAAAATGTATAAGCCAGGAGGAGCAATATTTGCAGAACTGAACATTCTAAGTTTGTACCAACTCATAGTTTCAAGGACAACTAACTAGTCTATACAATAGCAGCATGGCTGTAACATCAGGAAGTGCAGAAAGTCCAATAACTGACTTGAAAAGCTTAACCATTAATTTTGTCAGGCAATAAACCTCGATGAGAACTATTACTTGTTGGGAACGTGAGCTGAACTGCCTTTGAAATATGTTCTGTGCTAGAAAGGTTTTCTGAGATAACTGAGTTTTGTTGCCTTTATTCAATTGATAGAGTAAGAATTGAAATATGTGGCTGGAAAACCACGCCACTCTTTGTGCAATGCTTTTTGTTGAGATCCTTGCTTAAAATTGGCTTGGTTTGTCCTGACCCCGGGACTTTGTTTTGGTCCCCCTCTTAGGCTACGTTTTAGGGTTTGTATTCATACAACCAATCTTCTGACACTTTACCGTTTCTTTCCTTAATTTATTTGCAGACTTTGGATAGATTTTTATATATTTTACCTTCTTCTGGAGCTTCCTTGAGAGAGGTTGTTTAGCACCTGCACTGAGAACTAGTTAACTGTAACATGAAAGTAAAAGAGAACTTTACACACAAATTCTTCAAATCACTACTGTGATGAGTGGAATAGAACTTCATTTGAGAACTAGAAGTGACCAAATGGACATATTTCAAACACAAACTTCAGCTCAGTTAATTTTGGCTAGAGCTGCTTCTTTGGTGAGAAAGGGCTCGAAAAAAAATGAACAAAGGTGTTGCTTATAGTTACATTGTGGCACGTAAGAATTCCAGCACCTTTGGGGAAAACAAAAACTGTATATTGAGCTTGGGCAATAACAAATTGTCTTTCCTTGTTTTCATAGTTTAAAGGCTAAAGCTCTAAAGCTTTTGGTGAGAGTTGAAGTGTGGTTTTTAGTTTTTCTGTATGGATAGAAACACACACAACACCAACAACACCAACAACAAAAGCATTCAAGGTTGGCATACGCTGAACCGCACTGTGGTATGAAGCGCATTGCATATCCATAGCACTGAAGTATCAGTTTTCCATTCCTGGGCTGAAATTTGTTTCTACTTTTTGCTTCAAGTGGTTGTATTGTTCTGATTTCACGTACACCAGAGTAACTGATTTTGTTTTCTTGTGGAGTTACTTAACACCGAATAAAAATATAAAAGGACAATTGGATGGCGTGTGTTGGTGTTCATTTTCTTTGGCTGATGTGTGTAACACAGATGCAGAAGTTAAGCATTAAACATTCTAGAGACAGCATAAGGTACCTAATTTGGGACTCCTTTTCATTGCTCTCATTTTTTAATTATTTTTTATTCTTTCTCAGGAAAATTAAATACACTTTATATTTTCTTATAAAAAGACAATCAGCATAGCCCTGGACTTCATTCTTTCTGTATAAAGTCTCATTCCAAAAATGAATTTCTAATGACAGTTTGGAGAACATGAGACCTCTTTAAAAAAATTATAAAATTTAAAAAATTAAAACCCAAGCAAACACAGACCCCTTCTGGCATAACAGCCAAATGATTTTTATATAGTGTGGGATCTAAAACAGCAGACTGATTTTCTCCTTCAGCTTGTTCTTTGCCATCAAATGGCCAGTTAACTTTCTTCTGCTTTGATAAAAACTGCATCTGTGACAAGAAAATGCACACTCCTAGAAGGAGAAAGGACAGACCTGGTTTTTTACCAGCTCACATTCAGCTTGGTGGAGTGACTGCAACTGCCCTGGATCAGGAGTGCCATGAAAACAACACATAAATACCCACTTGGGAAATAATGGAAAATAGTTGCTCTGTAAGGCCCTTGGGTGAACATTTTTGTTACTATCTCATGTGCTTTAAACTTGGTGGTTAGAACTTCCAAAGACAGTTTTTAATTATTTCTTCAATACAGCAGAAAGCACATATTTTCATCATGTTTATAGAAGCAGCTTAATAATTACATTTAAGCAGCCAGGCCTTTAAATTCTATGACCTATGAAAGTAGCAGCAACAAGGCTCCAGAGGTTTGGGACAAATGACATTTCACTAAAACATTTTAGCGTTCTACAGTAAGAACCCTTTTCCAGTGTCCACAAGTTGCCTTAAAAACACATAATAATATGTGATGATTTATGAACTTCATGCCTACCCCTGTGCTCCTGTGGGATGGTGATGGGATTAAAAGGAAAAACAAGGCTGCCAGTGGGTCAGCACCCTGCCAAGAAAAAGTGACTTGGGGGTAAAATGTTGTTTTTCCTGCCCTGCTTCATCCATGGGGATCACTTCACCTATAGAAAATGTGCCAAAGACATTTGGGGGAGACACTTCTGTGTACATTCACGTCTTCCACCTGCCAGCCTTCCTGTAGGGCAAGTGCTTCTGGAAGAACTGTTGCTGTAACTCTAGTTTTGCTGTCATTTTTGTACTGATGTTTGGCTTTTAATTGCCTCTACTTTGAGATGGTTTTAGCTCATACAGTCTGGAGCCCTTATCTGCTTGACAACAAAGTCTTCTTCAAGATGTTTCAATTGGTATTCATGCTTTTAAAATATTTTTTCCTCCTTTTCCCTATAATTTCATTCAATTCAAAAATACCAAATCTGCTGAAGCACTGCAGATCCATAGTGACATAACTGGATCTGTTACTTGCCCAACTGAATGTTACGTGGTTTCATTCGGCATTACTACTGGACAATTCCTGATTTTTACTCTAGTGCTTCTTTTCTTCCTTTTTCTTTCCTACCACATTCCTATAGAAAGCTGCCACACATTGGGTGCAATGCCTTTTGTGTTACAGAGTGAATCTCCTTGCTTTTTGGAAATCTAATTTAAATTGTGCTTGCTTAAGAGACTAAATCTGCTACAGCATCCCAACTTTTCACTACACAGCTGTGCATAATACCCTTGTTTCCTTCTCTGGTATGATTTAGTGGAGAGTTACAATTCTTAATGGAAGTACCATGGAGGGTTTGTTGGCAATTATTTATGTGCACTTATGATTCTGCAATTCTGAGCACTCCCTTCTCTTTCCTGCTCTTTGTTTTCTTGCTGTTGTCTCATGAACCATAATGAAACCATGTAAATTCTTACGCAGTGGTAACAGAAGGGTTAACAATAACGGCAGTTACAAACCTGGCTTTATCTTCCTCATCCTTTAAGGGGTTTGAGTTCCTACAGGAGGAGGCAGCCTTTTAGTAGATTGAAATGACATGGTCTCCAGCTGTTCCTGACTCATCCCAAACTGATTAAATGGTTTGGGGCACAGATGTTTCACTGCCAGTACAAATGCCCCTGCAGATGGTGGCTGTGGTTGACATGGGCTGCTCTGGAACACAGAAGGCAAATGCTAATTTTGCAGGAACAAAATTAATTTGTGAATTAGAAGAGCCCAGTAGAAGAGCTCCATTTGCTGAAAACATCACCGTTTACATGTGAAGTAGTGGTATTTTTTATCAAATCATCATCCTGCTCATTTCTACCTGAATTTATTGTGTTCCCTTTTCCTGTGCATTGCACACAGTATTCTGTAAAGCAAAGAGCAAAAAGGTCAGTATCTCATCTCTAACACTTAACCTTCAAGAGTGAACTTTTCCATCACCCTGTAAGAGATTATCCATCACTTGCTACCCTTAGTACACCTGCACTCATGCTTGCATGAGCTACACCTACCTTAAATTACAGTGATGGGAAATGGAGGCAGGAGCTGTTGGTCAGCAAGTATACAACTGTTGTATCCTGACAACATACAAATCTTTTGATAACTAGAGAAACAAAGATTATATTGAGATGTCCTCTAGTTTATGACAGGATCACTGACCTCAGGGTGGACAGGGAGCTGCACAACCAATTCAGATGCTGTTTAGATCATACTTGAAAGCTGTTTACATCATGCTTGGCTTCTAATGAGTTTGAAAATTCAATCTAGATGTTCCCATCTAGTTTCTAAACAAATATAAAGCTTTCAACAATTGCAAAAGCGCTAAAGCTTCAAAACAGAATTGGAAGTGTAAGCAGAGGATGATTTCCCACATCCACAGGCATAAGAAGCAGGAGGGAAGCTTTCATTTCTATTCCTGAACTCTCCCTTGTTCTAAAGGAACAAAGGAAGGACTATTACTTCCCCTACTTTTTTCATACACAGTATATTTTGGAAAAAGCACTGACAGAGGAGAGCAAAAAGCCTTACTTTTTTGCAGAGCAACCATAAACTTAGCATTACCAAATTCTGCTGGCATCAGAGTTTGTATGATAGGCTTTTTAATTAAATGTTTTCAAAAACTTAAAATTCTCCAGCTCTTATTATTAGACCACTTAAGATGTTTTTTACCCACAGCTGCCAATTTGAGGCTGCTCTATGTAGTGCTTCATTTCTACATACCAACCAGAGGCAAGACACCTTTGAACAAAATCAGGATTTTGTCCCAAGAATTTTTACAAAGTTAAGTGTTTTACAGGTTTACCTGGCTCTGAATAAATGCCAGAGCATTGTTGATAACTACACCGAGCAATTAACTTACCCTGCTTTTGATTATTCTCTTAAAACCCATGTTTTCAGAATAGGAAGACATGATTTCTTCCTTCTGGGTAAGCTTTAAATTTTTCAGAGCTGAAAAGTGAAGGTGCTGAAGGTCCCTTTTGAACTTATTTATGTGTTTATACTTCCTGTACCTGGTAGTACCAGTTCTGTTTCCTTCTAGTAATTAGGACATGTGGCACTTCCGTGAGAGCTCATGGTGTGACACTGCATTTAGGCACATGTCAACCCTTCAGCTTTTACCAATACCCAAGAATAATAATAATATACAATACTTTCAGGCAGAAACAATATTATCTTGGATGGAGACATCTTTTAACAGAACTGATGCTAACTGCTAATGCAAGAAGTCAACTTTTGGGGGTGTGCAAGTACCTTAGACAAGTTTACTTCAGCCTTTTTCACAAGTCATCCACCTGAAACTTGCCCACATCCAAGCTTGAACAATCATGGCTTTGCTCTTCTTTGGATTGAACTAATTACTTCAAATTCGGGTATTTTTGGTGGTGAGAGTCAGATGCATCCAGTTAACACAGGGGACAATTTTCTCTAGCACTGTTCTCAGCACTGATGGCTGCATGTGGGTGCAAAACGCCTATAACCTTTAGAGAACAAAAAATTTAAAAACGAGTAACAGGTTTCAAAGATGATCAGGAAACTTGAGAGCTCTGCTCCTGCAAGGGACCGGCTGCTGGGAACTCCTTTAATTCCAGAGTGAGGGTAGAGAGAAGGTGTATGCAGGACAGGTGAGCTATGCAAACGCCAAAAGGCACACTTTTTAAGATTAAAAATAAGGACACTGAAAGATAACACGTCAGAACAACAACTGAGCTATTCCAGACCCTCCTCTTCAGGCGTTTCAGGCCAGTCCCAGAGCTATGGCTACACCTTCACCTGATACCCCAAACGTTCGACACTCCAAACTTGAGAAAAAATAAAAACACCGAATTGTGTTTTCCTCTTAAAAGCACCCGGGAACATCATGTCAGTCCCACCGCAGGACTGCTTTTACCCGGAGGCCACCCGCCCGCAGGTCCGGGCACCCCGGCACCGTTCGTCTCCCGGGGCTGCCAGTACCTCACCACCCGTCTGGTACCGAGACCTCATCTCCCCTCCAGCACGGGGCTCTCCCTTAAAGCCCACCGCTCTTCAACCCTTTCCGCTCCCGGGGGTCACTGAACCCACCGCCCATACACCATCCCCAACACCGTCCGCGTCCTCCGCCTCGGCGATCCAAAATGGCGCCCACCCCTCATCTCCGGCCGCCTCCTCTTTCTCCTCCCACCTCCTCCTCCCGCTGCGCAGGCGTTTTCCTCCTCGGCGGGCGGTGCTTCTGAGGGCCGCGCGGAGGAGGAGGAACGACGGGGAAGAGGGGGAAGGAGGAGGAGGTCGAGCCGCAGGGATCGGATTGTCCTGGCAGGGAGCCTCCCGCCGCTGCGCCCGCACCCAGGTGTGCCCCGCACCGTTCCCTCCGCGGGGGTGGGCGCCATGGGAGGCCCCGAGCAGCGCCGAGCGGGAACCCGGCGAAGGGGGGCTGATCCGCTTCACCTCCGCTGAACCCTTTCCGCTCCTCCGGGAGGATCGGGGAGCGATATGGACCGCCCGCCGCAACGGCCAGTTGCCTGGTAATCCCGCAGCAGCTCTGAGGCGGCTCGGGCATGGCCCAGCATGAGGAGAGCGACGGAGGGCAGCAGCAGCAGCGTTACCCCGGTGAGGCGTCAAAGTTTCTGCGGGGCTCTCCTTTCCTCGGGAAGCGGTTCGGAGTGCTGCCGGGGCCTGGGCTGGGGCTGGGGACTGTNGGCTGGGGCTGGGGACGGGGGGGTCTTCGGTGGCACCTGTGGGGTTGAGGGGCACAGCCCGAGGAGGACCGAGTGGGCACCGACACCTGCGGGGGCGGCCCCCGCCGTGAGGGTCTCCCGGTTCCGCTCACCATGGAAAGTTTGCGGAGCAGCTCTTTGCCGGCGGAGTGGTTTAAAGACCACAGAGGAGAGTGAGCGTTGCTCCCTCAAACCTTTGGGGCAAGCCCTCACTTGGGTTTCTTTGGTGATTTTTTTTTTTCTCTTTGTTGTTGTGTTGTTTTTTTTTTTAAATTATTTGCGGTGGCTTTTTGTTTCTGGTTTGGTTTTTGTTTTGGCTTAGTTTTTGCTGGGTTTTGGGGTTTTTTTTAATGGAGACCAGCAGCCAGGAAACCTTCGCAGTGTTGGGTCCCCCTTGAAAAGGAACCACCTCTCCCCCCACAACCCTCTCAAACTCTTTCCAGTTCACTCTCCTGGGGGGTTTCCCAAAGACCAAAACAAAACTCAGAATAAGATCAGCTGAAGTTCTTACCACGCTGCTGCTAATTTAATGTGGCCTCAGACTTACGGGTTTTTTTAGTAATATAGGTGCGGGGGAAAAAAACCAAAACTCCTGTAACCTGCTTGTGGATCAGAACGCTCTGACTCACATTGCCTGCCTGATGGAGGAAAAAGGTTGAAGAGCAGTGAATGGTTTACTTATAATCCCTCTGCAAGCGCTCAGCTCATATAAAGCTCACACTCTGTGAAGGACGCCAGCTGGGAGTTAGGTTAGAGACTTAATAAAAACAAAGCAAAAACAAAAACAAACAAACAAAAAAACCAAAAAACAAAAAACAAACAAAAAACACAAACAAACAAACAAAAAAAACCACCCAAAGTGTTTTGGTTTTGCCATTGGAAGTTTTGGCGGTGCTGCCATAGGTCACCTCAATCACTGCACCGCATTCTCCTGCCTTGTCCCAAGCTGGGATGTTTTGCAGGGGCAGGAATTCCTCACTGGGGCAGTGCTGTGGCTGTCAGGACATGAACACAAAACAGCCCCAACCCGAAAATGTTTCATAAACAAAACTGAGCTTGATGCAGTTTGCACTGGATAGCAGCGGTGTGTTTCTTGGTGCTGAATAATTGTGAAATCCATAGAGAGTTAAAACCCTTTGGTTTTTTTATTTCAAATATGTTTTCACTTTAGGAAAGTAACAAACAAACAGTTGCAACTTTGTAATTGAGGCAATTCCTTGTTCTTAAACTTTTTTTTTTTTTTTAATAAAAAGCTGGCAGAGATAATTATTGAAGAGACAAGGTGATAAGAATTGAGATGTTAACTCTGTGAACTGAGCAGTATGTGTAAAGCCATTCCTCTCATTCCTGTGAGGCAAGAAGATCTAAAGCCTGTTTTGTAGAGGGTTGTCTTACTCTTCCTTCTGAGCCAATTGATTGCCTAAATAAATTTTCTTGCAAGTCTCAGCAAACTTTTAAGATAAGAACTTGTGGCTTGGGTTGGCATCTTTCTGATCTTTGTTTTACTCTGTTTGGCACTGCGATTAACTTTCTTTAAATTTTATATCAAAATGAGCTAAAAAGCCAATTTATTCTAGATTTTAGACATTATAAACAAGTATCACTCGTCCCTTCTGCATGATTTGGCAGTGTATAAAGTCAAAAACTGTTTTAAAACGTTTGGTTATTGTCAGAACCTTCTGATGTGATCAGAATCTGGGGACCCTGAGGCTGTAAGGACAGCTGGACTGGGACAGACCAAAACTCCACCTCTTGGGTAGAAGAATTAACCTGAAAGAGGGCCTAAAAGCAGGACACTGATACTTCCCTGAAATTCTGGTACTGGCAGTTTGGGGATTTCCTGAGTTTCTTTTTGTTTAGAAATCCTCTGGTTTTTTCCCTGAGCTTACATGCTCACGAGCTTCTAGCATCCTCAGCGTAATTTGGCTAGGAGTTAGGCAGTTCATTTACCTTTTGCAGGAATAAAAAAGTGTGCAGACAAAATTTCTTACTGTCTCTCAATAGTTTATTTTACTGCTATTACTTTAATAATGTCTGGGGGTTTTATGACTATAACAATTTTACAATAATGTAATTAAATGAATCATGGAAATAAGTTAGTATTGGAGCACATGACACTTACTGTGTGACATCAGTTGTTAGGTTTTGCATTTACCAGTGAGGCAGCTAAAACAAAGAATATAAATATCACTTTTCTGCCTTCTTAAAAACAATCCTACGACAACCTGATGCGAAATGAATCAAGGAGTCCTCATGGATGTTTCTGCCAGCTAATTGCATCTCAAGTCTTCATTTAAAGCCATTGATGGGTGTACTTCAAAGCCTCCCACAGTTTCACTAGATTGTGTAAAACCTTTTTAGCTTGTTATTGCATAATTTGCTCCAGCAAGCTATAGATGTTACACACTTCTGCATTTGCTGCTCACCCCTTTAAAGGATCTCTTCCTGTTAAAATTTATTGCATTAAAAAAATACAGAAAGCCAAGTGAAGACAGCTTCAGTGCCTCATGGAGAAATTTGTTTTCACTTCTCTTTGACCTCTCTTGCTTACAGAATTGTTCAGCCTCTTGAGCTGCTGTGCTTACTGCCTCTTCCAAGGCCACCTGCATGTTTACCAGTTGTAATCTTAGTGGAGAAGAGTCATACAATTAAACTAAGGACTGGCTACTGCTTGAGAAAATTATTGGGCAGAAGTGGAGGCAGTCCCTGGAGGAATTCATTGTGGGAACATGTTTGTGCTAGTTACCCAAACATCATCCAAGTTGTTCCTGGCTGATTACATTTCTGTACTTACGTTTTCTGGGCTGCATTAATAAGTATTAATTGTGATACAGCAAGCACCCTTGCTTGTGCTGTTCCATGGTGTGTGTATAAGCTTTAGAGAACCACTGGGACAGGGTGGGCTGTTGATTTAAAGGGCAATATAACATATTATGAAAGGGGGCATGAGCATGGGGAAGAGAAAACACAGACTTAAGTTAGAAAAATAAGTGAATCCTAGCAAGAGGGAGATTCAAGTATAAAGCAGTAATTATCCCTCATGCTCCATGTTACAGCATATCTATACGCTTCAAATATTACAGATCACTCCGTGAAGTAGAAGATAAAAATATTCATTAAATAATTTGCTGCCTGCATTCAAAGATGGTTGTTTAGGGGGTTTGCTTGGGGTTTTTTGCTGACCTTTGCAGTTTTAATTTGGTGTATGCAGGTGATCTGTTAAGCTATCTGAAGACATCACTTTTTAAATGTAGGTAATGTAAACTTATATGAAAGTAGAAAAGTTACTGTAGCAGCTCCATGAGAAAAGTCTACATCTTTACCTGTTTTGGTTTTGTTTTTTTTTTTTTTAGTCAGAAAATAAATATGAAACGCTGCTTACCCAAAGGATTAAGCAGTTGATGAATTGATTGTTTCGGACGAGTTGTGTATAGTTGGCAGTTAAAAAGGTCTGAAAGATTAAATATCCAGGGTTGTTTCTACTTGACTTTTCCATAAATGTGATTGAGCTGGAGTATTGGATCAGCTTGTGAATAGTATTTGTGTAGTAAGTTAAAGAGCTGGTTCAGCATATGAAGTAGGTTTGGATTCACAAATTTTTTGTGACTGAAAGCTTGGGGAAAAAATCATTACAGTTTGGGCAAGTGGAATATGTTTCAAATATGTTTTCTGTCACTTATTGCTCATCAGGATCACAAGGCCAAAGTGTATTGATAGGCTCAGATCTAAGAAGAGGGGGTGTCAAGCCTGGTGTTTGGCAGAGTTGAGGTGCCATTAGTGGTTTGGAATCCCCAGGAGGTACCAGGTCTCCTAAATGAGATGTTTGGGATTTGTTTGGGGTTTTTCTGTGACTGGTGGGTTTTGTTTTGTTTTGTTTTGGAAGGTGGGGGCAGCATTTGCTGGTGTTTTAAAAGTAGAATGAGGAGAAGGCCTTGTAGAGGACAACTGGCACCTTTAAGTGCTACACTTGAGAGAGAATAGGAGACCAGAAGCAGGAGACCAGGCTACAGGAACTGGAGAAAAATTGGTCTTGCAAGATGGGAGGAGTATTTTTCACACTTTGCTCAGAGTGAAGAAACCCAAAGCTGTAGGTAATTTAACTATTAATATAGAAAGAGAAGATGTATGTAAGAAGATGTATGTTGTACTACAACAAGTAGTGTTTCAAAGGGTCAGTAGCAGATTTGGGAGCCAGGGCTGCAGTCCTGGTGGTGTTCCAGATTTATGGAAGGCTGCAGTTGCCCATCAGGACAGTGCATCTAACCTGCAGCTCCCACTTCACTGTCCTCTCTTTGAGGGTTGCTGAGATTTAGGCTGAAAGTGGGGCACTGGTGGCTGGATTAGCTGCCCAGCTGGCAGGCTCTGGGGAGACTGTGAATGTATGTTGCAAATATCAAGGGTAGCCATCCCTGAGGACAAGAAATAGAATTTATTTGCGAGTGTCGGTTTTATTGTGTGTGCAGTGATGGAGTGCATCGTGTGTGTTGTCTGAACACTGACTGACTAGCTTTGTAGGCATTCAGATTTTGCACCTCTTGCTTAAAACAAGTGATATTTGGGCATTCTTTTCAGTGGCAAATTTATTTTCAGTTTTATGGATTCCAGAGGAACACTAAGGAATTCCATTTAAATGAACACATCAGAGTTTTGATCTAAGTGTATGGAAACAAGTTTTGTAGTCCTCTCCCCAGCCTCAGTAAATATGCACTTATGACTGCATAAAAGTTAATTTCAAACATTTGTCTTAATATGGATATGGAACATTAAATACTACAATTTTTATAGGATGTAATTTCACTCTCAGGAGATGTCTATGAAACAAACAATGCCACACAAACTGCTTATTAAAAGCTTTTTATGCTTGACATTTTCTAGAAGCCTAATCTAAGTTGCCATTGTCCTGCTTCTTCACCAGGGGGAAGGCTTGGTAATAAAGTGCAATTAAATTTAAAAGCCTAAATTCTGACAGGACTGAGTGTGTTTAAAAAAAACCCACCAAACAGCCAAGAACAAACTACAACCTTCCTGCCAGCTCATAATCTTTGCTTTCTTTTTAACCAGTTACCAGTTGGGCCAAGACAGCTGATGTCAGCAGTTTCTCCAACTCCTTAAATGGTTTGAGCTTCGTGGGAATTCTGGACATTAAAGCAGGCAGCACTCTCCAGAGCCTTCAAAACTTGAACTTCAGGACCCCAAGATCTCTCTCATCACCTGAGGATGGGCCTGGTCAGCTGGCCAATGTTTTAGAAGATTGTCACAGCCTTAAATCAGTGGATTCTGGGATTCCAACTCTAGAAATAGGAAACCCAGAGCCTGTTCACTGCAGCACGTTGAATGTGAAAAGAAAGTCAGAACCTGAAGTGGTGCCTGAAAGGGCTTTTCAGAGCGCCTCCACGCTTCCAGCTTATGTGCCTCCAAATTCTCTGTCTTCTGAGCAGGACCACGCCGTGAGGAAATCCTCCACTTTCCCACGAAGTGGCTACGACACTGTCAAACTTTATAGCCCCACTGCAAAACCTCTGAGCCGAAGCGACGACGTCTCCGTCTGCAGCGTCTCGAGCCTCAGCACGGAGCTGTCAACCACTTTATCAGTCAGCAACGAAGACATTTTGGACTTTGTGGTCACAAGCAGTTCAAGTGCAATTGTGAATCTTGAGACAGATGAGGCACACTTCTCAGATGTCACCCTGAATTCCACTAAAGAGACCAATGATCAGTGCCCGGAGGGACCTTGTCAAGAGGCAGACGTGGACAGCAAACGAAGAATATTGGAACCTTTCACAAACTTCTTTGCCAGGTAATTTTTTCCCTAAAGTATATATTTGAATTTTAACAGTGGGATGAAGTAAGGTCGTAGGAAGAAGGTCTTGTGTGGTACTGTAGTTTGAAAGAGGCAGTAGCTTGCTATTTTAATTTAAATCAATATTAACTTTTTTCCCAGTTCTGAGTAACTCAGCAAATATTACTAGGGACTGAGGCTCTGAATCCTGCTCTGTATTATCTTTATGATACATGGAAGCATCTTAAAGCTTCTTAGAAGATTCCTCCCACATTACAATTAAATTAATTCTGAACAGTGTTCTTTCCACTGAACAAGGGTTTTCTTCCTGCCTTCTACAGTGATGGGTTCTGTGATCTCAGCCAAGGTCCTTAATCTGCTGTCCCATAAATAAGTAAATATAGGTAGGATCCACACCTCTGTTGAAGAACTTGGGCATCTAATGATTCAAAATTGGTCTAATAGTAATGGAGTATATTTATTGGTCAATGTAAGGGCATGAAGGTTAAAACACATGTGCTTGCCTAAGACTTCTCTGCTTTTCCCAAATCTCAGGTACAGTGTTGTTTATACCTTTTTTTCCTTCATTTTTGTGTGAAATGAGAACATCTGATATTTTGTCAATCAGTTGTTGAAATGAAAGCAACCACCACTCAAGGCAGTTACCCACCTCATCTAAATGTGGCCTTTGTCTGAATGCTAAGGTATTCTAAATGCAGACACCCAGTGAAAGGGGCAAATGAGGAAAAGGACTAGCCTGCTTTCTACAGTTTGGGTTGTTTGTTGGTATTTTTTTTTCTGTTTATTTAAAGCCACCATGATGTCTCTTACTTTTAGGATAAAATGCCTGAAGAATGATATATTTAGAAGGAACAGCTTTAGAAATCAACTTTGGCCATCAAGCAGAGTTAGCCAAATCTAACCTGTTTTGAACACGTGATTGCTTCAGCTAATCTCTTTTTTTCCCTCATGTAAATTTGGGTTTTTTGCATTAAGTGAATAGGCTGATAAAATCCTTACAGAATTGGCAAACATCATTCTTTGAAAGGCTGTTGTATTTGTGAAGCTTGAGAGGCGCAGGTTTTTTAGAGCTACTGAATGGGCTGAAGTCTTTATTGGTTTTTATTCTTGGGTGAAAGCTGCTGTGCAGCAGAACTCCAGGCATCAGTCATGTTTGAGGTGCTGAAGCTTTTGTGGACCTCTGTTGCCATGGAACCAGACTTAACAAGAGGCTTCTGGGTGCTTCAAAACATGAACTTATGTTACCCATTCTGGTAGAACAACTGCTAACTCAAACAAATGCTGTCCTTCAGCCTGGGGGGAGCACTGTGGAACAGGAACATTAATATCCTGCTCAAAGTTGTGTGTTTGCTCCTCACCATACCTCATCCAACAAAATAAAGCCATCTGTCCAACTGCTGTTCTAGTGTAGTCTCCAGAGGTTCTGCCAGTGTTAGAGAAACAGTGGTGCTCACTGGACTGAGCTTTTTAATGGGAATCTTTTCAGGCATGTTGAATTCCAGAGAGCAGAGACTGTCCTTACTGCCTTTTAAATGGGAAACAGATAATCTTGGTGGCCATGTGAAGTCTTCATGAGAACATGAGGACTAATACAAACTAGGTGACTTGAAGCTTTGAAGTTCCAGGTGCTCTGTCTGTGCCCTGCCCTTCAATGTCCTTCTCTTTAACATCTACTTTCTGCTCTGTTATGGAAAGAGGAGTTGCTCACTTTTTTTCACACCACACCCCCATATTTTATGCATCCCTTCTCTTGGGTCATGCAGGTTGGTTGTGACTTTCACAGGGGTTGAACAAGCAAGGAGCTTTTCAGGGCCTTTCTGTGCTGCAGGGAGCGCTGTCTGTGTTGATGCTGTCAACACTGGTAAGGATCAAAACATGTTGTTGCTGGGTTTTGTTATGTTTGCAGTCTGCTAACCATGGGGTTGCAAGTGCTTCCTCTACGGTTCCCTGGAGTTTCTGTGGGCTCCTTGGACTCCCAGTGCTTAAACAAGAAGTTGAGTGAATGAACTTCGGTCCTGCAGTGTTTTGTTTGAAAGTAACAGACTCCTAGGGGCCTCCCTACCTAACTCACCCTCTGCTGTGTGCCAGGATTTGTGTACAGGGTTAGGCAAGGAGAAGGCATTTGGAGTAGTAGCTTTGGAGAGCAACTTGCTGAGAAGGGAGCTTCTTAAAGTAGTTTGTAAAAAGTGCTGCAATGGTAGGTACAAAGTCCAACTTTGTACCTGCCCCTTCTCTCTGTGCTGAAAGGAATTCCTCTTGAGATGCAGTCTTGCAGATTAAGTGCTGGGGAGGGACTTTTTACCAAGGGCAGGTAATGATGGGACAGGGGGCAATGGTTTGAAGCTGGAAGAGGGGAGATTTAGGTCAGACATGAGGAAGAAGTTCTTTAATTTGAGGGTGCTGAGCCCCTGGCCCAGGTTGCCCAAGGAAGCTGTGGCTGCCCCATCCCTGGCAGTGTCCAAGTCCAGGTTGGATGGGGCTTGGAGCAACCTGGGCTGGTGGGAGGTGTCCCTGCCCATGCAGGGGGGTTGGGACTGGATGAGCTTTAAGGGTTTAACCCAAACCATTCTGTGATTCTATGATGGAATGCACAAACCTTCCCTCTTGAAAACCGAGCAGAAACTATGGAAAGAGAAATGCAAACTGCTTTGGCTTTGGTGAGTGGCTGGCACACTTGTGCACAAGATGGGAGAAGCAGCACCTGAGTGGTTTGTATACGGTTCTTCTACTTTCCAGCAGCCTGATGGTGGGGGGATGAAGCTGCACTGCTCTCAGACTCCATCAGGTTGGGCTCTTTGAGGACTCTGGGGGGTGGGATGCAGTTTTGATTCACTGAGGGCAAAGATGAGTCAGCTTAGGTTTTGCTCAAGTTGCTGACATTTGGTAAAAGGAGAAACCTCTGTTGGAACAGCCACTGTGCTTGTCTGTCATCTGAGAATTTAGTAGTTTCTCTGAACTTGTCAAGATTGGGTTTGGTTTGGATAGGTCAGTGCAGATTTACAGCTGCCTGCATAGTCCTAACAAAAATCAGATGCCTGGTGCAGGGTCCCTCTCACCTAATCTGCATGTTACCAGTTAAGGGTAAATCTTCTATAATATCAAGAAGATTCTTAGAGAAGCTCCTGCTGGTTCTCAGCACTCTGTACATTTAATTTTCCTCTGTACCTTTTAATTTTTCTGCATGAGGCTTTGTGTTCCACAGCAGTCTCTGGGCTGTGATACAGCAGTATCTGTGGTGTCTTCTCAAGTGCTGATGTTGGCTGGAGAAAGGAGAATCCTGTTGGCTTGTTGCCTGTTGATCCCAGCACTTTGAAGAGCACTTGGGAATGGAGTGCTCCTGCCTCACCTTCTTGAGCACCACGGTGAAGAACATTTCCTGGACTGCTCCTCTGGCTCTGTTGCTATCTCTTCAGACTCCAAAAACTCCAGTTGTCTCCCCAGGCTCTTTAGGTGTGTCAGGAATATTTAAAGTGAGGAAAAAGTGACCTATTGCCTGCTTCTTCACACCTGGCTTTCCTCTTGAGCTTGAGGCATCCCAGATAGGGTGCTGGGTGGAGCACTGGTGCAGCTCAGCACATGAAAGTGGGTTCCTGCTTCTGAAAGCATCTGTACTGCTGACAAAGAAACCTGACGTGGTGATTGTTTTCAAGTGTCAGCTCTAAAAGACTGGAGGCCTTTCACATCAAGCAGGAGTTTGAATTAATTTCCTTAATTTGAATATATGGCAGGAACTTGGTTTGAGAAATAGTGTGAGCAAATGATTGGCTGGGAGACTGAAGAGGCAGTGACTTGTCTGTCCTTTTGCCCTGGTGACTCAGAGTAGCACAGGTTAATGGGTTTTACCTTTGGACTTTGCTTCTGTGCAGTGCTGCTGAAACACAGACTTTTTAAATGTTCAGGTTTTTAAAGAGCTGTGCTGAGTCAGGACTGTTGTGATCATACTGCAGAAGCTGGACTTGTCATTCATTGTTTTTATTTATCATTTTGGAGAGTGAGGATGAAGCTTTTTATGGTTACATGTAGAGTGACCACAGAAAGGACTGAGTTCATTTCAGTAATGAGTTCATTCTGTTCCCTTCCTTTAGAGTTCTAAGAATACTAAATTTTTAGTTAGCCCACTGCTGTGGATATTGTCTGTTTTCCAGGAATCTCTATTCTCTTTCTTTCAGTCCACTCCTGGAAGTTTTTGATCTGAATGTTCTAAGCAGCAGGATCTCAGGAAACCTCTGCAGAGAACAGGGACTACACCTGAAACAAAAGACTTTAAAAAAATATTATTTTTAACTAGTTCCAAATAATCTGTAGGGAAGCTTCTGAAGCAGGACTGGCACTCTACACCATACATAGAAACAAAACTTTTCCAGACTGTGGCCTTACTGGGAGTCTGGGTGGAAAAAGGGCTTAAATTTCACAACAGGAGCTGCTGGTTTCAGCATTAAATTGTGTAACTCCTCAATTTTTATCACCTACACACACACATACATGTTTTGAGTTGCCTGTCCACACTTAATTGGGAGTTCTCAACTTCAGGAATTAGGTCCATGGATACAATAAAAAAGTGACTTTATGAATAGGACACCTTTATAATGCCATTTTAATGAGCAGTCAGCTTATCAGACTTCTCTCGTTTTGGTGTTAAAAGGAAGGTAGAATAACAAGGGGCACCACACTTCTTGTTTCCCACTTTCATCTCTCCAAAAAGGGAATTCACTCACCATGGAAGGGAAGAGAAAGGATGAAAAAAATTATGATTGTGTATTCTGAGTTATTAAAATTTATATATGATGGTGTCTCTACTTCCCTGCCGGTCTTATGTTAAATGAAGCCTATTAGAGTATAAGTTGTTGAGGGAGGGTAAGAGCTGAGCACCCACCTAAGCTGGGGAGTGAAACATGTAGGATAGAGAGAAAGAGCTGGATGTGGAGTAGGGAAGGGTATGGATTCACTGCTGTTAACCAGAAATGAACAAAAACCAGTGGAGGTGGCCAGGAGATGGGAGGAAGGAGTCCAGAAGGCCCCAGTCTCCTGAGGGAACCCACCTGGACACCTCACACCCCAGGTACCTGACCCCTGGGTTTCACCCTCCTCTTGGAAGAGATGAATTTGGTGGCAGTTTCATCCCTCGCCACTCTTTTTTTCTGGGTGCTTTTTGAGCTGATTGTTGTCAATAATGGGAATTCCAAAGGTTTGTGGAGAGACCTTCAGTGTCAGTGGTGTGGGAAGCAGCACAGGAAAGGAGGATGGATCTGTTAACAGGTGATGCTGCAAACATTCCAGCAGCCCATGAGGGGCTCGGGGATGTTCATCTGGGGGCTTCAGTCTTTACATTAGAGTTTTGGATACTGCCTATTTGAAAGCCACTTTGTACACGCTTGAAAGGAAAGCCCTAATGGTCCTTGCCTTGTACTTGCACAGCCATGTGAACAGAAGAAAAGATGCAGAATTTTTCTGAAATAAATATTTCTAGGTGCAGAGTTGTTAAGCAGCTTTTTCTTTTGATACATCTTGAAGGGTGTGGTACAGTTTTCAGAATTCCTACCCTCTTTCAGTTTGAACTTTTGTCATGTGGTTTGTTCTCCACTAGGTGTTGAACTGAAGCTGTCCATAGTCATTTTAGTTCCTGTTTTCCCTTTTTGCCTGGAATAATGAAGCTTTTATTTACAGTTACTGTTCTGTTAGTTCTTCATTAAATTTTGCACTCTTGTCTGATTTGAGATGTGGCTCTTTAAAGTGAAGGGAAGTTTCTTTTGCAGATAAAATCTGTTGTATTTAAATTCCTGTTTGTGCAAAACTGTTTTCATTTACTTGGCAGCCAAACTAAGAGGCTTATTGAAGTTATTTGTTCATTATGGAAGCAAGATAAAAATGTGCACAGCAGTGCTTTCAGTTTGGGTTTTGTTGTTTGGGTTGGTTTTTTTTCCAGTAATGATACAAAACTATGCAGTAAGTCAGGACTTATTTAGTTATTATTTAAAATAAAGTCAAATATGTGTGTTGCTTTTCTAGTGGCTGGTGGGGGGCATTACAGAAGTCTCCCACTAGCTGTTGGATGAGATTTGTAGCATAGGTGGGTGTTTTATATTGCTTTTTCCCTCCCATTCCGTCTCTTTCATCTCCAACATGAGGCTCTGTTTTGGAAAGGTTAGAGTTCACTTACACACATCCTACCTGCTTGCTTTTGAGTAGAAAGAGGATTTTGATAGACTTCAAGAACTAATTCAGAAGAGTCCAATTAAGGTCTCTCATCCTAATTTGTTGTCTAGGTGAAGGAGTGGGTTTGGTAGGCTTTGTCTTCACTTAATTTGCAGAAACTTTCTTGATCTTTCCTTGTGTCAAAAGGAGCTCTGGCAAGTGCTGATGGGTACACAAACACTGCCATCTATCTGATCAAAATACCATTTAATGCTCAACTGACTTTTTGTTGCCTCCCTTCCTTATCAGCCACAGCAGCTGTTGCAAGTTATTTCAAGTACAGAAATGATAAAAAGAAAAATAATTATTCTGACTGTAAAAAGTACTTGATTCAGGGTCAGCATTGTGAAAAAATGCAGTGAACAAGGTGAAATTAGATGGAATAAATAGAAATTCTTGCACCTTGATTTTCTTTTTTCATACTGTTTCCCCATTCCCAGTGTTATGTTATGATTTGGGAAGTTGGACTCAACAGTAAATTTTGGACTTAAACAGCTTTATAAAGGCTTTAAAAGAAATTATCTGCTCCTAAATTTCTACATATGAATGAATACCTCTAACTGAAATAGCATATGGAGGCCATGGGTTTTCTGGAGCAGGAATGTGTGGTTTTATTCCTTGCTCTGGATATTCAGAGCTCTCTTACATGCCTCTTGAGTTTGCTGGCAGGAAAAAAAAATCTATGAACTCATCTTCAGGAACTGTTGATCCCAATTAGAGCATTAATTACATTGCTGTTTTAAGGGGCTCTGCCTATTAATTATCTCTTTGGAGATTAAGAAGTTTTTGAGACGTTGAGAAGTTTCAAGCCTAAGAATAATAAAGAAAAAAAACCCTACAGAAAAAAAGGAATTATTCACACTTTATGTTGGTAACTGAGAAAATAAACCCAAGAAGTAGGTAACAATAATGAGGTAAGAGAAGGTATTTCTTTAGTCTCCCCTTTGAGAGCTATACAGAATCCCAGAAGGGTTTAGGTCAGGAGGGATTTCTGGAACCAAGTGATGCAACCTCCTGCTCAATGCAGGGCTGACTTCAGCACTGGGTCATGTTCCTCAGGATCTTTTCCAGTATATCCAAGGATTTACCACAACCTCTCTAGCCTGCACAATCCAGGATTTATCCATTACCATTCTGCTTATTTTTTTTCCCTTCCCTTTTTATCCAGTTGGAATTTACCTTGCAGCACCTTGCTGCTTTGCCTCTTGGTTATTGTGTTCCCATGTCTGGGAAATGCTCCCCCAGGCTCCATGGAACCCCCTCTCTCAGCATCACTGCTTGTAAGCTCTGGGTCTGGTCCTCCACTGCACATCTGCAGTTTGTAATCCCTATTTTAGTCCAGGGGGCCCAAACTGGATACAGATTCAGTCTCCTGGGTATCAGGTAGAGAGCTTGTAATAATTTCTTTTCCTCTTGATCTTGCTAATACTGCCCAGTCCCTATTTAATCATTATTGCTGCAAAGTTTTACAGTTGACTCTGGTTCAGCTTTTTGCTTAAGATGACATTTCAAACATTCATTTAATTTTTTGTTTGTGGTTAGAACACCTCAAACCACTGAAGAAGTCTGCATGCAAGTAACACCGGGATAATGGGAAATTTGCCCAGCTAGAAAAGAGTCATTACGTACAGCTGGTTGATTCTAATATTTCTTCTAAATGAGAGTCCTAACTCACTGAAAGTCCCATTCCTGAGAATTCTGCAGCATTCTCATGCATTATCCACATGCAGAATAGTTGTTTGCTACAGCCTGATTGCTAAATATGAAGGGTTTCTCCTTTGTTCTCTGAAATGAGGGTTACCCTCTTAAGAAGAAAAGTCAAATGCAGAACATTGTAGTCTTGATAAGTAGTTTAACAAATCCTGCTTTTTTTCCCCAGAACCTAATGAGGGATTTCCAAGTTACTCTGTTGCAAGCTCTCAGGTATCCTGTACTGCTAACTTACCTTGCATTATTGTCTTCCTCAACTGTGCAAATCTTTTTTTCAGCCTTTTTTGTAGCTTTTACACTGTGAAATGTCATTCTTGGTTCTTACTGACTACAGAAATGCCAGTGGTTGGAAAACCTGGTTTATAAAACGTGATAGGGATTTCTAAAACATGACTTGTCCTTAGTTGCCTCTTCCATAGGTAGAACAACTACTAGGCTGCCTGGCTCTACTTGCGTTGGATTTATTTATCCATAAACCAAGCATTGTTCTTCCTTCACCTTGACCTTTGGCAAGCTCTCAGGGGTAAAATTCTGTTTTTGTGTGTGATCTTAGAGTCTTACTCAGAGCATAACTTTTGATTTGGTAAAGATTCTTCACTGTTACCAAAATTCTTGAACTTTTTGGATGGTGTTTTGTTCTGTTGGTTTTCTTTTTTCAGTTTTGTTCTTTCTTTGGTGTTTTTGGTTTCTTTACTAAAAGCCTAAGTTGACTGAGAGGTGTTCTGGGGCTGGGAATGAGAAAGTCAAGAACTGGCAATCACTGCATCTAGTGAATTATTTCTGGAAACCAGTGTTATCTGGTCATGGGTGCCAACTGTTGGCTGTGGAGATAGCAGACTTAAGGCTTTTTTCAGGAGATTTGGGTAGGTCTTCTGGCAAGAATGAAGTCTGAAGTCCATCAGCTGCCTCCTCCCCATGATTTATGGTTCAGACTCTTGTTCCCCACTTAGCAGGGAACCAAAATTGCTGTGATAGAATACATTGCTGAGTTTCAGGATTTATTTTCTGTGCCTTGGGAAATTGTTTGCATAGCCAGAGTTCAAAATCTGGAACATCCATAGGTGAGAATGTTTCTTCTGTTTATTGAGGAAAAGGTGTGAAGGGTCCTCAAAGCTCATCCAGTCCCAACCCCCCTGCATGGGCAGGGACACCTCCCACCAGCCCAGGTTGCTCCAAGCCCCATCCAACCTGGACTTGGACACTGCCAGGGATGGGGCAGCCACAGCTTCCTTGAGCAACCTGGGCCAGGGGCTCAGCACCCTCACAGGGAAGAATTTCTTCCTGATGTCTGACCCAAATCTCACTTCTTTCATTCCCCCTCATCCTATCCCTCCAGGCCCTTGTCCAAAGTCCCTCCCCAGCTTTCCTGCAGCCCCTTCAGGCACTGGAAGGTGCTCGAAGGTCTCCCCAGAGCCTCCTCCTTTCCAGGCTCAACAACCCCACCTCTCTCAGCCTGGCTCCGTCACAGAGATGCTTCCAGCCCTCTGACCATCTCCATGGCCTCCTCTGGACTTGCTCCAAGAGCTCCATGTCCTTTTTGTGTTATGGACTGCAAAGCTGGACACAGCACTGCAGGTGGGATGTCAACTCATCTGTTAGTATCAAGTCCTTCTCTTTTCCCCACAAGGAAAGCAGTTGGGCAGAAGATTATATATATATAGATTTATATATTATAGATATATATAATTCAATTCAAGCAAAGGTTTGTTGGGTCTCTGTCACTGGATGCTGCTTTTATGTATGTAAACATTAACTCTGGAGTTAAAACTAAATTCTCTTCAGGCAGGTAATCCCTCTCCATAGTTCAATTAAAATAAGGATAAACAGCTCTTTGGTGCCAAATACTGGTTTTAGTGAACTTTGCAGGGCTCATTGTCTATTTGAAATGTGATCTGAATTGAACTTCTATGCTTGGTTTTTCCTTAAGTAAGCAGCTGCAGAAACTTGGCATAAAACAGTCCCACATTCAATAGGAATGCAAATGTAACCCATGACACTTTAATGGCTCCACACTAATGATACTGCAGACATGATGCATCACATCAGATATTCCTGTTAATATCCCTCTATAAATCAGCATGATGTGCTCTGATGGCTGTGAAGAGGACAATGAGAACTGAGATAATGCTCAGTGTGTGATCTCTTCTTTCCAAGCATGCCAACCCTTTCTACACTCAAGATCTCAAATTAATTTTTATATTTTAAACCACTTCTCTTTAAACTTTGAAGCTATTTTACCTTTATGTATTCCGAGGATTTCGAAGCTCCTCTCTGCAGTGAAAAGCTGGTTTTGTTATTTTTGTTTGTTTGCTTGTTTGCTTGTTTGTTTTTTCAAAAAGAAACCTTTGCACCTTGTTAACCTGTGCTTTTCATTAGGTGAGATCTTCTGAAGATCTCTTCTGAAGATCTTCCTTAGACTGGAAGATTTTTTGTGAATTCTATCTACTCAGAAGTACTTCTCCCCTGGTACTTCTCTTGAAAATCTTAGGGAGCTCTGTAAGCATGGGAAGAAAGGAATTCCTTTTTATGCTGTGAATCTAACAATGTTTTGTGTCCTCAGTCAAAGCAGGAACAGGTTGTGGTTTGTGGCTGCTGATAAAATGATGCCTTTCAGGAATTCTGAGACTTTTTAGGAGTGCATAAAAGGCATGGACAGCAGCAAAACACTGAACCTTGGGCAGAGACAGTAAGCAGGGCAAATGACAAGATGAGTAAGTACAAAATGAGCATTGGTTATTGACCATGGCTGGTGCTTTCAGTTCAATACATGATTTAAATTACATTGTAAGAAGAAAGTGAATTGGAAATCCCTGACATACTGCAAAGAGAGGAAGAGATGCCTGGTGCCCTGGAATGTACAGCAGAAATCCTGCAGGCACTTGGAGTGGAGAGCTCTTCATCAGTTCATCTTTATTTTGTTTTGAGGATAAAGACCTACTGCTGCTTGTAAAATCTCTCAGGAGATTGGGGGGATTCTTGCTTCTATGCACCTGTGCTGGCCATCTCTCATGTGGATGGATAGGGAGAGAAAATTGCCTGTTGGTCCTTTAATTTTCAAGTTATTGCAGCACTAATGAACTATGGTGAAAGTCTTTTACTTGCAAAGGAAGATTTGAATGTGTGCCTTCTTGTGAGGTTGTTTCAAGTGTCCCTGGCCACAAGTTCTTGTTTTCTCTAAAGATGGTATCCAGAAAAGTAAATTTCAGACTACATACTGAAATAAAACTTCTTTGAAGAGCAGCCAGCCTGTCCTGCATTTTGTATCCTATTTACCTGTAGTGGTTTTGCTGATGTTATTCCTGGCATGTTTGCCTTTTTATTCTTAGATGTGTTTTAAACCTGCATGGTATTTCCCCTTTTGAAATTTATAAATCTCATGTCTGCCTCTGTTTACACTTTATTTCCCTGGTAGCTGTCTCAAATAATCCTATAAATCCACCATCTCAGGCTGTCTCACATACATGGTTATCAACTTGGTAACGAGTAAGAAGATAATTAAATGCAGAAGCCCTTCAGGGTAATAAATGGTCAAACAGAATGGATTCTTTATATTGCCAAGGTGAAGGAATTGATACTGAAAAGAAAGTGAATTCAGCTGAGATATCTTGATTGGAGGTTGGTTTTGTGATGGCCTCTTTTTTATTACTTTTGTGGGGTTTTTGTAGTGGTAGTAGTGTAGTCAAAGTTGTTGATGAATGCTGTACTTAGCATCTCAATCTCTGGAAAGCTTTACAGCTGAAATGATGAACTGGAGGAGAGCTTCACAACACTGGGATGGAGTATTAGATGATGTTAGATGGGGTTTTAGAGACAAAGCAGATCTTAGGTTTTGATCCTGTAGTTTACCTGTAGAATTACAATTTCATGCTTTGAAAAAAAGTGGAGAGAAAAAATGGCAGTGTAGTTCTCCATTCCCCTGCTGCTGTTCTTCAGTGCTTACCCTACAATTACTTCCCCCACATCTTTATACTACTTTTTTGTTGTGTATGTGGTGGGTTAGGGTTTTGTAGAAGTGTGACATCAATTGTTGTGTGATCTCTGTACCTAAGCACATTGTTCTTATCTTTTAAAATGATAATCTGTTCCTGGCTTGGGTTTCAAGGTAACTGTACCCTTGTGATATAGCAGCATGTGATAATTTGTGTAAATATATGCATATTTAAGGATGGCAGTGCACCCTATTAATCTCACAATACATTCCAGTGCACTCTGACAATTGTTTTCCTAATATTAATATCTGTATTCCAAACACTGTTACCTCTGTGGGTGTATTTACGATAGTGTGCATGTTACCTGCCCCAAAGTGACCAGGAAGAAAGTTGTTTTGTGTCCAGGTCATTCCTATTGCAGATGTGTATTTAACCCTTTTAGAACATGAAGCTCCATTTAGTTTTATTTCCCAAACTGCCACACTTTGAAGAAACACACATGAATAAGAAAAATTATTTGGGTCAAACTGCAAGTGAGGAAAAGGAGGAATGCCAGACTGGAAGCATCCATGGCATGCAGGTGCTGATTGAAGCAGCAAAGATTTTTTTGTCTTTGTGGAAATGTTTGGTTTTTCTTTTCTTTTAAATGAGAGAGCAAGAACCTGTAGCTGAGTTGCCAGAAAAACCTCTACCCCACACAGAGGGTGTGTAAATAATTGAGCTAACCTGAGCATATTTGAGTATTTACTGGCCCAGACAGTAGGACAGCAGAAAATCTGGAATTTTAATAATCCAGATGTGCTGTGGGTGTATAATGTCTGCTGAGCTCTTGGAAGAGCTGAGAGCTACCAAAAGCATGAAGTCTAGTCTGGACTGTGTTTCCAGTTTTGGAAAAACATAGTTTTGGGGAGAGGATGCAAGTCTGGCACATCCCTTTCTGATGGCTGAGTAGCAAAGTCAGGAACCTGACTCTCAGTGGCTTTATGTGTAGCTTTCTCACTGTTACTGCAACATTCAAGCTGGGTTATTTGTCATTTTAGAGAGACTTCAGAGTTCATGTGCTTTGATAGCTGCTCCTAAGGTTATTCAGGAAAAATTTTTAATGAGAGCAGATCAGATCCTGCTATGTCTGCAGCTTTTTTGTGATTTTTGTAGTTGCATGCTGGAACAGGCAGGGAATTCTTATGCAGCAAGAGATTTAGCTTCCTAGTCTTTAAAAGAATGAGGCTGAATGATCAAAAGGGGAAGGCTAAAAAGGAAGGCTGCTTTCTAAAAGTTACAAATGAACTTGTTTTGTCTACTCAGAAATGTTATTTAACCAAATCCATTGCCTAATACAGCAGTAATACTGCATAATGTTCCTCTTGAGGATGGGAAACAGTGCCTGAAAACACAACCACAAGGGGAGTTGGAATATGTGGCTGGAATACATAAGGTTAGCAAATTGTCTGTCCTGTTTACTATAATTAATCAACTTTAATAAAAAATTTTCTTTTTTTCTTTTTTTCTTTTTTTCAATTTTGGTAGGAATTTGTTTGCCAGAAAGCAAAGTGCAAGATTTGAAAAACAAAATGATGTGGGATGGAAGTTGTTTGGAAAAGTACCTCTCAGAGAAAACTCACAGAAAGATCCAAAGAAAATACAAAAGGTATTTGTTAAATTTTGTGTTAAGATTAGTGGATAATGTAGAAGCCAGTTAAGTTTGATCTGTTTATAAGATTGTGAAGCCTGTTTGTTTGCTGGGTTTGCACAGTTTCTTGGGACAGTATCAAAAAAGGTTCTTCATTCAAATTTTACTTCATCATAACAGCATTCAAAAGAATGTGTCCTCTATGGTCACTGCATTGAGTACTCCATGAAGAACACCACTTTGGAATAAAGCATTTATTGTGAAGAATCAAATTATATGAATGTGTGTTTGGTTTTTTTAATCAAGCTTAGTGGGAATTCTGAAAATCTTTCTATTTTCTTTTATCTTGCTCTGGTTTCCACTGATTGTGGCCTCTGTGTCACAGACCCATCTCTAACAGTCTGTCTGAAGGGCAGTGATGTTCTGCTGGGCCTTGACTTACTTTTGCTTTAAGATTAATTAAAAATACTTAAATTCAAGATAAAGTGAATGTAGTAGAGTGTTAGAAACCTGTGCTGGAGTGCTGATTTCATCCATTCCTTAGTTTTTGATGTATTACCTGTTTGGAGTTGAAATTTTCCATGTATGAGCCTCAATGGAAGTTTGGTTGGCAACTTGAAATGTTGGAGCAAGAGAACACAGTTGAAGATAAGCGAATGGAATAGGTTGGGTTTTTTTCTTATACAGTATAGTACAAATAGTTCACAAACTGTAGTACAAATAGTGTCCAATATAGTTCAAAAGGGAGAGTGTAAATGAAATTGTTTAATGAAGTGGTTCCATGGATAGAGAAAAACTTTAAAAACATGACAAATACCAAAGAATTTTACAGTTTTGTCCCAGTCTTCACTGCTACTTAATTTGTTTGGACATTGGTTTTTATGTATATGTCTGTTACTTATGTTTGTCAGTGGCTAGATACATGATTTGTCAAATTTCAGCAGCTGTTTTTAGGGGCAGAAAATAGGTTACACTAAAATCTTTTCAGGCCTTCCTTTGTGTGTTTTAAGAGAATTAAAAAAAAGCCATTTTGTTCTTCTTTGCCTGTCACTTCCCAAACTATAGCATTGAAATAATTTCAGAGTAGCTCTAATGCAGATAAACCCAAGCACATTGCTAGTGAATCAAATAAAATGCCTTTCCAAGGAGGGAAAAGTCTTGTTAAACTCAAGTGAGCGGTAATTCTTAAGCTTCACTTTCAGGAAGAAGAAGACATCCTCTTTCAATCTGTCTCACTTGATCTGGGACTTTAGGGTTGCATGGAAGCATTTTATGTGGTTGGGGCTTTTGTTGTATTTTGTTTGGTTTTCACTTTCTTGTTCAAACCACTGTGGGAACAGGAAGCTTGCATGGAGGGAGGCACACGGCTGGAACTTCAAAGTCAGCTGGGTGTGGAATGGTTTCCAACAGGAAGAGGGGAGATTTAGGTTGAACATTAGGAAGAAATTGAGGGTGCTGAGCCCCTGGCCCAGGTTGCCCAAGGAAGCTGTGGCTGCCCCCTCCCTGGCAGTGTCCAAGTCCAGGCTGGATGGGGCTTGGAGCAACCTGGGCTGGTGGGAGGTGTCCCTGCCCATGCAGGGGGGTTGGGACTGGATGAACTTTAAGGTCCCTTCTGACCCAAACCATTCTGTGACTGAATTAACAATGAGTTAACTGCAGACTTGGCATTCTGAAAAGTAGGAATATTTGTGCACACATTTTAAAACTTCTATGAAGAGAGTAATCTCTAAATGTAATATACTTTGTTCTGACACTTTCTCCGTAATAATCTTGTCTGGGAAGGAAAAAAATTTGCAAGGAAGAATTCATGTGTTTGTGTAAAGCATGGAAGTGGGGAGGGGAAGGAAGTAATTGAACTGTGGATGGGCTAAAAAATCTTAGAAATATTAGTTCTTACTTCCTTCTGACTTTACTCAGTAAACAAGAAAACTCCAACCCTTCAAACTTCAGTTGCCATTCAAATTGAAGATTCTCATACCACAACTAGAGATGGATGTACATGTACAGTTGAGGCCAGATGCCATTTCTAAGGAACAATAGCTTGTTTTTTCTTTTTGTGGTTTTACCAAAAGGATGGTCAGGCAGATTGTTGAGCACATAAGCCTTTTCTCAAGTCCTGGAAAAACTTAGAGGACTCATTTGTCAGCTGGTGTGTGTAAGACACGGCATCATCTCTTAACAATGTGAGAATTAGTCACTCCACGACTAAGTTGGTATTTGGCCTACTTTTGCTGCTGGCAGGATACATTAATATTTGTCCTTTGATAAAGAATTGTTGTGGGTAGTGGCCAAGGTCGCTTTGTTTTGCATCATCACCAAGAGGTTTCATGCAGTTTTTATACAGTGAAATGTTTTAAAGCTGACAGAATGAGTGATCTTGTCTGAGAAGCTGCAAGTACATTTGCAGTGGAGGTTTGCATGATTCATTTTTTGTATTCATTATCTTCAGGAATCCAGCCTGAGCAGGACTGGTTATGCCAGTTGCTTTTGTAATTGATGGGTGAACATGCACTGAAAGTCAGATGACAGTACTTGTCTGAGAGTGAGAACTGAAGGTCCTGAGGAACATGACCCAGTGCTGAAGTCAGCCCTGCACTGAGCAGGAGGTTGCAGCACTTGGTTCCAGAAATCCCTTCTGACCTAAACCCCTCTGGGATTCTGTACCTGCTGCAGCTCACAAAGGGGAGACAAGCCTAGGTGATTAATAAAATCTCTTTTGAGTCAAAATCACTTTGAGTCATTTGAGAACAGCCTGGTTGGGTGCTTGGACCCATTAGGTGGAAGAGTTGCAGAGCAACAGCACCCAGTGAGAAATATTGAAAGAAATGACTGCAGCTTATGAGGAGAGGCTGAAGGAGCTGGGGGTGTTCAGCCTGGAGAGGAGGAGGTTGAGGGGAGACCTGATTGCCCTCTACAACTCCCTGAAAGGAGGCTGTAGGGAGGGGGGTGTTGGCCTCTTCTCCCCAGTGACTGATAGGGCAGGAGGTAAGGGGTTCAAGGTGTGCCAGGGGAGATTCAGAGTAGACATAAGGAACAATTTCTTCACTGGCAGAGTGGTGAAGCATTGGAACAGGCTGCCCAGGGTGGTGGTGGAGTCACCATCCCTGAAGGTCTTCAAAAAAAGGGTGGATGTGGCTCTCTGGGAGATGATTCAGTGGTTAAGGTGGTGTAGGACTGATCCTTGGTCTCAATGATCTTCAAGGTCCTTTCCAACCATGATGATTTTGTGATTCTCTGAACCCACGCTTTAGGCAGACAACAAGAGCTCTTGTTGAGAGCCATGTGTATTTTCCAGGAGAAAACCCCACAACCCAGAGCAAAGTTCCTTGCAGGAGCACTCTGGATGGCAGCCCTGCAGCCTGCCAAGCTGCTCCCATGCCTCCCACTTCCTCTTGCCCTCTGCTGATGGGTGGCAGTGGTTTAAAAATACTGAGCTTTTCTGAGCATTTGTCTTGTGCTGTGCTCAGATAGAGGATTCAGGGACCTTGGAAGGGGAAGTGGCTGCTTCAAGCTGGCTCTGGCTGGAGCTGCAGCTCTGGGTGATGCATTGCCTTCTGCTCAGACTGAGTTTCTCTTTGGATAAATTACTGGAGAAATCATTAATGACCTTTTGTCATTGTGACCTGTTAATGACATAGGGTGAGTGTTTGCAGATGGACTTCATTCACATTTAAAGCTTTCTAGGTGATAAAACTGCCCAGTGCATTTTTTCCTGTTCAGCAACAGAAGTCTGAGGGTGTACATGACTCACTTCCTCTGCTCTCCTCTTCTGAGGTTCATTTCAACTCATCAGCCTAGAGAAAGGCAGGGTTGAAATCTGTCATGGGCTGTCAAAGTTCCTTCTTTTTTTTTTTAAGAACAAAGAAACAAAAAGTGCAAATGAAGTGCAAGGAGACATAGTTACTGCAGTTGGTCTAAAACTACCCTGTCCTTACTCTTGCTGCAGTCTCCAGAAATAAAGGTGTAACTCTAATTTTTCCACTTAAAAATTATCACCCCAAACTTGTACGTTCCTAGAATGCAGTGGCAGTTCATGTCTTTCTTTCTAATACAGTTAAAAATATTTTTATTTTATTGTAATTGTATGGGAAAGGCATCTCAGCTGTGTGACAGTAAATAAAACTAAGAAAGGAAACCTGTTTTGTCACTGATTAAGTCCTAAAATACTTTTTTTTTTTTTTTTTAATTCTCAACAGGAAGAAATGTACTAAATAGATTATTTGGTGTTTTCCAGTAGGCTATAGTACTTTTCAAAGAGTGTGTTGACCTTGTCCTGAGTTGAAAATTACCTGCCTCAGACAAATTACTATCATATTTAAACAGATAAAGCAGGAGTAATAGCTTCCATCCACAGTAAATGAAAAAGTAATTTAATCCTAAGGCAGAAGGATTGTTCCTGAGGATTTTAATAATAAAAGAATGTAACAGGACCCACCGAGGTATCATAATCTAGCAAAGAGTCTTAACTGCTTTTGATGCTGTTGGAACTTCTTCCCTTATGACATATGAGAAGACAGAGTGTGTTACAAGCATTGGGCTAACAGAGAACAACAGGCTTTGAGCATCAGCTTAACAGCTACAACAAACTGCAAAGTGTTTTGTGAAAGGAGGTGAGAGAGGTTTTTTTCCTCTTTTCCTCTTGTAAACCTTTTATTTGAGTTTTAGCATTCTCTAAAACTCATAACTTGTCTTGGTGAAAAGCCTTGGGATCCTAAATAGATTTAACAGGCCATGTTTAGGGATAGCTATCAACCTTCTGGAAAAAATATACTATATAGTGTAAGGTATGTTGGTGCACTTAAAATGTCTGGGTTCTTCTCTGTAATCTCTAGAACTGTCAGTCTCTACTGAAAGATCTGTTTCAACACCAGTGGCAGGTTTTAGGGGAAATGCAGTAAGTTTAAAGTTGTCCAGTGGGATCAAGAATTTTGTCTGTTTGTATTGAACCAGTTACTTTTGCAGCTGGCATTTGTGTCTGATACTCTATTTACAGAGTAACTAAACTGCAGAGACACTAAACTGCATCTTTACACAGCCAGGAAGTTTTTTCAGTGCAGTAATCTAACAAGCAACACACAGGAGGGTTTTTGATGGTTTTTTTTTCCCCCCATGGGTTTTAGAATGAAAGCAGAAGTCTGTGGAGAGTGAACCTGCAAATACCAGCACATACTTTGAATGCTGCATCACAGAGATGTGTGGGAGAGCATTACTGTGAAGCAAAGCAGGAGATAAATCCTTAAAGGCAGGTGTCTTAGCCTCTAAATCTTGTGGTGGAACTGCCTATCCTCGCAGGACACTAGAACTTGCACTGCTGAAATGTAAAATTATTTGAGAAAGCTTTGCTGGACTTCAGTATGTTGGTATTAAACACAAGCTCCCAAGAAACCTGACCCAAAGGTTTTCTGTCTGTGTTCTGGTTTGTGTGTCTCCAACTTCATCTAAAATTAAAGAGTGAGGAGAGGAGGAGGTTTTGAAAGGCTCTTACCATGCCCACTGGCAACAACAAACAAAGCTCTCTGATCTTCTTTGGCTCTGCAAAATGAGTGGAATTACTTTATGTATGTCACTAGAAACACTGAGAATCTGAATGTAAGGATTTAAAAACCCAGACTGGTACTTTTCCTTTAAGAGTCTTTCTGAAGAAAGACAGGGAAAATATTAGTGTAATTTTTATGTTCTTATTCTCCCTCTCACAGGACACTTTATTATTTTTTGACATGATCTTATTACACAGTTTTTGTGCCTGTTAATAATTTCCACATAAATTTTCCTTTGCTCTTTTGAGAAGTTCTCTCTTTACCAAGTGAGGAACTTCAGTGGGAACAGTTGCATGAATATTAAAACCTGGAAACAGTCATAGCTTTAAGCTAGACCATGGAGATATGCTGCCGTCCTTCACATATTTTATTTATATTTGTGTGCAGCTTGAAAAAGCTACTCCCTCTTCTTCTCAGGACTGAATCTTAAATCGTAAAGAAGATTATATTCAGGAATATTTACGTGTTAATTTTTTTGTAAAATCACAACCAGAATGTACAAGAGCCAGCCAGACTGAACACATGATGAGAGATAATATGAAGCACAGTATCAGAGCACAAAAGCAGCTTTTATTAGACAGGTACCAGTAACTGGCACCAATAAATGCTTCAAGGGTAATTTCTGGAATCAGAGAAGCAAACATGGTTGTAGAAAACCACTCAAAGAGGCTTCAGCTCAATAGACTCAGCACCTTGCTTTTCTGTAATTTCTAAGGTCAGACAAGAATCAACCTGGAAAGGTCAGAGATGATTAGAGATGCATTAAATTTGCTGAGGAAGCAGAACAAAAATTAGAGGGGGCTGAAATGAGGAATTTGGTGAAAAGTATCAAGCAAAAAACCTTTCCTCCCACTGGTTTGGCTACACACAAGCCTACACATCCTTACCTACACAGACAGGTGTTTCCAGACACAAACAGTGACTGTGGCTGCAGTGGGTATCTGAACAGCAAAAGAACATCACTTGTTGTGCCTTGGAAAGTAGAGGGCATTTCTGGGTGGCTTTCACACTGTCTCAGAGATTGCAAATATTTGAGGTCTGATTTACAGCTGATTTGAGAACTTGCAAAGCAGAATGCCATGTTCCTCTCCTTTCCTGTAAGCTAACCCTGGTGCTTTGGCCATTTCAGAATGGTGGCATCATGAGGCTGGCGTGGCATGGAGAGAAAGTCCTTTTATTTCTGTGCTGTGCTCAGAATGAGGGGCAGAGTTCTGACCTGCTCTTCAGCCTGAGTGAGGAGCATGTTATTTGAGACCAGAGAGGAAAGAGAAGTTTTATTCTGGAACATCAGCACTGAGGTGAAATGCCTGAAGAAAAGTTGCTGAGAGGTAATTTGTAAGGGTAACGTGCTGAGGCTGTCCAGAAAATTAGGGTGGGGAGATCAGTGAGCTGACATATAATTTATGTAAAATAATTGTACATGAGGTCCCTTTCAACTGTAATTCCACTCCCCGAAAGAGGCATTTCAGGGATGTTCTGAAAGCAGGTGTTGGTAGTACTTTATTCTGGCAGATAATTTAAAAAAAAAAAGTAGAAATACCATTTAGCTTGTACTGTCTTGCTCAGACACCAGATGCTTGCCCTGCTGGAAGCCTTTCTGGGAGACGTTTCCACTTGGGAACTGTAGTGTATCAGATAGTATCAGTGTATAGGGAAACTGTACATGTTTATATGTACAGATTAAATTACACACTTTTCAGTGTTTTAGGTAGGAGGTTGGTTGGGGTGTTTTTGTTATTGTGACTCGCTGAAGTCACTTGGGAGAGAATGCTGCACAATCTGATTACAGATCCCACATTTGACAATAAAAACCTGCTCTGAAGCCACATGGTTCCTAGAGCTGCTTTGTCTCTCAGAGTACTTCAAATACAGAGAACTGTCCTAAGTTCCTTCCTTTATTATTTTTTTCTTTTTAATAAAACCTGTCACTTTATATGAGCCACTTAGATTATTTACATATAGCACAAATTAAATGTGAAGCCTGAGGGTGAGAACCATCTAATACAGAGCATGTTGCCTGATTAGAGGTGACAGACTCCAAAACAGCAAACTTATTCTTTCTTGAAAGATGTAACTTGGCCATATTTAGGCTTAAGTTTAAATGTGCCTTAATTCAATGCCTCTGCTCAGAATATGATGCTATCAAAACACAGATTTGTAAAAATGTTTAAAATAGTCCAGAATATTTATAGCAGAGTATCTGGCTTCTAGTTCTCTCTTTACTATTACCCTACTGGAAGATGTGTGCATTATTTTATTTAACTTCAGGATGAATGAATGGAAGCACCTTTGCAAGCCCAAGTTCTGCTATCATCTGTAATCAGAAGAGAGAAGCAGATGCTCCTCAAGGAAAGGGAAGACATTTCAGAGCACTTGAAATGATGCCTAAAAATAGGTAGTGTGAGGTTTTCCTCCTGTGAACTGGCCATAGTCTCTTACCCTCTCATTGCTTCAGCGTTCCTAATCTGTTAAGAATGGAAGAGGAGCACAGAGTGATACTAAAGATGAGAAGGATGTCCTGGTGGAAAGTAGAACTTCACATACATGATGTTGTTTCAGTGGAGTTCTGTTACTACATTGCCACATTATACCCTTTCTGTAACGGAAGAGGATTAATATGTAGCTGGATATAGATATATATGGGTAGAGCAAGTGGGGCTGATGGTTCTTGAACCATTAATTAATTGTAGAACTTGCCAGATCACATTGGCAAAGAGTGCAGATTGAGGGTGCAACTCCTTGTATTTAACATTATTTGATCAGTAACTAATAAACAAATGGCCTTTCAGACTGGTTCCATACTTGTTTTAGAATTATATAAAAAGCCCTCATGTTTGGAAGTCTAGAATCTGAACTCAGCAGTTTGTATTCTCTTTCTTTCAAGTTTTGAAGTACAGTCTCATGATCTCAGTTTTGCCTGAGGTGCCAGTATCCTTAAAGAAGTTCTTTGATTCCTGAAGTTGTACTGTATATGTAAGAGCCTCTATTCAAATTACTGGGGGGGGGGTTTATGGTTCGGTGCTGTATCAAGAATCAGATCTTAGTTCCTCAACTCGAAGTTCATCACAAATTTCATGATCTGCTGGTTTCATTTAAGCTTCTGAAAAAAAAAAACAGTCCTGCTTGCTCTTTTCCTTCCACATTTCCATTGAGATCTGTAGCAGATGTTACCAGAGTAACCAAGCTGACCCAACAAAACAAAAGTGTAGTTTTTAGCAGTGTCATTTCCCCCATCTAGTGTGTTCTACAGTCAGACAACTGCTTATGGTGGCAACAAAAAAAAAATGGTGTGAGGGGCTGTAAGGGGAGTGAAGTGGTGAATGTCTACCAGCTTCAAATTATCTGGGCAAGAGATGGCAGATGGACATGTACCAGCTTCACTTTATCTGGTAAAGCACTTCATAAATAAAAGGCAAGAGATGGCAGATGGACATGTACCAGCTTCAATTTATCTGGTAAAGCACTTCATAAATAAAAGGCAAGAGATGGCAGATGGACATGCAGTAGAAAGCTATGAAGCAACAGAAGGGAAGAATGAAGCAACACTTAGGTAGTGGTCAGACTTTAAAAACAAAAAACAGGAAAAAAGCAAAGCTGTGTTTGGTTGTGCAATCCTGGTCCAGTTCTTATCTCATACACTGAGTGAGGTGGGAATTCCAGTGGAAAAAGTACCATGTAATTAAAGCTGGGCATAACTTGTTTGAATAGTCTCAGGTACTCTTCTAATTGCAGCAGCCTAAGAACAGTGACTGCAGTGTGCTACAGTCTGAGTTTCAGAGTGTGCTCAGCTTTTCACCCACAGAAGGACCCCACCACGTCACCAGACATGACTCTCCCCATCAGGGTTTTGCAGAATCCACATTTGATTGAGTTTCTCTTTCTGGGGCTCAGCAAATGACCAATTCCCATGGCCAGGAGAGCTGCAGTTTCCTTCTATTTTCAGCGTGTGAAACCACAGAGATTTACCCCAGCAGTCCTGTTCTCCACCTAAGCTTGCTTTTCCTCATGACCAAAAGTTCTTTGTGCGTGTATGTGTGTGTGTTAGACTAGAATTTTAGAATGTTTTTTGTTACATGTGATCATTTACTGTTCCAGATAAAAAAAATAAAAAAGGCAATAGCATTGGAGGGTGGAGTGCTTTTTGTGAGCTGTGCTGACCACATTATCAGTAGTTCTTAGTGCTCTTAGATGCTTCTTTTCTACCTGACAGGAGGTTGTAGGGAGGTGGGTGTTGGCTTCTTCTCTCAAATAAGTAACAACAGGACCAGAGGAAATGGTCTCAAGTTGTACCAGGGGAGGTTTGGTCTAGAAATTAGGAAGAATTTCTTTACTGAGAGAGTAGTCAGGGGTTGCCCAAGGATGCGGTGGAGTCGCTGTCCCTGGAGGTGTTCAGAATACCATGTAGGTGAGGCCCAGGACATACTCTAGTGGCATGGTGATTTTTTAAAAAATTTATTATTAGTATTTATATTTTGGGTCTTGGTTGGACACTGATTTTAGAGGTCCTTTCCTACTGTGACAATTCTGATTCTTGAAAGCATAAGGCTGAAGTGTCAAAACCTTGCTGCTCGTTCTGTGGTTCAGGATAAGGCCTTCAGCAGCAAAACAGAGTCAGCAAGATTTAAGAAACATGAAATCCTTAGTGGTGCTGAGGACACCTAAGAGTTGCAGGTGAATGAATAATTTGATACCATGTGGCTCTACCAGAGATGGTGCCACAGCAGCTTGGGCATCTCCTCCAAGGCAGGTAACAGTGCTTTTGGACAAAGTTAAACAGCAGATGTGCTTCATCTAGATTGAGAAAAGGTATTTAATTTAACGAGGTGTGATGTGGAAGGTGTCTGGTTGAATTAATATTACGTTCAGTTCTGGGTACCTCACTATAAGAAGGGCACAGAAGTGCTGGAGCGTATCCAGAAAAGGGCACTGAGGCTCATTATCCTGAGGGATAAGTGCTGGGAAGTTCAGTCTGGGGAAGGGGAGGCTGGGAGGAGACCTTGTTGCTCTCTTCAACCACCTCAGTGGAGGTTGGAGTAAGGAGGAAGGGAGCCTCTTCTCCTTGGGGGCATGAGACAGGACCAGAAGATGGACGCTACTCCAGGGGAGGCTTAGGCTGGATTTTAGGAAACATTTTTTTCACTGAAAGGGCTGTCAGACATTGGAATAGTCTGCCTAGATGGTGGAGTCACCATCCCTGGAGGTGTTTAAACAGGGACATGGCCTAGTGATGAGCTGGTCAAAGGTTGGACTGGAGGATCTTGAAGGTCTCTTCCAACCAAAGATGTTCTGTGGTGGACAATATCCATCCCTCCCTCCCTCCATCCATCCATCCATCCATCCATCCATCCATCCATCCCTCTACCTACATCTTTGGGAGCTGTCTGAGGAGGGCACCGCAGAGTTGTAGGGGCAAGATGCTAACGCTGTAGGACATCATTCCAGCTTCACGCTGCCGCTGTTACTTCGGGACATCTTGGGGACCGGTTCCTCTCAGCTCTCACACTCCGCACCCTTCCAGACCTCAGCCCGGCGCCGGTTCCACCCAACCCAAATCGGCATCCGGGCCGAACCGCGGTGTGTCCCGGGGGCCTCCTCCGGGCGGGTCCCTACGTGCTCAGGCAGCGCTGGCCGAGACGGAGAGAACCGATCGGGTGTCGGCGGTTCCGCGGGTGATTTGCCGGGGCTTGGCGNGGAGGTTGGGGTGGGCGCGGAGTTGCGAATGTCTCGGCGAAAGCAGCTCGGAGCCCTTGGGAATCGCTTCACTGGGTCCGGGGGAGAACCAACTTCTCGGGAAAAGGGATTTCCTTTGTCCGAGGAGAGGCGGTGAGACCCCGGGAAGGGTTTTGTGGATCCCCCGGGGGTCGGGCAGCCCCGGTTCTGCCGCCGTCACTGGGTACTGCGTGTTGGGCTTCCCCGGAGAGCCGTGGTTACCTTGAAACAAACAGGGCCAAGGCAAAATGACCTTGGTAGAGAGGTATGTCCTGTGTAGGTTGGGTTGTGCCTCCCCGGGAAGGGGTGACACAGCCCCCATCCCTCTTGGATCTTCCCAGCCGTGTCCTGGTGGGTTGTGCTTCCCCGTAGAGATGGTTTGGGATCCCCAGGGGTGAGCCGCTCCTTCGGGAGGAATCACCAGAGGAGCCAGCACAACTTGAGCTTCTTGCATTGCCAAGCTGCCAGGGTTCCACCCAGAATTAATCCTGGTTTCGGGTGTGTGTTCCTGTGGGGTTTTTCTGTTTCTTTGTTTTGTTTTAAATCGGTGCTTTATTCTACTGCACATTCTTCTTAGAACATCTTCACACCCTGGTTCAGCTATCATGGCTGAATAGGTTCAGAGGAAACCTGGAAGAAATCCTGAGTGATCTCAGTGATAAGGATATATCCTAAATGATCAGCTCATTCTAAACTGATTCTAAATTTAACTTCCAACCCTATCAAGTTTGTAACCTCTAATTCCAGCGTAGGGTTTAATAGATGCTGAATTGTTTCTACCTGTGAGAGATTTGAGTCTGTTGTGTTGGGGATTTTTTGGTAAAAGAAGAAAAAGCTTAAAATGAGCTATTGTGTGGTCCAGCCTATTGCAGTATGCCTGGATGTGCAAATATGCCTATTGCTCAGTCAGCAGATACTCTTCATATGAGTTTGTGGAGGCTTTAATCTCCTTCACTGCTGTAAGATACATCGTGCTCTGTTCAAAATCACATTCTCTTCTTGCTGGAATAAAACCATTTTCAGAACTTTTGTCTTGTGTGGATTTGAGGCGGTTTTGTTTTGTCAGGGGTTTTTTTTGGGGGGTGGAGTGGGGTTTTTGTTTTTTAATTAGTCTTGTAGATAATGACTGTCACCAACACACATTCTTACTCTTTTTTTTTATTTTTTTGTTACCACTGGAAAGGATGACATTGCTACAAAGGACTCATAATCTTATAAAATGTGCCACTCCCATTTTTGTGCTGGTCTGGCTTCTTCACTACAGGGTAGTGCTGAGTAGAACAAGTCAGTGAATGCTTGCTGAAATGCAGAGTAGGATTTTGCTCTTTCAGAGGTTTGAATAACTGCACTAATATACCACTACCGTAGCTAACCACCCATATTCCAAAAGAAAGGATTCCTTAACAAAGAAAAATTACTGGGAGAGAGCTGGTCTGGAAAACTTTTTGCTTAGCTGAATGAGATTTCCAAATACACCCAGGGTGTACAGTTTTCTTCCAAAAGCAATTTTGCTCTGCAGGTGGCTTTCAGTGAAAGAAGACTCTGAAAATAATTCTCATCAGCCAAAATTAAGCAGCTTTTCTGTCTGTGATTAGCGTTGGGTGCATGTGTTGTAATGTCAAGCTCTGTGAGGCTTTAGGGAGATCCATAGGTGATGATTGGTGCATGTTAGTTTCCTGTGGATGTTGAATGTGTTTTGTTTCACCGGTAATCAAGGGAGGAAAAAGGTGGTACTTAGGGAAAGGGTTCACCTTGTCTTTGGTAGCAGTAATAGAAGTTAATATTTGACTATGTTAATTTATGAAAAATAGCTAACAAAAAAACAGTCTTGTAATCAAAACTGGGAGGAGGAATGGCCATTTCCTTCATGGCTGTCTGCACAGTGGGTCTGCTCTGTGCTTCATGGTGTATTCATATCAGCTGCTGGCAAGGAGTTATTAATGCAAGAATAAGTCTTAGATTTCTTAGAGTTTCTTAGATTTCTGCTGTTGATATCAACCCCTTTCTCCTTTATTTCGTTGTTTATTTTCTTGCTGGAGGATTTGGTTTAGTGAACAGTTTTGTCAGTGTGAGCACTCCCTCTTTACAGAACAAAGCTAGGTACTATTCAGTACTTAAATACCTTTTTCTTGGTTCTTTTCCTTGTTCTCAGACTGCTGTCATGCATAGGAGTATTAACTGGGATTGATGACCCAGACATTCCAAATTCATGACAATGTTTCCCATCACAGCAACGTGGGCATCACAGGATTGACTGCTGAGACAGTGCCCAGTCAACAAACAAGAAAAAAAAAAAGAGGGTTTCTCTGTGTCCTGGGAGCTGCACTCAGGAGAGGAGTCCCAGAAAACTGGCTTGAAGTAGAATTGAACTGCATGGCACAGAGCAGAAAACCACAGCTGTGTTTCTCTGCATTCCTGTGTGGGTTTTATCCATCCTTATTTTTAAGGCCTTTCTGTAAGTGGTAGGGATCTTGTTTGGCTGCTTTGATTTTGTTGGAAAGGTGGGATCTATTGCCCAAGAAGGTTTTGACATACTTGACAGACTGGGTTGAGAGAAGTTTCCTTTTTTTAAATTTTTTTTTTTTATTTTCATAGAAGTTGTATAAGCAAGCTACACCTAAAAGCAGGGTCTTGAAAGCTGCAAAATTAGCTGCAAAGTTGAATGTAAAAGTATTTATAATGTGTAGTTGTTGTGTTTTTTTTTCTGTCAGACTGAGCATGTTTGTTGTTTAAATATCACTGATATTTTGAATACTTAATGTTTGCTGTAGCACTTCAAGCTTTGGAGTAGATGGGAGTTGTGTAAAGGTTGTTTTAAGCCCATTAGGTCCTGTTTTTGGTACATTTTCTTCCAGAACAATGTTCATAGGAAAAATAAAATCAGCATGTGATGCCAAGTCCTCAAATGTAGATCATGATGATAGAATAATTACACATGGAAGGAGCTCTGAGGGACTAACTCCCCTCTCAGAGCTGAGTCTGCTTAACCCAAATGCCCAGGGCTCATTCACCTCAACTTTGAATATCTTCAAGGTTGGAAGTTCCACCACATCTCAGGAAATTTGTCCCAGTGTCTCAGGTAGTCCCTACCTTCCTAGTGATTTTATTTTGTTTTCCCCCTAAGACCAGAATTTTCTCTGTAGCAGTTTGTGCCTCTTGGCTTCATGTTCTTTACACAAGTGTCTCCCAGACTCATTCTTCATGTTCACCATCTTGGTCCCTAGATCCCAAAGATCCCTAAGCAGCCTCCTCTGGTGTGTCAGTGTCTGCATACAAACAAATCAATATGTTATGCTCTGCTATGATTTAAGGTGGTTGTACTTGGAGGCATCTTAACAAGTGTGGGGTTTTGACTAACCATGATTTTAACCCCTTTTTTTTTTTTTTTTTTTTTTTTTTTTTTTTTCCTTGAGCTGTTGCATCTGAAAATAGCTTGGCTATGAGAAACCTTACAATGGGGTTTTAAGATGAACTTGTGGTTGGTTTTGGCTTTGATTTCAAAACCATAATATCAGCTCAAACCATAAATATTTTAAATAGGTCTTATTTTGTACCTCAGATAGTATCTGCTGTTTGTAAGCTCATTCTTAGCAGTACTTGGTGAAAGCAGGCTGCCAGTTGGGAACTTAAGGTTGTTTGTACGAGTAGAAGGAATGGAGAAAAAAAAAACACACCAAAACACACTGGTGAACATAAATTTTAACATTATTTTTGTTTCTGAGGTTGCTCTATTTGGAAAGCTTTAAAGGGGCAGAGCTGTGAAAACATTATTGTGTAGAGCCTCTTGAAGTTCTCCTGTGCATCATCTTGGTGTTCTCTACTCCTTTAACTTTCCCTGTCTTTTGCTTCTCTAGGAATATGAAGAAAAAACTGGACGAGCTCACAGACCACTCTCTCCTAAGCAGAATGTGAGGAAGAATCTTGATTTTGAACCACTTTCCACTACAGCACTTATTTTAGAGGACAGACCAGCGTAAGTTTTGGGAAGTACCCCAGTGAGGGGCTCTGTAAAATTAAGTTATCAAAACTTTTCTTACTGGGGGTATTTGGTTGCTCTAATTTAAACAAATGATTTACAATTCAAAGTAGTTTGGTGGGTTGTTCTGTTTTGTTTTTTTTTTCAGGCTAGTGAAAAGGAAAGTGGGATGATTATGAGAAAAAATATTCAAACAAAAGTAACCTGATTATTATAATGAAAGCAATGGCATTGTATGAAAGGTAATTAGGAGAGCAGAGCTCTAGTTTTAAGTAATTCTGCTTTCTAAGGAGGAAGGGATTTTTATTTTCCCTGAGAGAACATAACCATAAAAATGAAGCTGATACATGCTAAAGAAATGGAGAACCAAGGATACAGTGTCCTGTTTGCACAGAGAAAGACCACACCTCCATAAATAATGAAACAATATAATGATTGTTCTGCAGTGGGTTCAGCATCACATTTTAAAGGTTGTCAAGCACTTGATCAGTTGTTGCATTCTTCTGTTACTGCAAGGAGATTCTTGCATTTACAGGCTAATTCCATTACAATTCAGTGGCAGTAAAACCCTGCTTTACTGTGGTTTGCTCCTGAATTACACAAAATCAGTCATGTTTAATCAGTGTATGAATGGTACCCAGCTTAACAGGCATGGTGCCTGCATTTTTAATATTGCTGTGCATTGTGTAAAGAACTGGCATAACACAGGGATGTGTTGTCATCAACAAATCTGTATAAATAGTGCTTCTATCACAGTTGCAAGGTTATTTAAGACACTTTTTGGCTTGACTACGTGACAAGAAGTCTTGGGACATCTAGGACAGTATAAGAGTGATAATTTGTTCCAGCAGGTTTTATTGTGTACACCTGGAAACAGTCCCCACTAGCTTATTTGCATGTAAAACCTGTCTGTTAAAAATCATTCTTTACATGAGATAATCTGAGAAATGCAGTGTTCAGATAGTTTGAAGCAGTGATGCCTTACAGGATAGCATTCACATTTTGCTTTCTTTCCTACTGTTGGTAGACTGAGGAATTTCTAGCAGAAAATATATTTTTAAGATTCTAAACAATTGGATCATCACTTCTGTATGGTAGGGAAAACTACTCTGGACAAAAGTGTGTCCTCTGAATCTTTCTAAATAATGTTTTTAATTGTTTACTCATAGTTTGTGTACTGTTTTGGGTTTTTACCTACAAGGCTTCAAGTAATTTATTTTTTTATTTCTAATTACATCAAGATTTCAGACTTAAAAAGGAAAAATGTGGTGAGATTTTTTTTCCAGAATAGCTGTTCTTGCTTTTGCACTCACTTGTAGGGCTTAGGCAAAACTTTATAGGAAAAAAAAAATCAGTAAATATTCCATAGTCCCTGTAACTTTAGCTCTAAAAAGTGTTGGTCAAATCTCAATAAATAATAAAGATTGTTTCACATATGTGGTGATGTTGTGATACAGGGCAAATAATTTAAGTGGTAGGATTTAATTTAATAGAACTTGCATTGTTGGATGTGATTTTCCTTTCCAAACTTTCCCTAACTTACACCATATTGAAATAGTTGCATTTTAAAAGGGTGTTGGTCATTTCACATTACTGAAACTGGAGACAAGTAGATTATTCTCTGTGGCTAACAATGACACTAATGTGAAAATCCACTTTTCTTGTTATTGTAACAGGTTGTGTTTTAAAAAATATTCATAGGCATGTATTATCTGGCTGTGCATATTTTACAAGTAATATGATTATGTAATTAATAAAACATACTGCTGTTAATGGTTACTTTTGATGGCTGGGAGCTGCTTTATGTGTGCCACCTTAAAACAATATGAAAGTGAATTTTTGCATACCTTTTTTTCTTAACCAAAGATTTAAACTGCCCTAGGACTGCAATACAGTGCTCTACACAGAACAACAAATGATTTTGTTGAGGATGACTCCAGTGCCACTTGTTGCTGTAGAAGAGACAAGGAAGAGGGAAGCCTTTAAAATAGAAACAGTTTTAGAGAGATGAGGGGGAAAGGAAGCTGGTGTAGGGAGTTGTCTGGGTAAAGAAAGTTGTGGATGTGACTGATAAATGACCTGCATGGCGAGAGATCTTGTATCTTACCTGTAGAGATCAGTTTACATCAAAGCTACCAGCTTGGTATGTACCAGTATGTTCCCTGTCCTTATGAAGAGCAGCCTGTGGGTTCAGTTGGTTTAATAATAAAAATGCTGAAATTATCAAACATAAGGAAATTACTCAGCATGTTCTGTGGATAAAAGTATTCATGGCTGGTCAGTGTTCTTTCATTCTATTCTGCTGACTCTGGCAAAAAACCCCCAAAAACTTCTTTCCAAAGATCTGTTCCTCTACTCTTTGATCAAATATTTTCATAAGGAGTACATGCTTTTCTTCTAGAAGTGTCTAGAATTTTCTTCAGAGAGGCTTGCCAACTTTAAATACTGATGATTATTACTATTTTTTCAGGAACCTCCCTGCAAAACCAGCAGAAGAAGCTCAGAAACACAGACAACAGTACGAAGAAATGGTGGTTCAAGCAAAAAAAAGAGGTGATGGAGGGGGAAGTGAAGGGGTATTTTTAAACCTGAAAAGCACTGGTGTCAGTTTGTTGCTCTGTAATGTGAGAGATCTGTACCTCCCCTCAAAGAAGAAACAATCCAGAGAAGAGAGGTGAACAAAGAAAGGTTCATTAAAAGCCCCACACCAATCTGAAAAATAAAGGAATCCTAGAATCCAGCAGGGAAAAAATTTCTAATTTGCAGCATTTAAATAATTATGGCATTTATTTGTGGGTTTAAAAACCTAATAATGTAGTAGTGTAGACTAGACTTCTTTAGATACCAACAGGAAATCTGAGTATGTACTTCTGTCCAGATAAATACATTTTCCCAAGAGCCACTCCAGATGAACAGCTTTGTGGAATGATGTATTGTGGAGAGGTCAGAAAATCAGAGTCCAAGCACACTCTTGCTGCTTAGCAAAAAATTCCAAGCCTGCATTTAGGGAGGCTTCCAAAGAACTCATGTCCAAGCTGAAAGTATTAGGAGGCAGTTGGTCTGGTTCTGCTCAGAGACAGCTTCTGGTGGACTTTGGATTGGACCCATCAGGTTATGTGTGTTCATGGTGCTGCTTTTCCTCAGGGATTTTTCTTTGCCAGGTCAGTACCTTCCTGCATTTTAGGTTCTCTGTGTGTGTGTGTGTGTGTGCACTGTATTTCTGCTGTGTTGCTATAAAAAGTGTCTGCCTGAATTTTTTAAAACTTGCATGTCTAACAAGTTTGCCTGTGGAAAAAAATAGTAATAGGTGATGCAAGAAGAAACACTGAGTGATAACAAAAGATAAAACCTGTTTAAACTAAACCTGAAAAATGTTTTCTTTCTAATCAACTAAAGATTTCCAGTACATAGAAATTTGTGATGTGTGGCCTTTAGATTCTAAATCATAATTTACAGAGACCAACACCTAAGAGTGAAAACAAAATAGAAAATTTGTATTATTTTCACCTGGGTTTTTGAGTCTACCATAAAAAAGGGTGGGGCTTGAGTAGGAAGTACTCTGCTCTCTCCTACTAGGTGGTGCTGTTGGCTGTCAGAGATGCTAATTCAAAGTTATTAATGGGATTAGATTAGAAAGGTCAGGGGATCCATATATTGCCTAATTCCCATGTCCCATCCATCAGAAGTGAGCCTTGTGCCTTGTTCCACTTTTTCCTTTATTCACATTTGGCATCGCTGCTTAGAGTTGGAACAGTCCTCTGTATGTCTAGATGAGTATAATGTGGTTTTGTGTGATTGTGTTGCCATGAATAGCTAACTCTGAATATCTGGTTTCTGGTTTTATTAACTTAAAAAGGAAATTGCTTTTCTGCAGAGCTTAAAGAAGCCCAGAAGAGAAAGAAGCAACTGGAAGAGCGCTGCAAACTGGAAGACAGCATTGGCAATGCTGTTCTGACTTGGAACAATGAAATCTTACCCAACTGGGAAACTATGTAAGACAGTATGTTATACTGAGTTTTAATTAAAATTGCTGTGTTTGTCTCCTGAAGAGAAGTTACAAAATTAGCAAGTATAATTTTAAATGGTCTGGGGAAGCTTTTGGTTGAAAGTTGCTTTTGGACAGCTACAAAGAAAATAAGCAAGGTGTTTCATTAATTCCATCAAGTGGCTGGAAGAGTTGGAGGTTCAGAATATTCACAAACTATGAAACACTGAGAAATGATTGGTAGGGTTTGTAAAAGCAGAAAGCATAATGCTTGAACACCATGCATTTATCAGAAATCAGCTTTCCTTGACTACTCAGTGTTATAATATCAGATACACATTGAAGTATGTGTCAAGTGTTGTGAAGCCTCGTTAATCACAGAGTGGTATGCCTGCTGGGATAATCAAGTGATGGAAAAGAGAAGTAGGGACAGTTGTAAGTCCTAAAAGATCTCCTGCAAAGCATAGCACAGCCAAGCTACCTTTGCTGTGTAATTTTTCATGTTCTTTGTTAGTCATCTTAAAAAAAAAACAGCCTCTCTGTGAATGTAACCACCAACCTCCACAGCACTCACAACTACAGGTTGCTGAATCATAAAATTCAGTTGTCCTGAGACTGTATGTTAAAACTATGGATAGAATTTGTTGGAAAATGCATTTCTGGAGAACTGAAGTAATAAATTCAGTATAAACAAATTGTAGATTTACATGTCTGTAGTACTTAAAGGTGCATATGTAATGGCAGCTGTTAAAATAAGGGCACTTTTTCCCCTGTTGGTTTATAAATCTAAAAGTTCCCCAATGTATTCACTACTTTACATTTTAGTTCAAAATCTGCTTTTAGGTAAGGGATTATTGTGCTTTTTGTCACAACCACAAAACTTTCACTAGTGCTTAGGTGCTGGTTTGTTGCTTCTCCTGGGCTCTCGCCAGCTCAAAGCCTGTTGTGCTTCTAGAATGTCTCCCATGATCCCACCTAGTTGTTACATCTTATTTTTCTGGAAGGTTGGAGCTGCAGAGCTCAGTGGGAAGCTGCATGTCTCATGAGCACAGCAGGGTGAGAGCAGTGGGGAGAAGGGAAACTTCTGCATCATGGTTCTGTATTTAATTTTACATGGAGATCTAAGTCTGTCCAGTCTTTAGCACAGGCAGTGGCTTAGGTATGGATTTGATTTTCATTTGTTTATTTCTGTCCCCTTTGGCCCTTCCTGGTCAAGCATGGTTGCATATTTAATCACAGTGTGATTGCAGTGCTTCTATCCAAATAAGCCACTAACTTGGAAGGAAGCAAGTTTTCCTTTACCGTTCAAAACAGTTCTAGAGAATGGGTATCTGCAAACCACATTTGACTTCTTAGCTTGTTGACAGTCGTTTTGCTTTGGATCCCTTCCTTGCCCATTCAGCTGGCAAGGAAATATTTCTTAGAATAATCTTATTTTTCTTTTCAACAGGTGTTGTTCCCGTAAAGTCCGAGAGCTGTGGTGGCAGGGCATCCCACCCAGTGTGAGAGGCAAAGTCTGGAGCTTGGCAATTGGCAATGAGTTAAACATCACCCATGGTGAGACTGTTGGTTTTGTCTATCTTGTTTTACAAGGAGAAAGAGTAAGGGAGCAGTCGTGTGTTTATTATGGTCTGTCAGAACCCGGGGTGGGGGTGTGAGGTGGTTGTTTTATTTGTGGTGCTTTGCCATGTTTTGGGCAAAGATCCTGTGTCTTTTAATCTTGTAACTGCCCCAGGACTTCTGCTCTGAGTTGTTTCTGATTATTGTTGTCACTGTGACTTGCTTTGATGTTAGATGGAGATGGTCAGAATTAATGATTCAAGCTTTTTATTTATTTATTTTTTAATTTAGAAGTGTTCATTGTCTAATGCCTACGAGTGGGTACATGGTGTGCTGCCTTGGATTTACAGCAAGACATTAGGTCTGGGGGAGATTAAAAGACCCCTGGGAAAATTTCTACTCTTGTTGATATGTGTGTTTGTGGGAATAGAAATAGTGTGCTGCTTCAGGGTGCAGTAAAACAGAGCTCTGAAAGACTAACAGATTCAATTAATTCCAACATGGAAGAGTGTGGTTCTGACATGGAATTTTCTAGACTTACCCTAATTACCCATGCAGACTATAATTTTGAATATAATTTTGAAGGAAAGGAAATACTTGAACATAAAATGCAGCTTGTGCCTAGGTTGCCTTTCCTTTTCACTGAAGATGAGTTGGAAGTCAGTGAAACAAATCTTCCAGAACCTACTTTAAAAATTCAACTACTGTGTTAGAGATGCTGTTGCTTGTAATGAATGACATTCCTCATGTAGCAGGTAGTCAGTACCTGGCACTGGATGCATAAAGAAATAGTCGACTTGGTTTTATCTGTTTTTCTTTTTCCAGAACTGTATGATATTTGCCTGGCTCGTGCCAAAGAGAAATGGAGATCACTTAGCACAGGAGGGGCTGAAGTAGAATGTGAAGGTAAGCTTTACCTGAAGGATTTATGCTGTGTTATTAAGGAATTCTGTAAAACGGCTCCTTAAAAGGAAATAACAGAGTTTAGACAAAAAGAAGAAAAATCAGCTATAAAGATGTCCCTGGTAAAAACCAAAGCTGCTTTTTGTGCAAGCAAGAAACAGCTGTATTCCTTCGTTCTTCTTTATAAAACACACAATTTTTTTCCTTATAAACTATCTCTAGGTACATTTCTAATTTTATGCTAATTTGTAGGAAAACTAGGAAGTTTGGGGGATTACAATGTAAATTGCAACAGTAAAACAGTTTTCAGCATCTGTAGTTTCGGAATTGAAACTCAAATTATAGCATAAAATTGCATTTTAGTCCCTTATGGCAACTTTAAGCCTATCTCCTGGGTGTGTTTTACAGAGCAGCAATTTATTTTTGCAGATGAAGTGGTTTGAGATTTACTTAATTGATTCAAACAGTTGTCTGCATTTGAGACAGTGTAAAACTGCATGCAGATGCTAGAAATTGCCTTTGGTAAGTAATTATGCTGAGCAGAAAAAAAAAAAAGAACATCCATACTGGCATTTATTGGCAGGAAAATATTTTTTAATAGAAATCCCCTACTTTGTTCTCATAAGATTGTCTGCATGCTAAATAAGGTGACATTCCAGCTTCCCCTTGCACTTTGTTTTCTGGAGTGCGTGTGCTCATGGGGTTGGTGTAAGCTTTGGCTTTGCCAGCTCTTGGGTTTTGTTTTTCAATAAGTAGCAGTAGTTCATTCCTACCTATACCTACCAGAACAGACAGCTGGAAGAGCATACATGTTCCTTGTAATAAATCCCTTAACTTTGGCTTTTGTAGATGCTGGATTTTCAGCAGCTGACAGAGAAGCAAGCTTGGAGTTAATAAAACTGGATATCTCAAGAACTTTTCCTAATCTCTGCATATTCCAGCAAGTAAGCAATGTTAACTTTTGTGGTTAACTAAATTTACATAATCTTACCTGTCCCTTGGTTGAAACAGAATGTTGGGTTCAAATCTGAAGGAGCAGACATCTTGAGAGGAAAGAGTTCCTAAAGATTTTTTGAAAACTATACATAATTTAGAAACCACCTCAAGGTGCTATATATTTGGAAGACACAAAAAAACACCCAGTCTGTTGGCTGATCATCATGACTCATCTAGCCCATCTCATGCTGGTTTCTGTCTGCTGAAGTGATGAAGGTGTTCCCAAGTCAGTGAATCACCACTGCTGGGTTGCAAATACATGCTAAGTGACAGAGAGCACAGCTCAAGCAAGGAAAATTTGGTGGCTTTATTTTTTTCTTCCATGCTTGTATGTTTTTGGTGTGCTTTAACCACTCATTTTAACCAGATATTTTTATAATGTTTATATATATTTTAACCAGATGTCTTTCTATACAAAATCTCAGCAGCCCTTTAAAATTTTTAGATTACGATAAATCAACATTTTTGAGTTGAAAAACTTTCCCCTTTGGAAATTCTCAGCCAGCTACAGTACTTAGTGTAAAATGTGGCAGCTGTTAATAGTCAACCTTGGGAAATTCTTTTTAGCTCTCCATGTCATTCTTATTGTGCTCTGTGTATGTCATGGCATATATTTGGGGTTTTTAACCATTTTAACCATTTCACCTCATGGTTGAATTCTGCCTCTAATAGATAAATAGTTCTCATTGGAGTTCTGCTTTCTTGGTGCTATTGTCAAAGCACTGCTAAATTGTAAGAAGACTTTCATTCCTCTTCAATAAGGATTTAATAGGTAATTGGTACACTGAATGAGTTGTCTGCATTTGTGATAAATGTGGTATGGAGGGCTGTCTCATGCTTTTGAAGGCAAAATTCTTTTGAAATACTTGGGGCTGCACAGAGAAATAAAGCTCTTCATCAGAAGATGGATGCTGATTGTAGGGCTGAAGGGTTTTTAAACTGTTATATACTCAGATATATTGTCTCTTTTTTTTTTTCTGTGTTTAATTATAGGGTGGTCCTTACCATGACACATTGCACAGTATTTTAGGAGCCTATACATGTTACAGACCTGATGTAGGCTATGTAAGTGAAGACATTTTCATTCAGGGGTGGGGAGGGAGAACCAGGAGGAGGGAGGATTGTGTTAATCAGCCCTCAGTAGACCAATATTATATGGTTTTGTGAATACTTTTGGGGTTTCTCTGTGCTTGCTTCTATTCCAGTGCATGCTCAAGTAGTGGTTATAATGGTTCTCTCGTTAGATTTAAGCTTTTTAACAGGTTAAATAGTTGCAAAACCTGAAGGTAAATATTTGTAGTGCTTGGAAATTGGAGTCAAAAGAGCAGATGTGGTTCAGCTGATCCTTTGAAGTACATCCTGTTCTTACCAGCAGTCTTACTGAGACTCTTGAGTATCTCCTCTTGAGAAGTATTTCTGTGCTTTAGCACTGTGAGGTTCTGGAAGGGTCTTTAGAGCAATTCCCATTGAGGGCACCTGAGCTCCCTCAAACTGTTGTAAGAAGTGATTATGAGAGGACTGAGTGGATTTCAGGTACTTCATTTAGTCTTTCCCCAAAGCAGGGATAAGTATAGGAGCTTATTCTTTACCCAGAAGCAGTTGGTTTAGAGCAGGCAAATGCAGGAAGATAATATTCCTGTTCTGTGTGTAGCATGCCATGTACTTGGCACAAACTCCTCGATGTGATTGCTCAGAAACTAGAGGAAAAAAAAAAAAAAGGCAGATCAGGTGGTGTGCTTCATTTGGCATGGAACCTGTTTTGGTGTTGGGAAGGAGCTTGTTCCTCAGGCTTGGAGGAAAGACTCTCACACCTTGGCCCCTGGGACTGCAGTGGCAGAATCCCACCCTCCCAGGCAGTCAGCTTTGCCCAGACTGGGCATTGATTCCAAAGCATGCTTTGTAGAATCATGCAACCCCATCCTGAGCTTCTGGTAAATGAAACAAGAGCTTAACCTTAAAAAGCTGCTTCCTGCTTGTCAAATGAGCCACTGCAGATGACTGGAGCTTCCTGCAACTGATTGACAAAGAACAGGCCTTGTCTGTAGGGTTTTAATCCAGTTTTCCACAAATAACAAGTGTGATCACTTCCTAGAAGAGGGATCACTTAGTATTGTTAAAAAAATAAATCTTTTTTCTTCCTATTTGAACATTCTGCCCTGTCTTAGAAGTTTTCGGCAGCTCAGTGAGTGAATGAAACGCCAGTGATCACCAGGACAAAATGAGGCAGACTTCTTGGAAGGATGGTTACTGCTGAATGGTAACACTTGTGCTTTCTGCAGGTACAGGGCATGTCATTCATAGCAGCAGTATTGATCTTGAACTTGGATACTGCAGATGCCTTCATTGCTTTTTCTAACCTTTTAAATAAACCCTGTCAGATGGCGTTTTTCCGTGTGGACCATGGCCTTGTAAGTATGCAAGAAAACTGCAAACTGGGTCTTGCAGAGCAGTGTAAGGGAATGTTAAAAAAAAAAAATAGTTAGTGGGCTGAGTAGCTTGGAAAATCAGTCAGAATCTATTTTAAAGCAACATGCTTGATAAATAAAAACCAGCGCAGACCCACGCGTAACCTCTCAACAAAACCCAAAACCTAACCCACCCCACTAACTTTTTTTGAACAGGCAGGTGAAGGAAATTCTACAATCACTATTTTTGTTCATCTCAGAGAAGAGTTACAAGAATATTCCTGGAGGCTGATTTCAAAGGGAGCGCTGTAGTGGAAAGCTGAAAACACCTTAATATAAGCAGTGTCTTGAAGGTGCTTATTACCCCAAACTAATAGGTTGCTGAAAATAGACTGTTACAGGGAGAACCAGGTTATCTCTTATTGTTGGAAAAGAAGCCTGAGGGAATCAGGCAGGCAGACCCCTCCAGTTTTCAGTGGGAGTTGGTTGCCTGATTCTTTGGATTCTGTAAAATTCCCTGTGTACCATAGCAAAATAGGACACATCTCCTGAAATGTGTTTTTAATCTACTTTAAAAGGTTTTTGTTTTGTTTTGTTTTTATAAAATGTATGGCAGTTTGTATTCCCTTCCCACTTCCTTTTAACACTTTGAAAACAGTATCTGCTTCTCAGTAGTTAAGATGGCAGGAATAAAGCAAGGGAATGGATGGCACCAACAATACTCATTTTTGTTGCTCAAGCCGTAGGACCCTATCAGTCTTTCCTGCTGGAAAAGCAGCATGTAATTCCCTGTTGCAGCCCCTGAATCCCATCAGTTGTAGATGCCCATGGGGAGGTGTTCTACAGCACAGACAGCACTGCTGAAGCAATATTGGTCCATCTCCATTGCTGTACTTGAAAAAAGAGGACATGCTTATGTACTCAGTGTGTAAATAAGGTTCCTGTGAGGATGATTTTGGAGTTAAACTTGCTGGAATAGGATTATTATATTATTTAAGATGATATCATGGGTTTTGGTGTGCTCTGGGATAGCACTGTTTAGTTCTGCCTAGATTGAGGCTATATGATAAATGAGTGCTTACAGAAGAGCTGAAATTGTAATAGTGGAAATAATATTAACATACTGTGAAATTACAAAGCCAGGATTCATACCACAAGGAAAACTTTGTACCTGGTATTTCAGAGAACTGAGACAAAGTAGGACACTCAGGCCTTCCTGTGGTTCATGTACTGATCTGGTCTCTACCCTCATCTTTTTGTGTCAGTTCTGAAACTTAACCAAATGATGATTTGCCTTAACATATCATAAATTAGAAAAATAAACCCAGCACACATTAGCTGTGGAAATTATAGTCATTTATACCAATTTATTTTTAATCCTTTTGTTGGTTACAGTGTTATTAAACTAAAACTTTTTAAATTACTACTAAGTAAATGTCTTGCTGATTGTTGATTTGAGCAAGATAAATACCTGAAGTACTACAGCATCTCTAGAGGAACTGCCTGCACTGTTAGCAATTAATGTGATTGTAGCAGTTACATGTAAGATCCTTTCTCTAAAACACCCTAGTAGAACTTTGTAAATGTGGTGTTAGCATATAAACAGCTCATTTTGGAAGCAGAGCTATAGCTGATGGTTCAGAGATTTTTACATAATTTTGTATGTGTTTCAATAGAATACAACCATCTCTGATTGGCTGTTAAGCCTTATCATCCTACTGACTACAGGCTGAATTTTTAATTTGCTGCTGTTAGGAAGGTAGTCCACTGTCTAATACTTCATTCAGTTGCAGCAGGAAAAAAAAGATCTGTGAGGATATTTTTAAAAACTGGAAAAATAAATCTGTCAACCTTTAAAAGATTTCAGCCCAAAGGCTCCTCTTTCCCTTTACTGTTGTGATGTTTTGGGGAGCAGCATGCTGGCAGGCCTCAAGCTTTGAAGAAATCACAGCCATTCTTTATTGTTTTTACTGGGATATAGTAATTTCAATGACTGAATCAGTCAAGGACTTTGTTTAACTTTTCTCCCCTTAGTATTAAGAGCGCAGAGGGGAAAGGAGGGAGCTAAAAAGTCTTTTTTTTTTTTTTCAACCCTTAGTTGGCCTGGAAGATTTTCTTTTTTCAGACCCCCCTGTTATGAAATTGACATAAATATTAAAATTTTAAAGTAGCTTGAAAGTCTTTGTGTTAAAAAGATTAGAATTGAGAGGTTACAGCATCAATTTGCTCTCTTGCCATAGGTGCCTCCATCTGTGGCTTTTTGGTGTGAACTCCATCTCTCCCTCTTGGCAACACAAATGTTTAATTCTTTCATTTTAAAATGAATGGTATAAAAGAAGTTTTGGTATTAGAATATGATTTATGATTGGGGCCAGCTGGCTGCCTCACTCTTGCTGTGGGCTATTGAATTATTTTAGTTCCATATTTAATTTTATAATTGGGCCTTGGATTTTATTCAGTGTAATATTAAATTTCTGCCTCAAGCATAAAGCACCATTCTGTTATCATAATCATTTTGAGAAATCAGCAAATAACTTCTCTCCTGCTGGTATTTTTCTTTCCAAAGGAAGCTGGCCAAGACCCAAAACAATAATTATATTGTTTAGTATGAGAAGAATATGTATAGGGTGGATCTGTGTGCTTGCAGATGCTGTCCTTTATGTAAATGTTTGACTCTTTATTGTATCTGAGAATTCATACCATCCTGGTTTTGAAGAGCATTAATCCAACAGCAGATAAACACATTTGTAAGCCTAATAATGCAGCTAACTGCTTTTTTCTCCCCATTCTGTTTTCCAGATGTTGACTTACTTTGCTGCATTTGAGGTATTCTTTGAAGAAAATCTGCCAAAGTTATTTGCTCACTTCAAAAAAAATAACTTAACTCCAGACATCTATCTTATTGATTGGTAAGACACAGAAAGTATAATTAATGTGCATACTAACCTGGAGCTCCACTTCAGTGTTCCTGACAGAAGCTGGAGTGGCTGTTAATTGGTTTGGTAATCTTTTCAGATAAAGGCTTTATCTTTTTTTCAGTACTTGAGTTTGTCAGTCCAAACCATTCCCATGTATTTCTGTGATGTTTTATTGTTTACCTAACCTTTATTCTTGTACTTCTGTTGAGTTTGAAGCTTATTTTGAAATACAGCTCTTTTGCACTGTATATCCACATTTTAATGAATATTTGGATTGATCTTCTGAGAAAATGTGTTATTTTTTCTTCTTTATGTGCAGGTGTGTTACCAGGGCTGTGTATCCAGACAGTGTTCAGTTTTGCATTTGAAAGGTGGTGGTGTTTCTCTTGTACACAGGAGGAAAAGAGCAGTTAAAACGTGGTGTTTCTGTCCATACAACAAAAAGCTAGAAGCTACAGAAAAGCAAACACGTGGGCTTTTGGATGAACTGCAGCTCCTGGGCTGGATCTCACTGATTTTAGCTGCTCCCAGATTCTGGGGTCCCAGTACAGGTTGTTAAAAAACTCAGCTTGTCACATTTCAGTTGAATAAGAGCATTAGCATGTTTTTAACTGCGGCTATTCCACTTACTGGACAGACAGTTGTAATCTTTTTATTTGGTGTAGCTGACACTAATTAAAAAAATTAACAACTAAATATTAACACCAGGATGAAGGAGCGAGGATACAAGTTTAAAAGCTGAATTAGGTCCTCAGTGTCCACTGCTGAGCTCAGAAATTGCAGAAATATTTTTGTGCTGTTACAGAGAGGGGAAAAGAATAGTGCAAGAATATAGAAGATTTGCACCAGTATTTCAGTGCATCCAAAATGTGGCATATCTGTTTTCAGGGCTGTTTCTAACAGCATTTATGAAGACTTGTAAATTAAAATAATATATTTTTTTTTAAGGATAGAAAGGAAAGGAAGCACAGAGCCTATGATTGTCATGGTAGCAGTTTCCTTGATGACATTCTGGCCATATGCTTTCCCTGAGTAGCACACCAGCCAGGGTTTTATCCATCTATCTCCAAGAATAGTTTCATCATACGCAGGCTTGGGAGGAGCAGGAGCATCTGGTACTTCATTTTTCTCCCCTTTTTCAAACAGATAGCAGCCAGTAGCCTGCATTTATGTTACTCTGGTGCTGGACATCTCTGTGCTAGTCAGCTGGGACTGAAGGAGAGCTGGAGACAGAAAACCAACCTGCAGTACAGCAGAGCAGCTGATGTGCAAGCACTGAGTGTGCTGGTGCTGCTGGGAGTGTTCCAGTGAGCAGCTGCTGTAATAAATTTCAGCTGGGTTTCAGGGCAGGAGCTCCAGTGTCTGATGAAAAAATGCTTTTCAGTGAGAAGTGTGTGAAGGGAGGAAATGATTCCTCCTGTGGTTTCATTGCTTATTGTAGGGTGGGCAGTCTGCATTCTCAGGGCTTGATGTATTTAATTCATGCTACTCTTAATGAAAGCTAATTGGGAATTTCCTGCAAATGGCTTTTCACTTCCAAATTAAGAAGAGATCAATGTGAAATACTTTATTTGATGTGACAGCTTTTTGGATGTGAGGAAACCTTTTCCTACAAAAAAGAGTTCTAATAAATAGCTCTGCCAGTTGATTTTCTGCATACTTGCAGATTGACTACACATGGGTCATTCAGGTTAGGTCTGAATCATGAAGGAATAATAAGTTTGTGAATTAAAGCAGATTNACTTCACCAACTCCACCCAATGTTTCAATTTTAGATCTTGACTGAGGTCTCCCTCTCTAGGGAAGATAAATCTCAGGGAACCCACTCACCTGAATGTATACTAAAAGCATGGAGTGAGCTGCACTGCCCTACCTACCTGTACAAAACAAACACTGCTAAGACTTCTTTTGGTGTTGCCAAACACTGTTCTCAGGAGTACAGTGCCATCACCTGCTCTCAAAGATCAACACCCTCTTTACCTGAGCCCACTTTTTGTTCCTACTTTGCATCTGAATGGTAGCAATAGATGTGAAGAATTCTTCTGAAGGCAAGTCCTCTGGTAGCTTTGTTAGAAACTGGGCTATATGAATGAAGTCCATTTTGGTCAAAATATCTTCAAAAAGTTTTAGTATTCCCAGGGCTGTACGGAAGAGGAACTCTTCTCCATCTCGGCAGAAGACGTCCCAGACACGACACGCCAGGTCCAGAGGCAAAGATTTGCTGTACAATGTGAATATCCTGAAAAACAGAGGAAAATTTTCAGAGTTACTGAGCAAGAAAGAAGCTTTGGATACTCAAGAGAAGTACACAGGCTCACTGTTACTTCGAAGCTTCTCAAAACACTTGTATCTCAAGCCTTTTTGAGTACAAAAGTACTATTATGATTGCTGCAGAGCACCAGAGGGAACTGCACACCAGTTTGAGGCTCCCAGTCTGGGGTTTCTGGGCTCCAAGTTTCCCTTTCTTGCATGGCAGCAGGAGAAACAACACATGATGATGGATGTGGGATGGCCATGCTATGATGGACATGCACTGCCCACAAGTGGAATCAAAGGTTTATTTAATGATCATTTTAGAGATGAGGCTGATAAATTTTGAGCTGCAAGAATATGAAAATGCTCAGGGGGCTGGGACACCCCTCCTGTGAAAACAGGCTGAGGGAGCTGGGGTTGTTCAGCCTGGAGAAGAAAAGGTTCCAGGGAGACCCAGCAGTGACCTTCCAGTGTCTGAAGGGGCTTCAGGAAGACTGGAGAGAGACCTGGAGTGATAGGATGAGGGGCAATGGTTTTAAATTAGACAAAAGTAAATTTAGATTGGATGTTAGGAAAAAGTTCTTTCCCATGCGGGCAGTGGAACAATGGCCCAGGTTGCCCAGGGAGGTGGTTGAGGCCTCATCCCTGGAGATGTTCAAGGTGAGGCTTGAGGAGGCTCTGAGCAACCTGATCTGGCTGAGGGTGTCCCTGATACTGCAGGGGTTGGACTGGGTGACCTTGAGAGGTCCCTTCCAATACAGATTATTAAAAGATTATGTGATCATGTAGCTATTGCCTTAATATCCTAGGGGATCCAGTTTTTCTACTTCGGGGCTGTAAAGAAGTGCCTACAACTCTTGTCTTCTTTCCTGGAATCCAGCACTGAGGCCTTTTTTCCAAAAGTGTAGTTTCATCACTTATTCCAACTAAATTCCAACCTAAAGAACAAGGATGGCAGTGTGTCACCTGAGTGGGGAAATTGTGAAGTGGCTGCTAACAGCCATGATCCTGGAGAGCAGGTGACATGTACTCCATAGCACTTGTGATGAGGATCCCCTCTCAGACTTGTGCTTCCAAAAAAGACATAAGCAGATCTGGAGGCAGTGATGTGCTCTAGGCAAGCACCAGTCAGTGCTGGGGTAATTTGGGTTTGAACTCTCAGATAATGTCTCACTGCTCAGGCTGTTCACTTGCTGTAGTTTTTAGGCTGTCCCTTTATCTTGAGAATCACAGAACCACAGAATCATCAAGGTTGGAGAAGACCTCTAAGGTCATGGAGTCAAACTACAACCCCTAACCACTAAACCATCCACTGTAGCTCTTCAATTGCAACTTCCCCTCAGCCAGCATCCTTTAATTGTGCCAGACTTGCATAATCTGGGTGTAGATCTCACCTCTGGGCTTCAGAAGTGTGTGTTGGGAAGAGACTGAGTTTAAACCTTTGTTAAATCATTTGTATCTCCAGTGCCACAAAAGTTACGAGAGATCGATAGAGAGGTTCTGCAAATTTGGTTGCATTTAATGGTTAAAAGAGTGTTGCTCGGGGATAATTAAATCAAAAACTCTTTTAATTGAGTCACTTATTAAATAGAATGGTGTTTTTTTTTCTTCCTCATTCTTTGCAATGTCCAGATCCTGGCTGCTCTGCAGAAGGATAACCGGGAAATGGAGAAAGGAAGCCCTTCTCTCAAACGTTAAACCTCCTCTTGCCTCCAGTGACTCCTGGGAGAAAAGAGCTACAGTGGCAAAAGTACTGAGTACTGTTTGACATGGATGAGCCTGCAAATCAAAGTGTTATTTCAGAGTTTTGTTCAGTAGTAGGATAATCAGAAAGGGGAGAGAATCAAAAAGAGAGGGAGGGGAAAAAAAAAAACAACAACAAAGGAAGTCAGGAAATTTTGGAATAAAGCCCTTAGAAGTGAAACCTAGGCTTAGTCTTAAACTTCTATTGGAATGAGTGTTTGTTGTGGACAGCATTACATGTTCTGTACTTCTGAAGAGGGCAGGGAAAGTAAACAACATTACAGGGATTTTTTTTTAGTGGTGTTTTTCTTCCATGATTTAAAACAAGTGGGCATTCAACAGTGTTGGTTGCTTTGAAAGCTGCTCCATGGTTTCATTCTTAGGCAGGATATGTTTCCCATAGCCATAGCTGGATCTGGATTTTAAATAACTGGTGCTGGAATTTATAGTTCAATTATATAAGGACCATTTCTCTAGAAATGCTTCATGTTTTCTAGGCTGTGGGTCCCATTTACCAAAGAAATCACGTAGACATAGAACCACATTCCATTCTGTACTAAGAAGTGAAGTTGAAAGTAAACTTGGAAGAGAATTCATCCTAGCAGTGCAAAAACCAATTATTCTTCAAGATACTTTGTAAATCTGTGTTTCCCATCTGGATACATAATGAAAAAGTTCCATTAATCAGACTTGGATTCCAAACTCACCCTGGGGGTTTCTGGTACAAAGCTGGCATCACTTCCCAGCTGTACTGTCTGTCCTCTCTTTAAAGCCAGGGTCTACTAAATATATACTACTAAATACATGTTTGCATGTCTCCCTCTCCTGGGGCAGTGTCATTTCAGGGTGTTCTTGCCAGCCAGCTCTGCTGCCTCTCCAGCCATGCTGATGAAACTGGGCTGAGCAGATTAAAAAATTCCTTTTCACCATTTCTCAGATTATCATTACTTTAAACCCAGCTCTGCTCACTGGCAGAACTGGAAGAAGGGTGTAGGGGAGAAGTGGTGTTCAGGCAACATTGCTGCTGAAAAGGTTCTGGGGCATCTCCTGGAGCTGCTGCTGCCACAGAGGGAAAATGTTACCTGGAGCTGATCTGTATGTCATGACAAAGGGGAGAAATTTACTGGGGGATGTGCCAGACTAATACCATCAGGGTGAGTACAAGCTGCCATTTCCTGGCCTTTTATCCAGCCTGTAACACATGGGAGCAAGAGAGGGCAAAGTGTGGTGGTTTGATGCTGTTCTGCAGCTGAGATCCCCTCTGCATTCAGGTGAATGTTGAACTGTAAATCCTGAGTGCCTCTGATTTACAGCAATGTCTGTCATGGAGTGTCGGGTGTCAGATCTGATTTATAAATAATGTGCAGCTTGAAAAGGGAAAATAACTGAAGCAATATTTGCATTAACTGTAAACAGGTGTTACTGAATCCTCTAGCTGTATGGTAAGTGGTTCCCCACTGCTCTTCTCTCTGGTTTAGGCTGATAATTTTGGCATTGTCTGAATAAAAAAAAAGAAGAATAGTTGCACGCTGCTCAACTCCACATACAACATCAAGGGCTGTGAGACATAAAATACTGTCCTTTAGTACAAACCTTGTTTCTGCAAGGATTAGCTGGACTGTACTATTAAAAAGAGAGGAAGATTCCCTGGTAAGTGAGGACTCACAGTCACTTTAGAAGATGTGTAATGCAAATCTTGCAGCTCTCAAGTCAGATACCTCATTGGCCTCTTTTCCTGTCCACTTTGTGTACCTGGCATCACGGCTGTGTTTTTCTGTTGGACATCTTCATTCCTCCACGAGACTTCTAGGTCATCACTTACTGAAAACAGACATCAAGATGTTGATAGAAAAGACATGCTAGTTCTCCCAGAATTTGGGATAGCTTTGGTCCTTCAGTGACCAGTACTTGGTAGTGACATTGCTTTGAAGTGCAATAGGAAGCTTGGAAGGTCAGTAAGTGGTTTTTTAATATTACTTTTTCTACTACTACAACAAATATGCCTTTCCATGAAGGATACGAGAGGCCTACCATCTGAAAACATTTGCACTATGCTTTTAAGTGGTTTATTAAACACACTTTTTCCTCAGTAGACATTTTAGATGGTACTGTAACTGGCTTTTTAAGTCTTCACTGCAACTGGGTTTGTGTTTCCTTTTAAACCAAGTCTACAAGCCTGGCTCATATGTCTCGTTAAAACATGTTCTCTAGCCAGTAGCTATCTTTGTAGCCATTGACAGCCTGTTCTCCTTTTTCTCTTCTCAGTATGATGTTGAATGTAACAGTGAAAATGGGCGTAGTTGTGGGGAAAAGGCCTGCTGCAACCCTTGTGCACTGTTTGTTACTTGCAGCTGTAATTACTTGGTTCTGTGATTGGATCTTTCTGTTCTTAGAAGATGTATATATTTTCTAAATGATTGCTTTGTGTATATAAAGGTATGGTCTTTAATGAAGAAAAGCAATGCAATAAGGAGCTTTGCACAGTTTGTTTTCAAACAAAATGCATTTGGAAAAAAAGAGAGGAAATAAATAACCTGCCTAAAGATGCAGTTGTTTCCACTTCTCAATAACTTGATTTGAAGGTGATGCTTGAATTTTGATAAAACCAGAGATGAGTAGAAAGGGCATAGAATTACTTGCCACTGAGCTTTTTAAGTTCTTGAAGCATAAAATCTCTTAAATTAGCTACTAAAGAAAAAAAACTGTTAATATTCAGGGATTTTTACAATTTTCTTGTTCAGGTGCTTGAGAGTATCTGTAACAAGATGCATGAGATTTTCTTCTGTGGAGCAAGCATCCCCTTCAAGCAAACTTTATTTTCTTCACTGGCTTAAGGAAAAATAGAAAAATGCTGCAATACATCAAAATGCTGCAGCTCCCACCTTACATGCAGCAGATCAGAGAAACCAGAGAGCTTCAACCAGGTTTGGAATTCTGTACAACCTGCACTTTATAATAAAGCAACTTCAGTCAGCAATCAATCATTAACATTGTTTCATCTGGTAAAGAATTCCATTTTGGGGGGAAAAAAACAAAAAGGTACCTTGCAACAGCTTCTTTTTGAATGTTAAACTAGAATGACATACAGAGAGCTGTTGACACATCTCCTGTACATCACGTTTAAATTGGGTTTATGTAGTTACTAAGTTTGTTTTGTTTAGATATGTGTATCTACCTGGAACTTTTTTCACCTGTAAATACATGGTTTTGTTAAATAAAGTCATGTAAAGTTACCTTAATCACCTCTTGTCTGTATAGTTAAGAAATGAAAAATGGAAGTACCTGTTTCTTTCTTCACAGGCTCCTCTAGCAGGTAGAAATACTCAGCTCAGGGAATATACAATCAACTTCATATGGACCTGAATTTTTTGCCTTCTCCAGCTATCAAAACACAGAGAAATGAGACACATCTAAGATTAACTTCTTGCACACTACAAACAACAGCTGTAGACAGTTAAAGGGAGGAGAGGGAAAGTAAAAGCTTTGCATGTTCCAAGCCACAGCCAACAAGCAGTGGAAAATTTGCCCTGGCAGGAATTTGTAAGCAGTGAAAACAGGTAAAAGAACTTCTCAGGGAGCTGGAGTGCTGATCATCCGGAATTATTGATGAGAACAGTTTGGTGAAGCTGGGGAGGGGCTACTTGGGTGCCACTTTTTGAGTGGAAGAAAACCTTTTGGTCATGAGGCCTCAGCTGAAAGGTTCTGAGTGAGGTTTGGGGTTTCTTTATTGCTTGGCAGTTAACCCTCTCCAGAACCAACAGATGGAGGCAGATCTGCTGATACTGCCTGGAAAGTTTTTGAGTATTATTTATGTGTAATGTCTCTTCATGGATAGTGCCTGAGCTACTGAAGACAAAAGAGTCCTTCAGTTGTATGCAGGACAAGAGCCTGCACTGCTCCACTGTGCTCATGCAATAGGTTTGCAAAACTGTAAGGAACTTAAAATAACTGAATTGCTACTGCATGATGGCAGTAAGAGTGAGAAATTAAAGATCTTTCACTGTGACAAAACAAGTGTGAAACCTTCAGTAGTAATTATATTTTGGCTTTGGAATACCCAGGCAATTCAGAAAATGTAGTTCAGAGATGATTTAAAAGAAAGGTGTGAGGTTTTTACATCAGTTTGAGTACTAATCCTGCAATGTGTGTACTCTGCATAAGAGCTTGTCCAACTTACTTTGCACCTAGAACCAGGAGCTCAAATACAGCTCTGCACTATGGTCCCACTGGGTGCAGTTCCAGCTGTGGTGGAAAACTAAAAGATTTTAGTGGGATATGGCTTCTTTCCTGCAAAATTAATCATTGAATGCTTAAAGCTGGGCCCTTAATATCAAACTTCGACTACTAAAAAGTGGGACTAAATATTGCTGTCTGTCTAAGCAAAGGAATGGAAAAGACTTGGAAATTAACAATCAAGTGGGTAGGATTGATTGCTGGTGGTGGTCTGTAAGAGCCCACAGAAGTGTTGGTGCTGGTTTTTTGTTTCTTACAGGCAGGCTTGTGTCTCTTGTTCCATTCACAATGAGCAATGTCTGCTCACTGAATGCACAGTACTGACCCAGCACTTAGAAATCGCTTTTTGAGGAGTGTCTAATGTATTCCTCGGGACTTAGGGGGAAAAAAAAAGGCATATTAAAAATCAGAGCTGCAGACAAGTCCTTTGTTTATTTCTTTTGTGTCATCTTCTTTTTCTTTAGTCATCTCCAGCAAGGGAAGAGGCATTGGCTTGCTTTATTTTATTCTGAAGTTCCCTACAAGAAAGGATCAGCCCAGCATGGTGACATTTCACAGTTTCCAGCTGCTGACTTAGCAGCTCTGCAGCATCCACCTTTGCCTCAAAGTCCCGGAGCAGAACCTCATTCCCAAGCAACCCACATTTCTGCTGCAACTTCAGGTTCTCTCTCCGCAGTCTGTCTCTGATCTGTCTGGTTTTGTTCAGGTTCTCTCTCTTCACTGACAAGGTGGTCTCAATGTCCACCAGTTCAGCCTTTCTGCCTTCATTTTCAGCTTCCACAAACTGTAGCTTTTCCCTGAACTGGCTGAGGACATGCACTGTGTCCGACACCTTCTTTCTGAGCTTCAGGATTTCATCACTGAGCTCATCGATCTTTTCGCTGTATCTCTGATTCTCTTTCTTCATGTTCTCCATGTCCATAACGTGTTGATTCTCTGACAGCTCCCCCTGAGCTTTACAGATGGCTTCAAGGTTTTGGATTTCATTACTCAGCTTGATGTTTTCCACGCGGACCTAGTAGAAAGAAAAAGAATATAATAGAATATTAGAGAATAATAGAATAGAAATAGAATAATAGGAATAAAATAATAGAATGTAAATAAAATAGAATAATAGAATAGAAATTAAAAAAAAAAAATCCAAATTATTCTTTTATTCCTGCCTTGCCAGGGAAGAAGCACTGCTCTTTTAAGTAAGTGATGATGAAGTTTTAAGGGGAGAAAAGTGTTGTATGGCTTCTCTTGTTTAAAAAGTAGCTTTTAGGGGATGCAAGTGCTCTGTCTAAGTGGCAGAACTTTACACAGGGGTTCCTAAGTGATGGGACAGATGGCAGGGGCCCGACCCTCACCTCCCGCACTCGCTGTTCTTTCTCCTCCTCCTTGGCCCGGATGCGCTCCAGCACCTCCATCCCTGCGCTTCTCGTCCTCCGACTCATGCAGAGGAGGCTCAGCTCCTTCTTCCTGGCCTGGAAGGAATCCCAGAGAGCCCGAGCCCGGGCCTCCCGCTCCTCCGCCTCCCTCCTCCGGCTCTCCTCCCTCTCCCGGCAGATCTCCGCCTCCCTCTCCCTCCTCTCCCACACCTCCCGCAGCCTCAGCAGGGTCTGTCCGTACACCTCCTGGCCCCGACCGCCCTTGGCAAGCCCCCGGCCCCTCGGCAGCCGCAGCAGCTCCCGCAGCCTCATCTGGAGCCGGGCACTGGCCTGGCGCAGCCGCTCCCGTTCGCTCGCCAGCTCCCGCTTCTCCTCCAGCAGCTGCTCCCGCTCCAGACGATCCGACTCGCTTTCCTCTTCCTCCTCCTCCTCCTCCGCCTCCTCTCCGCTCCTCCTCTCCGACCCGGCCGGGGGGACCGGAGACTCTTCAGCCCCAGCCGCGGGAGGGGACTCGCTCGCCGCCTCCTCCGAACCGGTACCGCCGGCTGATGGAGCGGACAACGAGGAAGCCGCCTCGACGTTCGGTTCCGACAGCTCCTCGGGCCCCGGAGGCTTTATCTCCCCCATCCCCGGTTCCTCTGGCTCGCAGGACTCTGGCTCCTGGGGTCCTGGCGGCTCCATCTCTTCGGGCTCCTCGGACCCAGGCGGCTCCATCTCTTTGGGCTCCTCGGGTCCCGGAGGTTTCATCTCTTCGGGCTCCTCGGGTTCCGGCGGCTTCATCTCTTCGGGCTCCTCGGTCCCTGGCGGTTCCATCTCCTCGGGTCCCGGCTCCTCCAGCCCCAGCGATTCCTCAGGTCTCGGCCCCGCCGGCACAGCCGACCCCAGTTCCGCTGGATCCCCGGGTCCCTCTATCTCCCCTGGCCCTTCTGCCACCCCGGGCCCCGGCGACTCTCCTGGGGCACCCGTACTCAGTTCCTCCGGCCCCTCGGTGCCCTCCAGCCCCGGCTGGCCGGTCCCCGGCCCGCCCGCCGCCTCCGCCTCCATGCCGGGGCTGCTCCCCGCTTCCCGCGTTGCCCGGGCAACGGCACC
>JAAWXA010000001.1:12553774-12570374 GCA_038090715.1 Florisuga fusca
GAGACAGGCCTCTGTGTAAATACTCTCTCTGCATTGCTCTGGAAGTACCTCAGTGTAAACGAGCATAACCCAAAAGACTTTGTGACCTGGTGCTGGCCTGGGACTTGCAAAGCTGCCTGGTATGGTGGCTTTTCCAGGCAGTGATGGATTCTTGGGAATCACCATGTGGATCCAGTGTCTCCATGGTGTTCTGTACCTAGAGGATGCGACGCAGGTTGCCTTAGGAACGTTCCTGGTGTTCCCTGTGTGGCTTGGGTGCCGCTTGGAAATACGGATCTGGGCTGCAAACACTAGAGAAGTTGAGGAGCAGGGAAGCAGGAGCAGACGTTACTCCGGAGAGGTAACGGGAATCACCTTATCACCACTCCTTGTTTTCTGTTTAGGAGGACATGGCTGCTCACGTGGGAGCATCCCGAACCCCTCAGGAGGTGATGGAACACTACGTGAGCATGTACATCCACGGCAACCTGGGCAAAGCCTGCATCCCTGACACCATCCCCAACAGGGTGACGGATCACACCTGTCCCAGCGGCGGCCCCCTGTCCCCCAGCCTCACCACCCCGCTGCCACCCCTGGACATCTCGGTGGCTGAGCAGCAGCAGTTGGGCTACATGCCCCTGAGGGATGACTACGAGATCGAGTACGACCAGGATGCAGAGACCCTGATCAGCGGCCTCTCGGTCAACTACGACGACGACGACGTGGAGATCGAGTTGAAAAGGGCCCACGTGGACATGTATGTGAGGAAGCTGAAGGAGAGGCAGCGGAGGAAGAACATCGCCCGGGACTACAACTTGGTGCCCGCCTTCCTGGGGAAGGATAAGAAGGATAAGGAGAAAACCCCTAAACGGAAGATCACCAAGGAGGAGAAGGAGTTGAGGCTGAAGTTGAGGCCTCTCTACCAGTTCATGTCTTGCAAGGAGTTTGAAGACTTCTTTGAGAACATGCACAAGGAGAGGATCCTCCGAGCCAAGATCCGGGAGCTGCAGCGGTACCGCCGCAACGGGATCACCAAAATGGAGGAGTCGGCGGAGTACGAGGCAGCCAGGCACAAGAGGGAAAAGAGGAAGGAGAACAAGAACATAGCCAGCTCCAAGAGAGGGAAGGAAGATGGTAAAGAAGGTGAATTTGCTGCCATTGAGAACCTGCCTGGCTTCGAGCTGCTGTCGGACAGGGAAAAGGTCCTCTGCAGCTCCTTGAACCTGAGCCCGGCACGTTACGTGACTGTCAAAACCATCATCATTAAAGACCACCTCCAAAAGAGACAGGGAATTCCTTCCAAGAGTCGCCTCCCCAGTTACCTAGATAAGGTACTGAAGAAAAGGATTTTAAACTTTCTAACAGAAAGTGGTTGGATATCCAGGGATGCTTCATGAAACTCAACTTCAAAAAACAGAGCGGAGGCACAGTGCGGCCTCGAGGACTCTGTTACTTTTCCTTCCCTCCCCAAAGATACAGAAATTATGGCACTGCAACAAAAGCAAAAAGGAAATCTGTAAACCCCCACAGTATTCATGATCCATAGTTCAAACAGATGTTTTGGATCATGGGAAACACTTCTTTGTGAAACTCCTCCAGTGGAATTTCACTGCTTTTTGGTACATTATTGCAACAGATTTCTTCCATGTGAACTCGCATCCAGTAGTCCCTGAGTAGCTACTTTCTACTCTTGGACAAATGAGTATCAGTGTAATCCTTGCTTTTCATTGAAGGTGAGAGAGTTTTAATTTGCTGGAAACTTTCTTCTCCCTTTGTTTTGTGGGGTTTGTTTTCCTTTTTGGTGTAATGCTGGCAGCAAAGTGAAGCTTACCTAAGTCCTGAGCTCTGGAGCATGGTTAGCAGGGATTTTTGTGACCCTTGCTAAGCTTTCAGAACATCTTCCTTAAGAACTCTAGCCAAGATGCTGGGGTGAGGGTTTCTGTGGAGAGCACAGCAGGGATAAGCCATGGCAGGGTGTGGAAGGAAAGAAATGTGGTAGGTGAGATGCCTTCAGGTGCTTGTGCTGTGGGAAGGGTTCTTAAAGAGCTCCCTTGACACCCAGCTGATACATACACAGGTTTGAGTCTGTGCCGAAAGGCACCTCACTGAAGCCTCAGTGTTAGTAATTCTAGCAAAGCTGCAGGGGTAGAGGGCAGCTGTGGTGCTCTGTCCCAGAGCAGGGGTCAGCACTGGTGAGAAGTGCCAGAAATAGGGTTTGGGAAAAAAAGCAGTGAGTTGTCTTGTGGTTGGGGACCTCAGGCAGCTAAATCCCCGTTTCCTCTTGTGCAGGGAGCCTCCTCCATGGTATCTGAAACTTCTGAGCTGGTGTGGGCTGAAGAGCTGCTGCCTTCTGAGTTTGATTGGGGGGAACAGGAAAAGGGAGTGAGATTTTCAAGCAGAGGTTTTTAAAGACCACAAGAAGGAGTACAGATGAGGCCAGAACGCACAGCTCGTGTGCTGCTGAGGCTGTACATGAAGCCATTGCAGGGCTGTAATTGCACACACCTTGAAAGGTCCCAGAGTAAGCACACTGAAATTACTGACATGGGCACCTTGCAGAAACACCTGATCCATCAGCAGGATCTTCTGGTTAAGGAAGAAATGTTGAAGGAGGAAGACTAGGAAAGATTTTTCTTTTTTTTTTTTAACGCACATTTCATCCTTAAATTCCCGTGCTGTATTTAACAAGTGAGTAAGAAGTGGTGGTTGCACGTTGAAGATGTCACTGTTCCTTGTGCCTAAACCTCTCTCCTGGTGGTATCCAGAGCAGGAGGCTGTGGCTGGAGGCCAGGTGGACAGGTCTTGTGGAGTGCAAGCACTGGAGATGTCATCCTAGTGTGATGGTTTGGGCTGTAGTCAGTGAGGATACCAGAGAAATCCTAAACCATTATTAATTCTGCAACTGGGAGAAGGATACTGCTCAGAACTGGGTTTTACTTAATCTATCCAGCATTACCAAAATAGTGATACCAGTGAGTTTGGAATAAAAGGGTACAATTAAAATGCCAGCATTTCTAAGGAAGAAAGAACCAAAACTCTAGTGCCTTTTTCTTTTTGAGCTTGTGATGTTAACATCCCTTCCAAAAAAAAAAGGTAAGGGCTATGTCCTCTTGGATGTAATACTTGGTTTGGCTTACCTGTAAGTGACTTTTTGTGGAATCCTGGAGACAGAACTGTCTCTCCTCAGCAGCAGTGGCCCGGACTGCAATGTGCTGAGTAGCTTTAAGAACCATTTCCACCCCTATATGCACATGCAAACACCACACAGGTTCATCAGGTATAAACCCTTGGTTGTATTCTGTCCTAGCCTTGTGGAAAGCAAGCTCAGCCTTTCTTTCTAGTATTGTAGTTATGCAATTTGGTTCTTCCTGCAACTTGTCACCAAACTGCCATCATCATGCACACCGTGACTGATACCGTTCTGGAGCCTCAACTCTGCACATAGCTGGGAGTTTAAAATAATTGGGTTTTGTTTTGTTTTATTTTATTTTTCTCAAATCAGATTTTTATATTTCTACAGTGTTTTGGCACGTCCAAGTCTAAGTGAAGCAATAGTCTAAAGCCCATCTGAACAATAACATGAAAAAAAAAATCTAGGCACCAATGAGTCATTTAAATGTTGACGTGAACTCTGCATTTACACTTCGTAGCTCCTTAATTCCTCAGCACCCCTCCAAAATGTTTCTTTGGTGCTAGACATAACTTATTGAACATCAAAGTGAATGTAAAATAAAGTATTTTTAATGTATGAAATATGAATATCAATATTTATTTTCTACTTGCTAGCAAATTCCAGGTTGTAAATGTTTGCTGTAGCAAATACCTTGTCCCTTGGAAAGGGCTTCCCTAGAAGCAATGTCTCATTGTCAGCTATGCTTTTCATTTTAAAGGTGACTTGCACTAGAGGATGCTGCTGTTCCATATTTTCAGATGGAACTAATTTAGTCTAAGCATTCCTTTGTTACAAGCTGCTGGTTTTGTTTAGCTGTTTAAGCTGAGATGCAGTTGTCTTAATCCAGCAACTTCCTAGAGCTATGCTGCTTTTCTTCTGTGCTGAAGGGGCTGGAAAAAAAAAAAAAAAAACAAAAAAAACCAAAAAAACAACACAGCAAAGAGCTCTTCAACTTGTACCTTGTGCTGATCTGGAAGTGCTTCCTTTACTGTACAAACAGCCTTCATGTTGCTATTGAAAAGGTGTTGTATTTGCTTAATGCTTTTGACTTTTCTAATTTCGAGCTATTGGTAGTATCTGTCTTAACAGCATTGATATAAGCTATGAAAAAAGGAGACTCCATAAGCTGTTCAAAACCCTGACCTCCTGCTCCAGGCAGCAGTAAGTCTGGTTTCATGCTGATGTTTACTTGGAGCAGTCCAGTCCCAGCCATGTCCTACAGGAATATTTGCTCAGTAGCTGAGAAGGGAGCATCAACCTCCAGTCCATCTGCCCCAGCCAGTGCAGAAGGGCTTGTGACTGAGTAGTTTGGGTTCAGACCCTCTTGCTGCAGTCCCTGAGAGCAGCTGTAGGAGGTTTGCATGAGGCTTTTGACCATGAACTGCCTTGTGAATCACACCGTGTGGTGGCTGCATCGAATTTCTTTGCGACTCTCTCTCCTCAGCCTTTTGATTTATTCTCTCTTCTTGCAAAGTGTTTTTTTGGGTTTGTTGTTTGTTTTGGGTTTGTTTTGTTTTTTTTTTTTGCATGTGCCCCAGTTGCTCTTAAGTGATGACACATGAATACTGTGAAGGAAGGCACCTGGTGAGCCTGTCCTGCTCCTCAGCTGCTTCCTTAAAGGGAATGTTGCACTCATTTGAACAGTGTACTGGTGCAGCTGTGCCAGACACACCACTGCCTGTGCTGGAACCATGTAAAACTTAACTGATGTTGTGCACACTCAGCATTTTACTAGGTTTTTGCATTGTATATTGGTAAATAAACTTGTATGAAAGTTTCTTTCCATGACTGATTTAATGGCAACTCAGCCTGTGTGAGGAGGGGAATGCCTCAGGTCTTGGCAGGAACAAATGGAGATGGATTTGAGCTCAGTGATGGGTGGAGAGGTGTTTATGAGATGGCTGTAGCAGAGGTGTGGTTGGTTGTTCTGCTGAAATTTGACTTCTTTGTTCTTTGATGGCTTCAGTGCTGCTTTTCTGCTGGGTGGCACAGGATGCACAGGTGGTTTGAGCTCTCAGAAAGACTGAAAGGGCTGAGGAACAGAAACTACTTAAAAGAGAGAGTGAAGATGCTACATTTGAGTCTTGTGCTGAGCATTTAATGATAACTTGTGTTTAAGAACACCCAAAATGAAGTTAGGTATCCAGAAATGACAGCTTGTGTGAGGCACTAGGAAGCTCATTGACCAAGTCTTGCTCAGCTGAGGAAGAAACTCCCTTTGTTTTAATTGCCCTGCTGGAAAAATGTCTCTACTAATGAAGTGATTACCAGATTTAGTTTAGAATACTAGATTTAGGATTTACTTGGTACACATGACAGTTCTTAAGAGGGATATCAATCCCTTAATGGCTTATAAGTTGATCATGGCTTCCAATCCAAGTGCAACAAAAGTTTCTTAGGTTACTTCCAAATTCTACTTGAGTACATGGAATCTCCCTTTTTTTCCCCCACTGTAGTTTGACACTCAGTCTTTCCACTTTGACCCTTGTGTTCGATTAGTTACAAAAAACTCACATGCACCAAAAACTGCTCTCTCCCAGTCAAAGCACTGATTTTCCTCTAGGAGTTGAGACAAAAAGAGTGAATCCTGAACCACAACTAAACCACAACTAAATAACTGTCTGATTCCCATGGCAAATCAGCACTGGGGGTGAGGGGAATAAAGAACAAGGAATCACCTCTCACCATTAGCAGGTCTAATGTTCAATAAGCTGCTGGCAGCCCTGCATCTGAACCAAAAAAATAATCATCACCACTCCCCCTCAAGGTAAGAAGCTCCTTACTCCCAGAAAACTAAAAACAAGGGGAGAAAATTCCAAGTACTTACTGTTTCCCAGGTCCTAATAACATGCACAGGTTTGCAGTTTCTGTCCTGTGTGTTAAATGTGTGGGTTTGGAGGATGGAAGAGGGCAGATGCTCTGCCAGCTGTCATTTGCCCAGTGCTGTCCACTCTTCTCTGGGTGAGCAGACAAATGCAGGACAAAACATTCAGTTAATAATTGCTATTGTATTTTATCCTGGTTGTGAAGGACAGGGAGGAGTCAGACATGGCAAGAGGGAAGAGCTGTGTTGCAACTTAAGATCCAAGCTGAGTAAATGCAAGAAATGGAGATGAAACTAAGTTCTCATTTTTGGTTTTTTTAGTTTGTTTGTTTGAGCCACTTAGATGCAATTATTTATGTCATTCTAGAAGACAATATATACCAAACGCTCAGCTACTCAACATCCTGGGGTATTCTGGCTTCCAGCAGGGTTGTGACTCCAGTTTGCACAACAAACTGGTTGTAAAGCTTGGAACTGACAAGACTATTGAAACTGTTTAAACCAATTTATACAATATTAAATTAAAAAAATCCAGAGATAGGATAAATTCTATTGGTTCTTCAATGCCATACAAGTATTAGATGGTTTTCTTGAATCAACATTACTACAGAACAAAAAAAGGATTGCACAATTACAAAAAAAGAGTAGTCTACTCTCCATTGCCTTTCATTTACAGGTCAGAATTCACAAAAGTTTCAATTTCAGTTGAGAGAGGCTGTTTCTGAAGAGTCAAAAAAGGGCATTTATCACAGCAGTGGGTAAGAGATGATGGATGCTTACAGAAAATGGGTTCTTTACACTACTTCACCCACTTCTAAAGTGTTTAGATTCTACAAAACAAAAGGGAAGGGTCTAAACCACTATTTGGATTTTCCATCTACACACAGTGATAGATGCGAAGATTGCAAATTTTTTGTGAGCCTTTAGTTCCATTCAATTTAATGCAACAACTGTAAAAAATACTATCTAATCTAAAGCATCAGAGGGCTTAATGGCTCTTGAATATCACAGTTAAGAAGGGAGCTTCCAGAACAGTGATATTAAGGCCACTGAGCAGGAGAAATTTCCCTGCTTGCTTAATTTTCACGGGGAGACCTCACAGAGTTCATTTAAACCTCTCAGAGGGGAGGGAGGGGGCAGAGGAAGGAGGAAAGCAGGGTGTCAGAGAAAACCCATCCAGGTGTTTAATAACTGCATGGCATTTTTGAAATCCTCAGAGCAAGCAGCTAAGTTTCTTTCACCACCCCCACCAGGGCAGGCCGCAGCGTGCGCCCGTGCAGCTTGTAGCCAATTTTGGATACTAATGCAATGGTTCCAGGCTCCTTCCCTTCCATGGGAGTGTGGAACAAGGCTTCATGTTCATAGGGATCAAACTTGGCTCCCACAGGATCCAGTCTGAGCAGGCCATGTTTTTTAAAGACTTTCTGAATCTGTATTTCTGTCATCACAAGACCTTCGTATAAGCTCTTCAGGTGAGGGTTGTCATCCTTAATTTCCTCTTTTGGAACACTTTCTGTGGCTTTCTCCAAAATGTCTGCAACTTCCAGTAAGTCCTTACAGAAGCTCTGAATCCCTGCAAAGAAAGAGAAAGGAGAAAGGGATGAGAGTACTGAGGGAAATGTTCGAAAAACCCCAAACTCCTACAGCAATAATTTGGACTCTTGGGGATTTTTAACAAGCTCTGTGATAGTGTAAATCTTTGAGGTGAGATGTCCCTCCCAATTTTACTTGAGGATACAGAGGAAAGTTATGGCTTTAGCAGAATGGAAAAATATATTCAAATAATTGAAATATATATATTCAAATAACTGAAAAATATTCAAATATAAAAGGTTTAAAAAAAAATAAAAACAACAATAAAACAACCACTCCAAGAGACCCAAACCAAATGAGAACAAATTAAACAAAGCAGAGGGAAAGCAGGTATTCCATGCTCTTGGTTCATTTTTTATTTTGCTTTCTTGAGACCAAAGTGTGTGAAAAAGGCAAACTTCAGGCTGCAAACCTGACTTTAAATCTCCTGGTGGAGTACATATTGCTGGAAATCAGATACCAAATGTAAAGAAAATGTCAAGTTGTTGACTTACTGTTGATAAAGAATTTCTTTCTAATGTCTAACCTCAATCTCACCTCTTCAAGCTTTTAATGGTTTCAAACGGGAAGAGGGGAGACTTAGGTCAAACATTAGGAAGAAATCCTTTTCTCTGAGGGTGCTGAGCCCCTGGCCCAGGTTGCCCAGGGAAGCTGTGGCTGCCCCATCCCTGGCAGTGTCCAAGTCCAGGCTGGATGGGGCTTGGAGCAACCTGGGCTGGTGGGAGGTGTCCCTGCCCATGCAGGGGGGTTGGGACTGGATGAGCTTTAAGGTCCCTCCCAGCCCAAACCATTCTGTGATTCTATGACTTCCAAAAGATTATTTTAATTCCAGTTCAAACCTCTCTGCCTCAAAAAATGTTTTTTAAAGCAGTGACCAGAACCACTGGGAAGTTCCAACTTGTCAAACCCGTGGCTCAATTTCTAAGCTTTTAATTTCATGCTACTACTCCTGGGTCTTCTCAGCATACACCAAAGGAGCCTCCACTGACCGTACAACTTTGCCTCTTCTACCAGTTTCTGGCTCCTTTGCCTCACGTTCTCTGCATCTGCCAAGGCACGTTTGTACTTGTCCTGAGGGAGAAAAAGGAACAGGAGAGGTTTCATCCCTGCTGCTTGGGCATTTCACAAGAATTCAAAACGGCACATGAAACAGAAACCAGCATTTAAACAGCTCCACCACCATCTAAAGAGTCATCTGAAGACAAAGTGCCAATTACCACAGCGTGCTCCCTACCAGGGTGATTCTGCTGCACTTCAGGGCAGACAGAAGAGGAGGGGGGAAAATAGATTTCCATACTCTCAGCGTCTGTCAACAGATTAGCTGGAAGAAAATTTTAATTCTGGTTTTATAAATCAAAGATTTCTCTTCCTCTGATGTGTCTTCACAAAGTCTTCATCAGACAGAAGGTATTTTGACACTCTGGCAAATGAGATTCAACCCAGCCAGGACTTTCAAACCACCTTTTTTTTTTTTCTCTTTCCATACATAGCACCAGAGTGTCCTCCAGTTTTTTCAACCTTAACCTGACCAGCAGAGCAGCTAGATGTAAAGCTTCAGTCCACTCCTAGCAAGATGGCCATCCAGCAGCAGAGGTACTGAGAATGAAATTCCATGAACTCAGGTTGAGCGCTTTCCCATCCCACCCAGAGCTTCCCTCTCAATATATTTGGCTGTCACATGCTGGGGAAGAAATCCCAACAGAGAACAGTCAGCAAGTGGACTCAGGAGCCACCCTGGGTAGCCAGTGGCCAGTGCTGTCAACCAAGATGTTAAATGGCATCTTGGGTTTTGTCCTTCAGTGCTTTGGGAAGGGCAACAGAAATGAAACTCAATCCACTTATGATCCACTTATGCTTCTATAGAAGGTTCTGGGCTCCAAATCCCAAAAATGCTCTATTTAACTTTCTGGGTGAGTCCTTTCTCTATAACACCTTTGCTGAAGCCACACCTCTCAGGACAGAGGGGAAAATGCCAGATCCATTATTCCAGAGAGAGGGAAAGTGAGGCTTCAGCCTGGTGTTGGAAGGGCAAACCAACAGAGAAGGTTTGAAACTCCCCTTTCCCAAGAAGGTAGTAAGTACACCATGATAGAAAAAACAAGCATCATTAGTCTCCACCTCTGGAAAAGTCAGCAGCTGTTTTCAGAAAAACCTGCTCTGGGTGCACACAAATACATCAAAGACACACTCACACCCTTAAAGGAGCTTCCAGAAATTTTTCCACTGAAGTGAACTGAGTAAAAACTCAGACAATTAAAAAAAAAAAAAAATTCAGGCTGGGAGAAGTCCAATTCCATCCAGAAATCAGAATTAAAACTATCCAGAATTTTCCTTTTCAATTCGGGTCCTGCAGCAACTCAACTCCTCAGTTTGAATGAAATTATCAAATTACAGGGTTTTATTGCACAACTAAGCAGCAGCCACAAAACCCTGTCCAGAATGTGCAGAAAACCCACAATGAATGCTCTTAGCTATGCAGTTTGTGCAGGCATACAACCTGATGACCAAAAGTCACACTTACAGTAACTTCTTTTAGTTGTTCTTCCAGTTTGGCCTTTTCTTCAGTCAACACTTTTTCAGGAGAGTTGGATTCAACTTTCTGTTCATTTTGGCTCTGACTCTGGTCCTCCTCTAAGTTCTGGCCAGTGTTTTTCTGTTGTGTTGCTACACAGAGCAGTCTTGGAGAAGTCCTGAGGCAAAAACACATGGACAACACTAATCAGTTCCTGCTCTGTAAAATACCAGCTTTTTCTAAACATTTCATCTGACACATCAATGTCTACAAAATTCTCACATCAAAGCCCAAATTAACACAAGTTACAGATCTGTGAAAACTGGTTTTTAAAAAGAACCTTTCACCAGAAGTAACTGACCTCAGCCCATCTAACTTTACTATAAGATATCAACCAGCAGGCAGCAGCTTTTAAGTGTCCATTACATCCACTTTAAAGTATTGCAGTACATTTTAGGGGAATATAAGATTTTTCTCAGCAAAGCACTCTTACCAAGAAGCAAATTTATTAATTTCATCCCTGGAGATGTTCAAAGAGGAGGCTGTGAGCAACCTGATCTGGTTGAGGGTGTCCCTGATGACTGCAGGGGGCTGGACTGGATGACCTTTAGAGGTCCCTTCCAACCCATTCTGTGACTGTTTCTTATTCTCTACATGATGCAATCACCTGCAGCGGTCTCCCAGCAGACACACCATGAGAGCAGCCACCTCCTGCCAGAGAGCACCAGCAAAGCACCCCGTGTGTCACTGTCACACCCAGAGCAGGCCAGGCTCCAGGAAAAAACGCCTCTTGATCCTTTCCTAACGCTTCCCTGCCCACTGCAGGATGAACAACAGCCCTGGGGGCCCTGCCCGCCACACCGACGCCTCAGGCCCCGAAGCCTCCAGACCGGGCCGGGATGGCTGGGCTGCGGGGGAAACGACAGCCTGGAAAAGAGCGGCGGGGGATGCGGGGCCGGCTGCGGGAAGGCTCTCCCCGGCTGCGGGAAGTTTCTTCACGGAGCAGAGCCGCGGGGACGGGACTCGGGGAAGGAGGGAGGGGGGGTGAAGCAGCGCGGCGGGGTTGGGCCCCGCTCTCCTCTTGTCCCGGCCCATGACATAGCGGGGAGCGCGGATTCGGACGCGGGTCGGTCCTGAGGCGCCCGGTCCAGGCCAGGCGGTTCGGCGCGGCGCGATCCTTACCTCAGGGCGAAGCTCAGGAGCGGGAACCGCGGGCGCAGCGCACCCCGCACACACTGGGCCACGGCCGCCATGGCGCCTTCCTTCCCACACACTGCCTCGCCCCGCCCCTCCGCCCGGTCTCCACCAATCAGCGAGCGGGCAGGCTGAGAGTGACGCGGGCGAGGACCAATTAGCGAGGCGGATGAGGACGACGGGCCCAAGGGTGGAGCTCTGCGTGTGTTCCGCCGGGAGGACATTTTGTGCGGGAGGGAGGGGGGAAGGGGCGGCCGCAGCGGCTCCGGGAACGGCCCCAGCTCTGCCCCCGAACCTGGGACGGGACCGCGGCTTCGCTGCGGGAGGAGGGAGGCTGTGAGGGGTGGTGACCCCGTGGGGTTAACGCGAGGGGCGGCCCGGGAGGCGTGTCCGAGGAAGGGAGGGATGGTTCGGGCAGATAAAGGTGAATTCCCGAGGCGTCCCGGGGAGAGCTCCGCCTCCCCGAGGGGCAGAAGCCCCGCGGGGGGGTTTGGAGCGAGGGGTAAGATGGTGGGGAGCGCCTTAGGAGCTGCGGGGGGGTTCGGTGTGCTGGTGCTGTTCGGGTTTGAGCGGCTCTCGAGCAGAACCCTTGGGCTCAGCCGTGTGGAGGAGGGGGGGCCCTTCTGGACTCCGAAAGGTTCCGGCACCGTTTTTCACAAATTTCGTTTTAATCCCCCCACAGCACCACCCCGGACCTCTGCTTCCAACCCAGTTACGTGGGAAGTCCCTGCCTGGGAGCGGCCTTTCACTCCTCCGCAGGCACAGCTCCACAAAAGCACAAACCCGGCCCATCCCAACGCACCAAACCGCCGTTACGGGGAATGACCCCGGGGACCCGAACCCTCCCGGTACCGCCGGTACCGCTCCCCCCGCGCCCTGCGCTACCGCTTCTCCCCGCTAGGGGGCGCCACAGCGCGGGACTGCTCTCGCCCCGCCCCTCCATTGGCTGTTCCCCTAGGGCGCCGGCACCGCTGATTGGTCAGCTGATCCCTCTGACCACGCCCCCTTCTCGGAGCCCCGCCCCCTGAGTCCTGTCATGGCGGAGAAGGCGCAGAAGGGGTGAGTGTCCTCCCTCCCCTCATCCCCCTTCCATCCCCCCATCTCCCCTTCCTCCCCAGCAGTTCCCCTCACACCCCCTTTCTCGTAGCGTCAAGATCGCCCCGGGGGCCGTGGTGTGTGTGGAGAGCGAGATCCGCGGGGATGTCACCATCGGTAAGGCCCCCCACACACACCCCTCCGGCCCTTCCCCTCTCCCCTCAGGCCGTGAGGTGAAGCTGAGGCCTCTCTCTCGGCAGGGCCCAGGACTGTGATCCACCCCAAGGCCAGGATCATCGCCGAAGCGGGGCCCATCGTCATCGGGGAAGGGAACCTGATCGAGGAGCAGGCCCTCATCATCAATGGGTCAGGACCCGGCTCTTTCTCCGGCCCAGCATCCCCTTTCTGGGGAGCCCACACTGATGTGCCCTGAGCTGTGTCCCTCAGAGCCAGGCTGGACCGGGAGAGATCCTGGTTGGGGATCTTGCAGTGTGGGTGTTTTCAGAGATACTGCAGAAAGGGTTGGGTTGGAAAAGAGCTTTAAGACCAACAAGTCCAATTCTTAACTTGTCACTGCCATGTCCACCACAAACCCATGTCCCACAGCTTTGAAATCCCTTCAGGGAGGGGGACTCCACCCTTTGCCCTGAGCCAGGGCCTGACAGCCCTTTCCATGAAGAAATTATTCCCAATATCCAATCTAAACCTCCCCTGGTACAAGCTTGAGGATGTTTCTAATTTTTCTGTCACCTGGGAGAAGAAACTGACCCCCCCAGGTTCCAGCCTCCTCTCAGGCAGTTGCAGAGCCAGAAAGTTTCCCTTCAGCCTTCCAGGCTCAGCACCCCACCAGGGCCTTCAGCTGCTCCTCCACTTGTCCTTCAGACCCTTCCCCAGCTCCATTCCCCTTCTCTGGACACACTTCAGCCCCTCAGCACAAATCCCTCTCAGTCTTCTCCAACCTGAGCTTCTCTTGCAGCTTTTTAAGGGCTTTTTAGCTTAAAGGTGAGAGACCCCTGTGCCGGGTGAAGCAGCCTGGCTGGAGTGGATGGGAGGGAGATCCTTGGCTTCAGCCCCTCACAAAGCTGAGCTGCCAAACGGGTCGGTGTCTTTGGGACCTCAAAACCTGAACCCTTTTGCAGCTACCCAGAAAATATCACTCCAGAAACCCAAGAGGTGGAACCCAAACCGATGGTCATCGGCACCAACAATGTTTTCGAGGTCGGGTGTTGTATCCTTGCTGAAACAAAGCACTGCTGGGTCTGTTCAAAACACAACCTTCTGAAACAGAAACAAAACAGGGTTGTGGGTTTGTTTTTTTTAAACAGTTTTCTTTAACATGATCCCACAGATTCCCAGGCCATGAAGGTGGGAGATAACAACGTCATTGAATCCAAAGGTACCCGTGGGGCTCACCACCCCCCCAGCCCCTGGTGCTGCCCTTTGGGGAGGTGCAGGGTTTGGCTCTGACAGGGCTGCTGCTCTCTTTCTCTCTCTTCTTCTCAGCATTTGTTGGCAGGAATGTCATCCTGACCAGTGGCTGCATCATCGGGGCCTGCTGCAACATCAACACCTACGAGGTCATCCCCGAGAACACCGTCATCTACGGGGCTGACTGCCTGCGCCGCGGCCAGACCGAGCGGCCCCAGGTGGCTGTGACACACCCTGGCACACTGTCACCCCCTCAGCACGTCCCCAACGCCTCTGCCTGACCTCCCCCTCTCCTCTCTTCGCAGCCCCAGACGCTGCAGCTGGATTTCCTGATGAAGATCTTGCCAAACTATCATCACCTCAAGAAGACCACCAAGGCCACCTCCACTCCTGTCAAGAGCTGAGCACTTCTGGCTGCTGGTGGCTGACCTGCTCGCCACTTCCCTCATTCCATCTTGAAAAACAAGAAAAAAAGCCTGGGTTTGTTTATTTAATGTCTTTTTTTTGTGTTTTGTTTTTTTTTTTAATGTTCTGCCAAGCACCTCAGACCAGCTGTGGGTCCGTTGTCTCACCCGCTCACGTGCTTTGTTTTGGAAATAAAATGTCACCTCCTCTTCTGTCCCAGCCTCTCTGGGTCAGGTCACCCCGCAGGGGTTGTTGTGCCCTGGTCACACACAGGTGTCCCTTGCTGCCACGCCCTGGGGACAGCCGGGCCAGCCGCTCCTTCCCCGGCCTGCCAGCAGAGGGAGACGGGCCCGCGGCGGGGGATAGCCAGAGGGAGGGGTGTCCTGGCCCAGCATCCCTCGATCCATGCGGATCCTGGGGTGGGAATGGCCGCGGGACCGCTGTCACCCACTCTCCTTGGTCCTCCAAAGGATCCCTCGTGCTCGGCTTCCCACCCAGAGGGTCCAGAAGGTCCTCAGATCATCAACTCTTCTTCTGGAGAACTTGGGACACGTCCAGGCTTCCCAGTCGGCCCTCGAGATTCCCCAGGGATGTTGCTGACAACTTCCCCTCCCGTCCTTGTTCAGCACAGGGGAGGAAATCGGTGCTGGAGCAGAAATTCCTGTAGGAAAGGGGCGGGAAAAGAGAAGATTGCAGCTGGGCTGCGGGACAGGGGGGTTGGCTTTGGGACCTGGGGCTTTCAGGTGGCACAACCCACCGGGGGTTTTGGGTATTTTTTCTTTTGTGTTTTGTTTTTGTGGTTTTTTTTTGCTTTGCCATCCCAACCCCAGCCTCCAGCAGTGCTGGGAAGCTGCAGCTCTTCCCCAAGGCCCGGCCCAAATAAGGAGCATTATCCTGGGCCACCATTTCCTCCTCTCCCAACTTCTCCAGAAAGAGGAGGCAACCTTTCCCAGGGATTTCACCCCAAAAGCAAGCCACCCAGCAGATGTGGGTGACTGGATCAGTCCCCCGTGCTGCAGGTCCCTTCTCGTGGCCACCTTGCCCTGGTGGATGTCCCCCCCTGTCACCATCTGCTGCAGCCCCCCCGCCTCCCTCCCCGCAGGAGAGGTTCTGGTTCTGCTCTGCAAACCCGCAGGTTCGGTTTGGCCGCTGAGTCACTGGGAAAGCGAGCGGTGACATCAAACACCCCTGTAGAAACCTTCTGCCACCAGCAGGATGTCCTCAGCGTCACCTCCTGTCCCCGTGTTACTGTGTTGCGGGTGGCATCTGCTCCGGACACGGCCACTGGTGACAGGCGTGTGACCCTCGGGGCCTCTGTCACGCTGCTCTGCAGCCCCGCGGGGACACAGACCCCTCCCTGGGGACACAGGGGCTGAGGTCAAGCCCGACACGGGGTGTGAAATCAGGTGAGCAGCCGAGAAACCATGGAATGGTCTGGAAGGGACCCCAAAGCTCATCCAGTCCCAACCCCCCTGCATGGGCAGGGACACCTCCCACCAGCCCAGGTTGCTCCAAGCCCCATCCAACCTGGACTTGGACACTGCCAGGGAGGGGGCAGCCACAGCTTCCTTGGGCAACCTGGGCCAGGGGCTCAGCACCCTCACAGGGAAGAATTCCTCCCTAATATCCAACCTAAACCTAAATCTCCCCTCTTCCACCTTGAAACCATTCCCCCTTTGTCCCTTCCCTCCAGGCCCTTGTCAACAGGTTCTGGTAGGGGCACTGAGATCCTTCTCCTCTCCAGGATGGACAACCCCATCTCCTCTCCCTCTCTCCCTCTCCCCCTCTCCCTCTTCCCCTCCCTTTCCTCTCGTCCATCCGCCGGGGCCGGGGGGAGCCCAAGTGCAGCCCGGGAGGGGTGGGGAGGGGCTGGGCAGGGCAGCCCCAGGTGGGTCTGGTTGGGGCCATGAGTGGCCCCGGCCCCGGGCCTGCCCAGGGTGAGGGTGGGGGAGTGACCGAGGTCCCTGCTCTAATGTCACCAACCCCCAGTGCCCCGCTGCTTGTCCCTGTCACCACACCCCCCTCCTGTGCCCTTGTGTCCCCAGCACTGTCCCCTCCTCTGCCCTACAGCCCTGCTGCAGCCATATCCCCAGGACTCTGTCCCATCTCCCCAGCCTTGTGTCCCATGTCCCTGGGACTGTGTCCTATGTCCCTAGTTTTGTGTCCGGGGTCCCCAGCCTTGTGTCCCCAAACCTGTGTCCCCAGCCCGTGTCCCTGGTCATGCTTCCCTTGTGTTTTGTACCCCCAGACCTGTGTCCTACAAGGGGTCCCATGTCCCAGCCCTGCATCCCGCGTCCCCAGCGCCGTGTCCCTCGTCCCCAACCCTGTGTCCTGTATCCCCAACCCCGTGTCCTCACCCTCTGTCCCACGTCCCCATCCCTCTCTCCTGTGTCCCCAGCCCTGCATCCCGCTGCCAAACCCCACCCCGTGTCCCTTGTCCCCCTCCCTCCCCTCTCCT
>JAAWXA010000001.1:12577985-12655502 GCA_038090715.1 Florisuga fusca
CCAAACCCCCACCCCCCTTTTTTTTTTTTTTTTTCCCCCCCCACAAAATGTCTTTGTTTGGAAGAGACTTTCAAGCTCACCCAGTCCAACATTTGACAACTTTTTCCTCCTTTCCTTGCAGGGCTACGAAGGGTCTCTCATCAAACTCACCTCCAAGCAGGTAGGAACCTCTCAAAGCCGGGCCAGCATCCCACACCATGTTCCCACCTTCCCTGGGGTTAGGGTGGGGGGAATGTTCCCCTCTCTGCCCCCAACCAGTGGGATTGATGCTCCCTCCTCTCCTCTCTCCACAGCCCGTGGGCTTCGTCAGCTTTGACAGCCGCTCCGAGGCAGAGGCAGCCAAGAACGCCCTCAACGTGAGCCTTGGGATTTATCTCCCCCTTTCCCCATCCTGGGACACTCTGGGAATTCCTGGAATGGGCCCCAATGCATCCCCATCCCTCATCCTTGAGGAGGGGATGCATCCCTATCACCTTTCCCAGGAGGGCTGGAAGCCTCCGGGTCCAGCCAGCCTGTCCCAGCCCCTCCTGTTTCTTCTTCAACAGGGGATGGGGATAAAGAAAAAAAAATAAACAAGCTGAAGCTGCAAACAAAAAAACAAATTTCACTTTTCCTTTAGCACTGAGGCCCAGGTTGCCCAAGGAAGCTGTGGCTGCCCCATCCCTGGCAGTGTCCAAGTCCAGGTTGGATGGGGCTTGGAGCAGCCTGGGCTGGTGGGAGGTGTCCCTGCCCATGCAGGGGGGATGGAATGAGGTGATCTTTAAGGTCTCTTCCAACCCAAACCATTCCATGATTCTATGATTTTGGTGTTGATGTGGTNGGGGGGGGGAGGGGGAAGGAAAGCCTTCCCGAGGGTAAGTGAGGGCTGTGGGTCTCTGTTAACTCTCCTTCTCCTTCTTCTTCTTCTTTTCTTGCAGACGAGCTCACAGTGCCTGCACTTTACCCCAGTAGCCCTGAAGTGTGGGGTCCATACCCTCTGTACCCAGCGGAGTTAGCACCTGCTCTACCTCCTCCTGCTTTCACCTACCCCGCTTCGCTGCACGCCCAGGTAATTCCAGACCCATCCACCAGTGCTGTGCTCACCCTCTCCCAGCCCATCCCTTTTTCCCCCCCACCTCCATCACTAACCTCTGCCTGGCTAACAAGCACTTTTTTCCACCACCATCCCGCTCCCTGAGATTTAGGGACAGCACCCAAGGGAACCAATGCCTGCCTCTCTTTTTGCCTTCCTGCCTTTGCTCTCACCTGTGCCAGGTGGGGAGGGAGGGATTTGGGATGCTCTGGAAGGGCGGGGAAGCTGGATCATCCCCATCACTCCTGGCCAGGCACAAGATGGGGCTCCAGAGCCAACCCTCCCCACCTTGGAGCATCACTGGGATGAGGCTGGGTTGGTTGTGGGGCATCAAAACAAAGCAGTGCCAACAGGGATCAAAGGCAGAGGAGCCACCTTCTACTGGCCAGGGCCTCACCTGCTCCAGGGAGAAGAGATGGAAGTAATGGAGCAGTGATCTGCAGTGCAGCTCTTTGGGGTGGTTCCCAGAGCAGCATCGTGGGGGATGGCCCCGGGAGAAGATTCCAAGGTGGGGTGGGCAACAGGGCAGCTGCCTCCGCAGCACCACCAGACACCATCCCAGCCTTCCCTCCTTGTTGCTGGCTCCAGCTTGGTGGGGAGGAGGAGGAAATGAGCAGAGGGAAACGGATTTGCTGGATAAGCCACATCCCAACAGCTTTTTGGCCCCAGCCCTGCCTGGGGATGGAGCGGGGTTATCCGGAGTCACCATCGCTGGGAGCTGGAGGCAGCCTGGGGATGGCTGGAGCAGGAGGGTGAGGACAAGAGCTCAGTGTATGAACCAGCTGCTGCCTTTGGATGAAATCCCAAGGATTTCTGGGGGGGGGGATTTATAGGAAGAGTGGTGGTAAATATTATAGCAGCCACTTCCTTGCCATGTCAGATGAGGGCTAACAGGCAGCACCTGCACTGCTACTGGAGAAGGAAATGGAGGAGTAAGGAGGCTCCCAAGGACCCCCCCCCCAGGAGAACCTGGAATGAAACTTGGTGTCAAGACACTGTGAGAAGAAATATTATCCCGGTGGGGACAATGGTGGCAGCACCTGCTGGTCGATGGGGTGAGGAGGAGGAGACCCTCAGGCTGGTGGGGCTGCCGTGGTGTTGCCTGGCAGAGCATCACGGGGTTTGGCCTCTGATGTTTCCTCACCTCTGTCTGGGGGCTTTGCAGGTGACACCATCCCAGCTCGGGATGGCTGTCCTGGTGGCATTCCAACATCACTGTGACCAGGGAAGGGGCAGGGAGTCCCACCCCTCTCAGCCTCTGCCCCTCTTGTCCTTGCAGATGCGCTGGCTCCCTCCCTCCGAGGCTGGTTCTCCGGGCTGGAAGTCCCGTCAGTTCTGCTGAATGCCGGGTGAGTGCTGCCTGCTCAGCTCCTCTCCTCCTGGGGGGGAGCTCAGGGCCACCTCCACCCTCACCCTGAGCACCTCCTGCCACCCCTCCCGGGGTCTCCAGCAGCTCAGGAGACCCTACACCCACACCGGCCAGGCCAGCTTCTCAAGTTGGATGGAAAAAAACCCAACCCCTGCCAGGAAAGTCAGGAAGATGCATTCATGACTCAGATTTTCATAGGGGGATTCTCCACCTCATGGATCCAAGGAAGCGGTGAGGCTCTGGCATCAGAGGTGGCTCCCCGTGCCACCTCAGCCATGGCCACCAGGCTCAGTCACCCAGGGAGAGCAGCTCCGGCTGCAGCCAAGCCCAGCCTTGGATCTGCAAAGCAGTCACTGTCTTATTTTAGGCCCAGCAGATTAAAAATAGGGAGCAGCGAGGCTTTGGGAACTGGTGGTTCTTCCAAAATATGGAACTGGCCAATGTTTCCAGCTCAAATGTAAGCAGAGCCGTATTTGGGAAAGGGAGATGAGGGAATCCTTGGGACCAGGTCCACCTGCCTGCAGCAACCCTGGTAACCACAATGGGTGAGAATGGAGGGTGGGGAACCTCCTGGTTCCCTGACTGGCTCTCCAGCCAGGAAGGGCCATAGCATAGCCCAGCGAAGGGTTTGGGAGCTCAGCAGGGCAGGGTTAAGCTGCCAACTACTTCCCTGAGGAAGCCTCAACTGCTGCAAAGGCTGCAGCTGCCCCATCCCTGGCAGTGTCCAAGTCCAGGTTGGATGGGGCTTGGAGCAGCCTGGGCTGGTGGGAGGTGTCCCTGCCCATGCAGGGGGGTTGGGACTGGATGAGTTTTAAGGTTCTTTCCAACCCATTCTCTGAGTCTAAAATAACCTCTCCCTGTGGCACACCAACCTCACCCTCTGCCATGTCCCCTCACAGGTCTCAGGTGTGTGATGGTGGCCTACAGTCAGTCTTGTGGGTATTAGTGGAGTCTTCCAAGGTGGCTACTGAGTTGGTGAGCTCTCTGCAGAACCACAGTGTGCTGGTAAGGCTGAAGCACAGCTGGGGACACACACAACACAACACAACACAACACAACACAACACAACACAACACAACACAACAACACAACACAGCCCCTGGGGCTTTGCTGCTTCAGGGAGGGGGTAGAGGGGTGAGGAAGGCAAGGATGTCCCTGAGGAAAGAAGGTGAAAGCATCCCCAGAGTTGATCCCTGGTGCCTCTCTGCCATTCCCACCTTTATCGTTGTTATCTGGAATTTGGAGAGCCCAGGAATGCCTCTGGGCTTTGAATTACCCCCGGGGTAATCTCATCTCTCCCTGCTTGCTTCCTGCCTTGGATCAACACAGACCAAATTCCTCTTAAGTGCAAAATTCAACTTAACTCTCAGCTTCCCAGCTTGTGGGAAGTTAAAAAAACAACCCCAAAACCGAGAAGGAGCCATGAGGAGGAGCAAACTAGGACCAGTGGGTCTGTCCCCTCTGCCTGATGACCACAGAGTGCCAACAGCCCCTGCATGTCCCACCCTGCCCTTTCCCAGTTAAACAACTGTCCTTGGAGCCTGGTGCCCAGTTTCCAAACAAACCTCCCAGGTTGTGAGGAGCTTCCCCTCAAAGGAAGAGAGATTAACCACAGCCCCTTTCTCACTTTGCTTCAGCTCAAAATTGTGGCTGTTTTGGTTTGGGGTTTTTTTTGTTTTTTTTCTTACCACCTCTCTCTGTTGTTGCAGGCTTGAAAAAAAACAACAACCAAAACCAAAACCAAAACCTCACACAAGTTTGGATTCCTCCAAGACTTTCCCACAGCCTCTATCACACATCTGCTCTCCTCGAAGAAAAACAAAAAGCATACCTAGTAATAATATTTTCCTCTTTTACACTGTATATTTGTAAGAAAGAGTGTGTTACTTCTGAAAGCATGGTTTGACAGGCATCGCTGTAGCCTTTGAAAAGACTTTTCAAACAGAACCATAGGAAAGCAGACAAGAAAGAAAAAAGAAGAAAAAAGGCGAAAAAACGAGAGCAAGTATTTTTGTACCAAACCTCCTAAATAGGACAATCTTACACTGGGTCGGACCACAGGTTTTTGTGCTTGAAATGCTGCATGTTGAAGGTTCACGTGTGTGCAGACGTCAGGAGGCACAATTTGGGTGGCAGGAGTTGTGCTCTGGCTGTGAGACTCCTGCAGACACCTCCAGTATTACTCCTTTCTTCCCAGTTGTACCAAGTGACAACCAGGCAGGACAATCAGAAACTTTCTTATGGTGGTTGTTGTGGTGTTTTTGTTTGTTTGTTTGTTTGTTTTTACCTTAGGGCTATGTTAATAGCTTGCTGTGCAAAGCTTCAGCATGGCACAACCATCAGGATCAGGGATGGGCAGGGACAGCCCGTGCATGTAGCAAGGTGACAATTTGCCGCCTCCTCCTCCTCCTGCCATGACTCCTTGAAGTTGTTACAGGCAACGTAAACTGCTGTATGAGGAAAAAAAAAATCCCAAACAAATAACGAACTCTCAGTTCAGCTTAGACCTCAACCCTGAGCAGGGGTTCTAGAGTCAAGGTTCTGCCAGTCCAGCAGCTCACTCTGGAGCATTCCCATCTTTCCATGTGACAAGAAAGGAGGCTGCTGCCACCCTTGGGGTGGTGTCAGTAACCTCTACAGAGATTGCTACCAGCCAAGAAGCCCACTTGACATACTCTCTTCCTCCTCTTTGCTCCAGGAGGAATTTGGGGAAAACCAAAACCACCAAAAGAGCAAAGCAAAGCAAAAAGAAAACCTCAATCTATTTCAGTTTCTTGCAAAAGGAGGGGTGCAAAACTTCTTTTGTTGCCTTTGCACCCCGGGCCCTGTCCCTGCTGCAGAGTACAGCAGCTCAGAGCTGCCCATGGACAGTTTCTCAGCTGCACTGAGGAGCACAGGGTGCCTGTGGCCTGGTTAAACATCATAACCTTCTTCCTTCCTTCCTTTCATTCTGTGGGCAGGCTGGGATTCGGGCTGCTGGAGCTGGGGTGGGGATGGGGGTGAGGGTGGTGTGATGGGAAACTGTCCCATTGGGGTCTTCTATAAGAAATGGGATCAATAAAGGTGATGTGAGAAGAAATCAATCCCAAAACACACCTCTGAGGGGCTCCAAAAGGAACCATACCAGCGTTTCCAAGTGACAGACCAACTCTTTTAGCCAACTATTTCCTGTACTTTGTCTTGTGGAGAGGAGAGAAGCTTCCATGTTGTCTACTCCGCTTTTGGAAATGTGTTTAAAGGTACTTTTCTATTGTAATTTTTTAAAAATAAAACCAGTGATTATTGTAAGTTACGTGCAGAGCATTGTTGGGTGCTGTGTATCTGTTCAGGAAGAGGGAAAGGGATCCCCCCCCACACCCTTCAGGGCCTTGGGGAACAGCGGTCTCCTTCCTCCCTCAGGGTGTTTGAAGACAAAGCTCCCGAGGGAGGCAGCAATTTTTCAGGTCCTGCTTAGATCTCTAGGAAAGCTCCAAAATCCAGGCTGGAAGGATCAACAGGCTTTAAAGAAGTGACTGCAAGTTTACAAAGATTTTATCAGTTTTTAAACCTCCTAATCTTGGCACAGGGCACTGGAGCTAAGCAGCGATTTTCCATGAGCTCAGCCACAGCGGAGGCAAACGTAACCTAGAGACCAAGGGCCAGATTATTTATTATTTTTTATTCTTTAACATGCTGAGAATCTTGAAAAACTCAGCTCATAAGCCCAACATAGAGATTGCTCCGCCCAGATAAATACAACCACTGTCCCCAGGAGCTTCGGGCTCCACAAAGTATCAGGAGCAAAACAAAGCACCAACGCAGGGTGGAAGGAAAAGGGTCTGTTACCTGAAGGCTGTTACCTGAAGGCCCTGGCTGATGTTGGATGCTCCCAGGCACCATCTGGATTCAACAGCAAACATCCTCCAGCTAAGAGAGGGGTGAAACACACAGGCATCCATCCTCATGGCCTTCTCCTGGGCACAGCATCAGCTCCCGTCAAAGGAAGCGGGGCCACGCTGAAAATATTTAACCTCTTGAACCATTCTTTTTTGAACTTCCCCTGTAAAGCCAGAATGTTTTTTGGCTCTGTGCTGCTGCCCGTCCCCAGCGTCCCCTTTGCCCGTGGTGACCTTTCCCCACGTGGCTGGGGGGAGAACATTCCTTCCCCGTGACCGTCAGGGACACTGACAGGAAGGCCCGAGCTGCTGGCTGACACCAGGAGATTGCAAAACGGGACCAGGGACTCCTGGGCCATTGCTGGCATCTGATACCAGGGGATAAGTCCCGGAGGGACATGAACAGGCAGAGCTGGAAAAACCAAAATGAGAAAAATCCCGTGGTCTCATTGTTTCCCAAAGTCTTTCTCTCCCCGACCTAACGCCATGGCTGAGCTGAGGGAGAGGGGGATGCGAGCGGCTCCTTGCTACACCTCCCTGCATCCCGAGGAACGGGAACAAAAGGGAGAAAGGGAGGTGTATCTCCCCAGGGATTGCAGGCAGCCATCAGCAGGATCTCGGGGATCAGGAGATGGAGATGTGCCAGGCAGGGCAGGGATAGCAAAGGGCAGACAGAGCCGGCGCCGGGGCCGTTCAGAGGCACCCGCAGCCTGGCCGGGGCAGGGAGGAGGAGGGAGCTCAGCACCCGCTCCTCTGGGCCTCCTTGGAGAGGAGGGGGAAGGAATAACAAGGCCTGGAGAGGAAAGATGAGATAGCACTGGGGTTTGGCCAGGCAGCTGGAGAGGCTGAGACACAGGCTGGGAGGGAAGGCTGAAAGTAAAGAGGAGGTTTGTGAGGAGGGCTGGAGCCAGGGCTCAAGCACTCAGTGTGGATTTGCTCCCCGATTCTCCAAGGCTGTGGGAATGGAGAGGTGTCAGCCAGGCAGGGGCACCACTGCCCCACTCCTGTCAGCATCAAAAGGCTCCATGTGCCCCAGGAAGCAGAGGCCATCCCACTGCTCTGGGAAAGATGGGGAGAAACCCACACAGGGATTTAGGATGAGAGGGAATAGTTTCAAACAAAGATTTAGGTTAGGCATTAGGAAGAAATTCTTTCCTGTGAGGGTGCTGAGTCCCTGGCCCAGGTTGCCCAAGGAAGCTGTGGCTGCCCCATCCCTGGCAGTGTCCAAGTCCAGGTTGGATGGGGCTTGGAGCAACCTGGGCTGGTGGGAGAATCAGCTCCTGCCCATGCAGAATCTGGATCTAGATGATCTTGAGGTGCCTTCCAACCCAAACCACTCTGTGATTCTCTGCTTGTACAGCAAACCAAGAAGCCCAAAGCTTGCCCAGGGGCCATGCCTGCAGCCCAGGGCAGCCATCCCCAACATTCCAACTCTGGGAGATGAGCAGGATGCTGTGGATGTGTGTCCTGCTACTGCAGGCTTCAGCCAACACCTCACCACCATTATCTGCATCACTGCCACGCTCAGGCTGGAAACCCAGGTGACAGCAGAGCTGGGAAAGCAAAGCTCAGAAACACCATTAGCAGCTCTCTGAAATGCTGCTTCTGAACCGTGGGGAAGTCAACCATTAGCAGAGCCTGGGCTTCATCTCTGCAGTCTCCATAATTAATAACCAGCTCAGGAGGGAATAGAGACTGTAACATAACTGATGGAGGCAGAAGGAAATCGTACTTGAGGCCTTGGATGTAAGCCCAGAAGTGCAGGTATAGTCAAAAAAATTAATGGAAGGACAACCTCCTGCCTTAGCCATCCTTTCCCCCTGCTGTGCTTGCACTCTGCACAACACCCAACACACGGGGCTGTTGGAGCCCAACACGTGGCACAACTGCAGAAGTGCTGATGGGTTTTCAGAGCCATGGCTGGTTTTTTTTTTCTGGGCTGTTGGGTGACACAGAGCCCCTGCACACACTTGCAAACCAGAGCAGCAGAAAGCAAGCCAGCGAGAGACAAGAAGTGCTCTTACAGAAAGCTGGGAGGCACTGAAGGAACCAGGGCTGGGACCCACAAGAGGTCTAAGATAAAACCTCCCCCTTTGTCAACAGGAGATCTGGGCAGCCTGGTCTTGTCTGGGTGATGCTTGAAACCTCCATGGATTGAGACACCTGCCCACCAGCTCTTTTTCTCTAATATCCAAACCAAACTTCCCACGTTCCCCTATTACATCATCTGCCACGATTGCTAAAAAAAGAGTTTGACCACATCTCCTTCTCAGATGCTCTTCACACTTCCAATGAAGTAGCTGCCTCTGGTGAAGTACCACCACCCCAAGCTACCCCAATTCCACACACCTTCCTCCTAGGCCCTCTGCAGCCCAGGAGCCCCAACCAGGCCCTCCCCAGCATCCCTCTGGAATGGGGAGAAGCCCAAACTACACACAGCTTCCAGGTGCTCCCTCCCCAGGGCTGAGCAGAGAACCAACAGCTTCCTTTGAGCTGGCCCTCACCCACAGGCTGTGTTCACCTTGTTCACCAACCCAACACCCAGCAGGGTGGAAAAGCTGCCTGTCTGCTGTGTCCAGACAAGCTCTCTCCTCTGGGGAACTGCCACTCATCCTTACCTGCTTCCTGGGGATGTGCCCAGAGAGCCTGCACAGGGCTGACAAAACAGACAGGTTGGGAACACACCTAGGGATCCACAACAACAGCAGCAGGGCAGCAGCAAACCCCCTCTCCCCTGGGAGGAGGAGATGGAGCCCTGACCCAGCCAGTGGTGCCCCTCAAAGATCCATCCACATCCCTGACTTTACAACAGCAGAAAAGCAGCAGGCAGGGGTCCCAGCTCTCCTCTCCCTGATGGTTGTTAGTGGTTAGCCTTGCTGGTCTTAACCAGTCACCAGTAAGCACTCAACCCTCCCAGACCTCCTCTCCTAGAGGCAGGAGCTGCCAGAAGCCCCCGAGGCAGTAAGACAAAAAGGAATTTGGGGCCCTGGTACATTAGCAGCGACCGGAAAGCAGCAACAAAGCTGGAACTAATGAGATGTCAGTGCCATAGCTACTTCTAATCATCTGCAAACACAGCCCCTCCTCAGCAGCAGGTACCAGGAGCCTGGCTCTCCCCCGTGGCCCAAACACTGCCTGCCCGTGCTCATCAGAAGTGACAGCCCTCGCTGGCCAAAGCCACGTGCAGGGTTTTTACACCACTTGTCAGGGCTCCCTTGCCTCTTTCTCCTCTGCTCTTCTAAAAGCTTTGAATGATCATGATGAATTATAGATCAGCTCTGGTACACACCCGCCTTATGTCAGCTTTCTCATTCAACCATACAAAATCCTGCTGCTTTCCATCCCCTTCCAGAATGATCATCGTTAACGGAGGAGGAGGTGGAATAACTCTTCAGTTAGAGCAACTTTTAGGAGAGAAACCAGCAGGGCTCCATGTTTAGAGATGTGACACCCCTGGGCAAAACAACAGCATTTGTATTTTGGGGGTGAGGAGAAGGAGATGATATAAAAGCTTTGGTTAACATCTAGAGACACAAGGATGCCCTAACGAGCTCCTCCTGATGGGTGACTGCAGCCCCTGATCTCAGTGGGCAGGCATGCTGACATTCCTACCAGATGACCTAGAAAAATACCTTTTCTGAAGCAAATCCTAGACCAGAAACACCTGGCTAGAGAGGAAGAGCTACCAGCAATGAGCTACCAGCCCCCTCCTCCTCCAGTTTCCATCAGGATGCAATGGGCACACTTCCCTCCCAACAGGATGAACCAGTGTGATACGGAGGGGGAAACCAAGGACTAAGTTCTCTTTGTCAAGGACAGCCCAAATCTTCTTGTCTTCCTGGTTAACAGCAGACACTTCCAGGGAAGGAAGAGGAAAATGGAGGCATGGCCCACAGGACAGAGCATGATGCTTCTCAGCAGCCTCTTCATTCCATCAGACTGTGGGAGGAAGGATTTGGCCAAAGAAAGCAAGCTGAGGGCACGATGGTTTTGGCCACTGTGAGAACCATCTTGCCAGACGCAGAATAGATGAGAACACCCTGGGGGAAGATGGTAGTGGGTTTAAGTTTTATCTCTTTATACTGAACTGCAGCAAAAAGCCTGATTTGGACATCAGGCTGTGAAGAGCCTGAAGTGGACTGGAGTGGTACAAAAATGCTTTCAGCAAACAGACTCCTGCTGATACTGTTGAGACATTTTCAAGTTGCACGGTTGGATTTTTAAAGAGGTCCTGGAAAAAACCCACAGGGACCCCTGGGAGTTTCTGATAGAGAAACAAAACCCAGCTCCTGAAACCCATGAGAAAGAGAGGAGCTCATGATTATCTTCTCAACTTGCTGTCTTGATAACTGCTTCTCTATATGCCATGTCACTTCTAACAGGCCAACGTGAGCTTCCCTTCAGCTACTTTTGAGACTGTACCCCAAAAAGCTGTAAAACTTACTATGCTCTCTCTGCCAGTACAGCAGAGAAGGCTTCCTTCAGTGAGGAAAAGCATTTAATCCAGTCTTTCCCAACTGGACATCAACCAGACCATTTTGTTCCATTGAACACTGGACCCTGACAATGCCACACAGAGCTGGTAGTCCATCTTCCTTTCCTGCTATCCTAATTTCTGACCTGACGTATTTTGAATCTTTCAAAGTAGCTGGAGGCATTTTCTGTAGACTCCCTGTTATCTTAGTTGCTTGAGCAGAGAAACAGAGCTGTTAGCCTGCCTCACAGTCTGCTTTGCAAGCTCTGGCTCACAGAGAAAGGGTAATGCTGTGGAAGACAACTGGGAAGTTACCCCATAAAAATCCCCAAAGGCATGAAAGGCAACTCAGAGCTCACCAAGAGCTCTGCTTTCATCTGAGCACCACCATAAAAAAAAAAAAAAAAAAAAAAAAAAAAAAAAAAAAAAAAATTTTTTTTTTTTTTTCGGAGTGAAGATGACAGAAGAGAGGTGAACAGTTTTGCAAGTGCTTTAAAGAAGAGATGTATTGTAATATTAAAAAGCTTCAAGAGGAATTGCTTGTGCTGACCTGGGAGATATAGGAAAGAAAACCTGTTTCAAAACCAGCTGGGAACAGCATGCCTTTATATATATATACACATATATATTAAAAGCATGAACAAAAATAAAAATATATAAAATAATAAAAGAAACCTCCTACTGGCTTTTAGCAACTCTTTCAATGGGGCTGATGTGTGCAGTGCTGGAAGCATTGTCTGTATCTCAAAAGAGCAGCTGTTAAGCTCAGGAAGATAAATGCTACACTTACACAAGTCTATTTCTTCCCCAAGGAGATGTTACTTGTTTGGTGGGACAGCCACAAAGCCTTATTCTTCATCTGTTCATGTGCCCAGATCCATAGAATCACAGAACCACAGAATATCAGGGGTTGGAAGGAGACCCCACAACCTCTGTGGGCAGCCTGGGCCAGGGCTCCCTCACCCTCACAGGAGAGAAGTTTCTCCTCATGTTGAGGTGGAACTTCCCATGTTCCAGTTTAAACCCATTATTCTTTGTCCTATTACTGGGCACCACTGGACAGAGATTGGCCTCATCCTCTTGACACCCACCCCTCAGATACTGACAGACATTCATAAGATCCCCTCTCAGCTTTCTTTTCTCAAGGTTAAACAGCCCCAGGCCTCTCAGTCTTTCACCACAGGAGATGCTCCAGTCCCTTCATCATCCTCATCACTGATCCAATGGCCTCTGCTTCAGCCCCCCAGCAGGACACCAGCTCATGTGCCTGCTGCAGCAATCTGCACTCACCTGGTTTATCTGTGAGCCTAACCCTAGAAGAGCAGAGAAACAGCTTCTCCTGAAAACAATATTAGCATTGACTGACTCGGGCTCAGTACAGAAAAAAATAAAGTTATCCAGAGAACATAATTTGGCCACATTCCAGGTTAAGACTGTGCTGCACAAGAACATCAGGCATCTACAGGGAGCTTCCATTTAAGGTGGTTCCTCCCTCCTCCCCAATCAGTAATGAGAAGATGATGATGGTGTTAGCCCAGAACAATAAAATCATAGAGAAGATAAAAATATAGCAAAGATTCTGTTCCTTCCTTGAAAAAGAAAACACAACAAGCACAAAATACATTGATTCTCTCAGTCTTTAAGGAAGCAACACTGGAAACCAGCATTGCAAGTTTATTACTTTAAAAAAAAAAAAAAAGCTCCAGTATTACACTGTCACTTTATTTCCCTCCTGTCCATAGAGCAGAACTGTGCAACACATGTGCAATCCACTACAGTGAAAAGAACTCACCGAGGGCAATTTCTGACTAGCATTAGGAAGCTACTAAACCTGCACTGCCATCCTGCAGCCTGCTAGGAGCTCAGGAGAGGGTTTTTTGTTTTTTTTTTTTCTGAGTTTGAGCCTCAGATATCACCAATGTTCAGTAAAGCTCAGTCCTCTGACAAGGAAGTAGCATACAGACAGTGGGTGTGTTCGATGATGAAAGAAACTTGGCTGCAGTGATTTTTATGAAAAGGTTTTCCCGAAAGAGGTGTAACAAATACTGTGTTTGATTCTACTAGGAAGCCCCTTGTAAGTGATTCCAGGGAAATACCCTTTAAGCAATGTAAAAGCAGAGTCAAGCACTGGACAGGAACTCCTGCATTACATGCTGAGCACCATTAATCACTCCATGCCAAGAGGCAGCTAGTGTGAACCTCTTAAGGACACATTTCCCATTAGCTAATTAAATTAAACTCTAAATTTAGAAGTTCATACCTGCTCTTAAACTGACCTGTTTCATCTTGGCAGTTGCTGGGGTGGGGGAAACACATCACATTACTACATACAGTCAGTCTTTCTGCAAGAAGACACTGAGCCCGAGTGGCCAAAAGCTGGTATAAAAACATGGATGTTTGCTCCAGAATCCAACCCATCACTGCTTGCCAGGAACGACGTCGGAGTAATCTTTCAATACTCCAGCCAAGTGGTCATTGTGAGTCTTAAATCGACGTTTCTTCTGAGAAGCAGGTTTCTTCCTCCTCTGAATAGGAGCCTGCAAGAAGAAATCAAACAGCAGTCAAATGATCTGCCCTCCAGCTGCCACGCCCAACCTGACGGGTGACGCTGAGCACAGTCACCACTTCTGTGAAGAAGAACCCTGCCTGAACCAGGGGTGGGCAGGTGAGGAAGGTGCTTGCTTGTTTTTGCAAGGAGAACCAGCATCCAGCTGAAATCCAGGCACAGAGATGACCCTGGGGATCATCTATTTCCCTATCCCACACCCACTAGCAAAGCTGGTGTTTATACATGAATTTTCCAAACACTCCCATGCAGCTCCAGAAGAAGCAGGTGCACACCCTGTAATTCTATCTACAACTAGGTCCTCAAAAGACACATTTAGCATAATAGAAATCTGTGAGGAGTGCCTACACAATGCCAGGCATTAAGACATCTAGTGTAGGGACTTAGCAGAAACCAGGAACAAGTCCTGAGTGGAAGAGCTCTTCAGGACAGCTTGAAGCCGAGCACGGAAGAGAAAAGACATAGTAAGTCACACACAACTAACTGTAAAATAATTGTTTGAAGACAGGAAGAAAGCATCTCTGGAAAGCTTGCAGCCATTCTGGCCTCCCAGTAAACCAGGAGCATATTGTGCCGAGTTTGGAGAACAGCCTGTGTATGGTGAGAGGCATGTTACATGGTTACCATCCGGATTTCAAAGCTATTTAGCAGAGAAGAACAAGTAAAAAAAATCCCCTTCTCCCCCCCAAAAGTAACTATTTTTCTACTCCTCATGTATTGCACAGCTTCAAGCAGAAGCTTCCACTTTGGAGCTCACAGGGACTTCTGGCATTTGCCCTCTTCTTGATGCTGCTTGGATTACACTGGCTCAGACGAGTTATAAAAACACTGACTGCTGGCTACAGCATTGTTTTTTGCAACTTCTTGAAACTGGCCACACTTCCCTGAGCTACACAAAGCAGCTGTGCATCAGCTCACCAACACATTTTGGGATTAACACTGCGGGGTCAGGAAGGGGAAATCTCCTAGAAAGATCTGTAATTTTTATCTCTTACTATTTTCTTTGGTCCAGTTTCTTGCATGGAAGAAATACCCTGGCGTTTCAGATACTCTTCAATCTTCTCCTCATCCATAGAATCCACAGGAATGCTCCTCCACAGCTTCTGAAACTCTGAAACAGCAAACAAACCCTCGTTTTATATCCCAAAGAGCAAACCCCGGGCAAAGCCCCTGCACGAAGGGGAAGAAATGGGCTTGATTTCAAACACTGAAGTATTCTGGCAGGGCAGCCTGGGACTGTACAGATGCAGCCATCACTGCCAGCAGGCACCCAATTAGCACAGCTCCAAATGCCTGCTTCACTTCCAAAAAAGAAACCCCAACAAAACACCCTCAATGCTTCATGGAAAACAAAGAGCTGCTTCTCAGCTGTTTTAACCACACTCCAGCACCAGGAGCACCCAAGGCAACGTGAGCTTTTAATGTTAAATTGTCTTTCCTTTTCCCCAGTACTTCTATCTATAGCTGAGTAGACTGTCAACAGGGTTTGTAAGTCTCAGTTCAAAATATCCTGGTGAAGGTAGTAACTTAACCATAAATGGCAACTTCACTGATGCATCTTCAGCTGCCATTGTCTTGGGAGACTTGTCATCTCATAGTCCAATTTACTGAGGAATCAAGACATTTACTGCAGTGGGCTGAAGCTCGTTTATCACTGTAATATAATACATACCGTGCCGTACAGATAATAAATTACTTAAATTCCTCTGGTGTTAAAAAGAAGAGAGATGCCTTAAAAGCCACGGCAGCAGGAAAAAAAGACAGAGACAGTAAGTCTTAATTAGAGCAGCTGCCATCTGCCTGCACACTTTCTGCCTCATGTAAAGTTTCACAGAGCCTCTGGAATGCCTTCTCCAGGCAGCGGCTGGTACAATCCCACCTCCCTTCATTCCCCAGGCAGTAAGTTAGATATAGCCTGTCAGCAGGTTTGGCTAACAAACTATAAATAAAACACGAGGCACACATAGCAACGAGAGGCTCAGTTTTTCCCTTTATTTCCAGATAAATTTAGTATACAGTTGTCAAAACAACCCCAACTTCTGCAGGCTTAAGAAGCTGTCCTACGCAGCAGGCGATGAAACGCGCGGCAACAAAACGGCACCGTGCAACAAGCACGTGGAACAGCAGCCCTGGTGCCTCCCCTTGGACCAGATCCCTTCCTAGTGAATCACAGAACCACTGAATCACAGAATACACCATGTTGGAAGGGACCCATCAGGATCATCAAATCCAACTCCTGCCCCTGTGTAGGGCACCCGCGGGATCACACCGTGTGCCTGAGGACGTCACCAAACGCTTCTTGAACTCAGGCAGGTTTGGTTTACATCTTGTTTATCTAATGAGCACAGCAGCTTTCAGTGTCAGGGCTTTCTTTTCCTCCCCATTGCTAACAGTAAACAGGCTGTTTAAGCTTTCCAGGAAACAAAAGAAAGGAATTTTGCCAGTGAAGAACAAGAGCAGCGTTCATTTTTGGTAATGCAGCAGTGATTTTTGTTTTGGTTGTGGTTTTTTTTTTTTGTCTGGTGATTTTTGAAGAGAACTAAATCCTGTAGAAATGCCACTTTTGGTTGCAGAGAGAGAGAGCACTCAGCCTGTTTCTCCTACAGGCCACACAGTGCAGCAGGATCACGGGGACTGCAGCTTCCAGGTAACCCAGTGCAAGGACTGACTGCATGTCGAAATTCTCCCTCTGCTCATCCATCCTGAGCGTGCCCCAGGCACCAGGCAGAGCTCACCGTGCCTCCTACCACAGATCATCTCTCACCTCATCCTCCTGCAGCAGGTGGAGAAGGTTTTGTTACGATCAAAGCTGAGCACACAAGAGATTTCTCAGTGATGAGAGCTCAGATGAAGTGTTAACAGCAGAAGGTCCTGCTGCATCCTCCAGGCAGAGCAGAAAATGCTCTTTCCAGTGATTTCCTTTCTGTTCACACTCCCTCCCTCACCTCAAGCTGGACATGGAGCCCCGGGAGTGCTTGGGAAGATGAAGCAGATGATGAGTGTGCTCTGGTGGGAGCTGAAGCAGTGGAGGTCAGCCCTCCAAAATGCACAACAGGCACGTGTGCATGAGGTGATAGCAGGTGAGACCTGCAAACTCCAAATTCTTACACAGCAGTGTCCCTTTGTTTAGAATGTTCTGCTACAAACATAGGTGATGTTTCTCCTTACTAGAGTTCATGATACATGGATAAATATGCCCTGGTACAACAGAAGAAAAAAAGAAAAAAAAAGGCTGAGGATAGGTGCTTAAGGTTAAACTGCTCTACATTCTTCCAGGGAACAGAAGTGAAAAATTAAACACTAGAAAATAAATGGTCAGCTCTTCAAGGATCAACATGCAGAGAAGTGCAGACCCCTGTTAATATCTAACCACAGCCATTTGCATTTCTTGTAATGCAAGGCTTGCACCATCGTTTACAGCTTCGCGTTCACCTTTGAAACTTGGCCAAGGAAAAGGAATGTAACAGTCAACAGGAATCCAAACCGCAAAGCTACAATGGACTTTACATACAGATAATTTAATCCACTAATTGGCCCCACCAGAGTTGCTATACAGTATTTTAAAATTCCTTCATCAATCAGGCTGCTTTCAGTGCTACTGCTTAAGATTGCTGCAACAGCAAAAGAACCCTCTTCCCGTGCTGAAGCTCCATGTAGGGTGTTAAGACACCTGACTGCCTCGGGAAGGGGGAGCCACAACAACACGGTTCCGCCCTGGAAACACTCTGTCTTAAAGGATTGGTTCAGAACTAAAAGTGCAGGATAAAGGTGGAGAAGCACAGAGCTGGCTGCATGCAGGGTGCCATCTAAAGGGAAAAGGAGACAAATCCATCATTTGGTCACAAAACCCATTCGGTGTAACAGTGCTGAATGCAAGAACTGAAGAAAGAGAGCAGCTGGCTGGCTGGCACTGAACCATTTCTATGTTACCTGTCAGATTTATTCCCAAGTCTCCACAGATTATGCCCCTACTTGTTAGTGAAAAGTTTAGACCTTGGGAAGAGGCTATCTGGATGGTTGTGACTCCCCTCTGAAATATGAGAGCCCTTTGAGAAAAGCTGGCAGCAACTACAGCTCTCCAGAAAAAAACATCAGCGTTGGTAGCTGCGGTACTTCTGCCCCTCAGAATTCACCCCCTTGACCCAAGACAGAACATGATTTCTCCAGTTTCCTTGAGGGGAATCTGAAATACTGTCAGCCTTGGCCTCTGCTGATGCTCCAGGTACCCAAGGGGGTCACCACCTGTAAAAAGTGGACCTTGTGTCCATGCTTATGGTTGGCCAGGCAGGAGGACGTGGCAGGCTGGCCCTGTCTCTGGAGAGGGGAGAAGACAGTAAGAAAAATGATGTGATCATTTTGATCAGTTTTTCTCCCCCATGTCCTGTCAGCTGCTAGGTGATTTTTACACCATCAGAGCACAGCAAAGGTGAGAAACTTTTCTATCAGATCCACTAAACTATTTGACAGGCTAGCCAGAACAAGCTTATAAGCAGGCTGCAGTCAGATGAGCTGACCATTTCTCCTACCACTTCAGCTGCTCTGACAGGGTGGAGCCCAGAAAAAATCCCCTGGGGCAAAATTTCCAATGAGTTTCTGGCCAAAGCAATGTAGGTGCCATGAATCCCCAAGGAGATATGCTTGTAAGTCCTGATGCCAATGCAACTCTTCCCCAGAAGAGGCAAGAAATTGTGACCCTGGTATCCAAGGCAGGCACTTGGTGTCTTGCCTTGACAATGAACCAATCCTATATGCAATGCCTTGCAATTTGATCAATAAATATTTTAATTCAGAAGCCTGACAGAACCAACTCTACCCAGAGGCTGCTCCCTTGCTCCTTCTAGATGGCAAACTGCTGGACTTCCAAGTAAGGAGAGGAGAGAATGAGACCACGAGCTGACTGAAAGGCCAGTTCAGATGTCTGCTAACATCACCGCATCTGTCTTCTCAAACTTTAAACCAGGACCAGCAGTAACCATCATGCAGCATGACAAAAATTTTACAAAATACCTTCTCCCTCCAAAGAACCCAAGGGGTAAGGATGCATAATTACAACTTTCCTGCACTGTGGGGTGCCTCATACATGAAAACAATCTGCTGACATTCCTGAGTGATGAGACTCTAACACATGCCCTTTCTAGAAATGCTTACATTTGGGGAACAAAGTCATGGGTAAATGGCAGCACGGGGACTTGAGCTCAGCTTATCCTGCACTTCTGACTGCCTCACCTGCTCTCACAAAAAAAAGGCTGAGATGGCTTCTGGAGATAAATGATTGTATCATGCTGGTAATAAAATCTGCCAGAGATCAAAAACAGCTGCAAGATCTTCACTGAGCTGAGCCAAAATCTGAGGACAGGATGAGAACAGGTAAAAAAAGCGCAGAAGGAAAAAAATGACTGCATGAGGAAGAGGGAGTCCTGCTGCATGGCAGGGAGCAGAGCACTAGATTTATACCAGAAGGAAAGGGTGCTTGAAACTAAACCCTGGACCATCTTGGAATTCAAAGCCAGAAGCATATTTCATCACTGATCCCAAGCAATTTTTATACTGTTAAATTTAAGAGGCTTTGGCCATTCTTTAAATTTCTTCCAAGATACTAGGGAGGAATATTAAAAGCATAACATCATATTTTTTAGGCAAAATACTTCCTGTGTTGCACTCAGATGTGAAAGATACCATCTCTTCTCAGTTAAGGAATCAGACTGGCTTTTCAGCATGCAGTGGGCATGAGGTGAAAGCTTGATTCACAGGCAAAGTGCTTAGCCCCAGCACAAAAAGGCAGTGCTTGAGTTGGCTGGAGCACCTGAAATCTAGCCTGGCTTTTATAAATGCTTTTGGCTACATGCTCCTGACAGAAGATTAATTAGTCAGGAAGTCAAGAAGGAACACATGCAATCTGAACCTTCCTTGGCTAATCACATAAAAGAAAGCACAAAAGCTATTCCTTACTGCAAAAAAACCCCTCTCCAGCACCCTGGAGATCACAATATCCAGGTACTGCACTGCTGCTGTGGCACAGTGGGATTTATTTTCACAAGCTCGTACAGCCATCAAAGCAACTATGGTTGGGGTAGAGACAAGCACTGCCAGAAAGCAATTCCTCCTACTACTTTAGACAGCAACTTCCAAACTGTCCAAGCAGCTCCTCCTTCTCTGGGAGGATGGGAGAGGACACCTAACTTGGAGAGGATCTTAACACCTTTGAAAACTGGAGGGTGGCATGGGGCAGAATGATGCTCTGAGGAGAGCAGAGCCTTTATTTCTGAGGATAAACATGAAGCTAGAAATTTATTTTGCAGCTGTCACCAGCTGCTAGATCAAAGAGTCTGACAACATTTCAAGGCTTATTTTGCAGCCTTCTAAAAGCTTCATTTTAACATTGCTGGAGCTAATGAGCTGAAATAGCACTGCTAAGGCAGAAACATGTCGTAACTCATCCTGCATGCAGACAGTTCTGCCAGTGACTCCCTAGGAGACATGCTCTGGTGCTCTGGAAAGAATTATAAAGCAAAATTCCCCAGGAAGGATAGATTTTCTTCATCACAGAGTAACATGGCTGGGAAAAGGACTGTTAAGTAAGGGAACCTACTCAGGGATGTTTTAAGAGTTGTGGCACCTATAGGCAGCACACGAAACTCACAAAAGAGAAAGTCTTCTTGCCCCTTCACAGAACAAAGCAGCAGCATCCGAGAGAAAAGAAAACCCCAAACCAGCAGGAACAGAACAACAAAAAAATCCTTCTGATCAGATGGGAACATGCTGCCACCTGCGGATGAAAGAACGCAAAGCCGCCTTGAACTACAACACTGCACACCAACCAACCCCTCATCACAGACACTGCAGGCTTGAACCCCTTCCTTCAGTGGCAAGAGGAGCCAAACACCTTAAGCATTTTGTTTCAAGGGGTTTTAGAGAGGTTTTTCTTAACCTCTTAACCTTTTCTGCCTCTTCCTAAACACATTTTAGCTCACTATGCTAAAATATGATGTATTGTATATGAGCAGCCTTGGATTTATACTGGCTACCTGGTGAAGAGCTGGCAATGCCTCAATAGCACAGGCTCTTCTATTGAACTTCACAGTTAAACCTGAAATTACTACAACCTAAGAGCTACAGGGTAGAGATCTCCCTCTGATAACTCCTTTGTGGTGGTTGGGTATCAGTTATCTGGAAATGGTTGCACACGTAAAATGACCAACAATTGTGACTGTAACACAACCAGCAGCTGCTAAAAACTGAAAAGCTTTTGTCTCAGCAGCTCTGATTTCAAAATGTTTTGGGTGTATTCAGATCCCTGAAAGCTGTGGGCTGATGGCCTGAAGAGATATTGTATGAACAGGATGACAGTGGTAAGAGTAAACTTATGGGCATCTGGGAGGTTAGAAATTCCCCAGTGGGTGCAGACTCCAGGCTCACAATTCTGCATTTCGCAGTTCTGACTGTCAAGAAGTGACAGAAATTATGGGTCTAGGAGAGATTGACTTCAATGTTTTGAAACAATTTTCGTATTTTTAAATGCTGTAGGTGTGACATCTCCTTAATTATCTTTTGTGGAAGAAGGCTATTATTACTCAGAGTACAAGTGTGGTACATAACAAATAAATTAATGATCCACATTTCCAGCTGCTCAATTTCACTGAAAATAATGAGCCTCTCTCAGATACTCAAAGAAAAAAGAGTTTCATGCTTTGTCCTGTGGTCCTTTAAGTAGAGCAGTTCATGTTGCTATCAAAACTCCCCCATTTTGGTTTTTTTTTTAATTTAATGTAATATTACATGGTAAGATGTCTTTATATGGCATGTTACAAGAACAATATGTCAACAACTGAGCATGTTCAGTGTCTGAGTCATCTAAAATAAAATCTTTTGACACATATTGCCTTCTGCTTTCTGTACTTAGAGGCATCTGATGCTGGCATAAATGTTACTGCTGGAACACACCCCAATTTGTGTAATTGATTTTGGTGCACAAAAAGGCACACTGCACCACAGGATTGTACCACTATTAGACAGAAAACACATGCTAAACATCTCAAGTCCCAAATCCATTCCAGCACTGCCCCACATCTGTATTTCTCCTCCCAGTTGTAAACTACCCCTTCCCAGGACTTTTGCTCACATTTCCTCCCTGTCTGCTTCACCCTTCTCTGACATTTGTGGCCTCTCATCATGTTCACCAATAAAAGGCACATGATTAACAAGCTGGAAAAAGAAAACAACAACCTTGCACATACAGAACCCATTCTTTTGGGGTTTTTTGGCTGCCCTTTACACAGGAAAATGTTAGGTGCCATTTTAGTCACAGTCAGGTTATTTTTAGTCTCTTCTGTACCACTACACTTAAAAAGGATGGTTGGGTTCCTGGTGTCATTTCCATTAAAACCAGAAGATATTGTCTCTGGACTCAGGAGCCTGATTAGCTTCATGTTAACATAAACCACTCTCCCAACATCTGGATATATATAATATTTCATTACCACCTCAAAGTACCTGAAGACTGCATACCCAAGATGAATTAAAATCATTTATCATGGAGAGATGAGAAAGATGTAAACAAACACCTACCTTCATCCACAGTAAACTGACAGCTCTTGTCATTGTAGAAGAGAATTTTCTTCTTATCAGGGCGATTAACAAAGATGATCTGGTCCCCTAAAGCCTCAAAAACAAAAGCAGAAGAACAACTCAAAATCACTTCGTTTCCAAGAATGAGAATTCCAACTTAAAACAGCAGCCACAGATCTTGTGCTACAAAAAAGCACAACAAACCAAAGGAGGAAAAATAACTGGCAAGAAAAAGCAGCTGAAGCAGCTGCTGATGGGAAGTACACAACTGAAGATGAGATGGGGAAGGACTGAGATCAAGGTAAAAAAGCAAAACTAAATGCCTCCAGTTAGAAAGTGGAAAGATCAAGAGTCTTTTGTGAGAAAAAGCTTTGACAGCTGTGCTGAGACATCAGGCCAAATCTGAAATACGGGATGAAATACAGAAAAAGCTCCAATAGCAGATCTTCTGAAATAGGTTTTGACTTATCAAAAGAACATAAAAAAACTCATGAGAAAATTCTCTCTTAGCCTCTAAGCTAAAGGGAATGGGTTGGCTGAACAGCAGATGCCTGCTACTCACCTTTATAGCTTTCTGGGCATTTGGTAGCCCTTCCTCAATATCTTCTAAGAGGATTCCTCCCAGCCCTCGCTGGTCATGCTTGTCCAAGAGCCTGAGAAGAGCCTTTTTATCTTTCAGGTTGTATTTGGGTTTGAAAGCATACTTCCCATCTACAACTTCTATTTTCGGATTGTTGACTAAAGCCTGTAACAGGGACATCAATTTTAAACCTTGGAAAAGAGCACACCTTAGTACTTTTTTTTCCTAGTGCACTTCTGAGCAGCTAGAGCACATCATCCACACAATACAGCTGCCAGTCTGGAGGCTTGAGTTTGAAAGGGATTTAAAATCCTTGGATCCTAGATCCACCAGCCTAGGCATAATCTGCCACAACAGAAAGCACCAAAGGAGGCTTAGCATTGTTCACTTAACACCTCTGGGCTGGAAGGTCCATGAAGCCTCTTAGAGCAGAAAGCCACATGCCTTCCTTTTTGAGAAAGGAATGAAAACAAAAAGTAGAGGGAATGCAAACCAGTGAGCTCTGGCTGAATGTAGTGTGCAAATGGACAACTTGACAGATCAAGCTGGGCTCGCGTGGATGTTAAAGATGTGAAGGGCATTAACCTGGGGTGAACAAACCAGGAGTCAGTCTTCCCCAACTGCTGTCAACTGGCACCAGCAGCTGCAGAAGAAATTGAGAAGAGCAGACCTCCTGCACAGTGGGATGTAACTTACGATGCCAGCTTCAGAGTGAAGCTGACCAGAAGTTCATGGACAATCAAAATGATTTAAGATATGCTCCAAATCAGATTTGCTGTGCAGCCAGTACCACAATGGAAGTTCACCTGTAACAGAGGGCAACTCTACTCAGTTTCTTCTGCAGATGCCAGCCTGACCCTGAAAGGAGAAAGAGAAGAGACACAGAAAGAGGAAAGGAGGAAGAAAACACCCATAACAGGGAAGGTAACTATGGTGCTGCAGGGCATTTCCTCACCTTTTTCCATCCAGTAATAATTCAGTGACAATTTTATATACACCTGTTGGGAGGGGCTTTTTCATTCCATCTTGAGATTCTGGTTAATTATGGAAACAACCTGGAGCTACCTTCTGTAACAGTTCAGCAAAGTCAAGCCTCCACCACAGCCAACCCTGCCAGACTGGAGGTTTCTGTACCCCACAACAGTAATACAGCTACAGGGTTTATTAGTTAAAACCATCCTAATTTTACTATGCAGAGGTTTGTTTGGTTTTTTCCCCACATCTCAACAGGCTTTACTACTCTCTTGTGGGGATTTTAAATGAGATCTGAGCAAAACTAGGAAGGCAAGTCAATTACAAACACCAATTCTGCTAACTTAGAAATCTTTAAATTCGATTAAGACATTCAGATCAGTCAAACATGAAGATGAATGCAGTGGCAAGTTGCAGTGAATCTGTAACAACAAAATCCAGCATCCAGAGTGAGACTGATCAACTCCAGCAGGGGGAATTTTCAGATTTGCTATGTCACAATTTCAGACACAATTTCACATCAGAATTCTTCGTTTCAGTAAGTAACAGAGAACTGTAAGCCTATGAATTCTGTACCATACCCCTTGGGTTCAGTTAATTTAACATCCTCTGTATTGGAAGAGATCTCTGCTTAAAATTTTTCAAAGAAACTCCTTAAGATAACCAGTTTCTTTGTATAAAACTAGTAATGAATAAATTCACTTTACATAAAATATACTCTCCATGAAACTAATCTAACATGTCCTTAAAATATCAAAAGAGCTTTCATTTCACAGTTATCTCAACAACAGGAGGTACAAGACAGACCAGTGAACCAATGTGGTTTCTTAAAGGGGGATTATATATTTGTTATATATTGTTATTTTGTTATTAAATGTTAAATTTAATTTTGTTATTAAACTTATATAATTCAGATTTCTCATAATCCATTGATCTCTAATCTTAACAGATGTTTTCTTTACCTCACTCATTAACCATTGTTTCTGCTTGAGTCCAATATCTAAATGTTGTGTTTCATCCAAAATCTCATCAAGGGTCAGTGCATGTGTATCACCCCGCTGGTGCCGAGTCTGGAAACGTAAAGAGGATCCATTAGAGTTCTGCAGTTATTTTATTCAGTGACTCAATCATCAACAAGTAACTAAAACTGGTATAATGTGATGATAAAACAACCTTTGCAAAACCAGGACAGATGCAGCACACGCAGCAGATGAGTTTCGATTTGGCTTTTTTTGGAATATGAAGAAAAAAATGAGTATCAGCTGAAACTGATGACAATCTGTCAAGCACCAAATTACATGTTATTTTAATAAATAGTTCATGAATCCTAAAAGCTGACAGCACCTTGCAATTCCTATTTCTCCTGCAAATAAAAAAAAAACATTCTCCTGGTTGTAAAGTGACCTGGAATAATTAGGATTTCAGTACAGACTCTTTTGTTTACTGACAGCATTTTGAATTTAACAAGTCCTACCTTGAAATTCTCACTCTTGCAGTAAAAGAATTTGAGAGTTTTAAATACTCAGCATCTTTCATCGACCACAGGAGAATAAATAATTAAAGTATTTCAAAGCACTGTACTTTTACATCAAAACAACCTACCTTCATATAATTCACTATTTTAGCAAGAACCCCAAACTTGTAGCCAGAGCCTCCTGAAAGGGCTTTCAAGTTAAATGATCCATTACTGTGATCTACAAAAGGAGAAAACAAACCATTAAATGATGCTTTGAACACCCTGTTGGCTCTGCACTCCATCTACTTCTCACTCCATCTACTTCCACTTTCGGAACAGAAATGTGTGTTGCAGGACTATGTGCTGGCACAGGTATTGATCTAGATTAACAGTTACCTGTGACAGACACAGCTCTGGATTTTTTTGTTTGTTTGTTTTGTTTTGTTTTTCTTAAGCAACTCTAGTGAAGAATTAATTTAAAGAAACCATAAATACAAAACAATTCAACCTGGTGTGCTGCACCACTGGAACAACAATGCAGCATGTCAGGTCTGGTTCTGCCTGTATGTCTGGTGAGGTTTGCTACTGTGTAAAGCTTGCTTCAGAAATTCTTGCAGGGTTGTTGCTGACTGTTTTACTAATTTTAGAGCACAGAAACAGCCACAAACCACTACCAGAAGCCACAGGTTCATTACCAGCACGGTGCTGCTCAAACTCAATGGTAAAAGGCTTTTCAGCTCCTCCAGAAAAAGAAAATTCCCTCTTTGTCACCACGGGATTTTTTTTGTCCACTGGCAATTTCTAAACAAATCTGACAGGAAAGTAGGTATCTGAGAGATACTGAGCTCTTATTATTGCTGCCAAAAATGAGTCAAGAGAAAGAAACGAAAAATTAAAGTTAGTGCATTAACTGCAGCAGGTGGGGAGTGGAATGAAATCTGTCATCTGCTGGGCAGCTGGAGAATACAGATGAGAGTGAAGATAAGGACATGGAGGGGCTCAGGGGTTTGCAGTGGCCAAAAAGGAAGCTAAAAAAACCCACCAACAAAGAATAAAACCCCCCAAACATCATAATGATATGCAAATGCAGCTAAGGTGTTCAACAAAGACCCATCACTTCCACCCAGCAAGACAAGATCCTTAGAGAAAGTATGTTAGATTCACTGTGGTTAAATTTGGATACCCTTGCCAAGTTCTTCACAAGCAACTTCAAATTCAGTTTCCAAAATCACTATGCTTCGGGTGAATCATTTTCATGTCTGTCCCACTGCATCTCAGCCTGCTTTTAAGTTGATCTGTCAGTCACTAGAAGAGACAACTGCAGAATGGGAATTATGGATGTAGCCAAATTTCAAACAAATTCACTTTTAGATAATTACTGAGAAGACTTCATGGAAACTGCTGCTACTGTAGTAAAAAACAAAATGTCAAAGGAGCAAACATCACATCTAAAACTTGGCAGCTGGTCATTGTGAGGCTGTTACATGGCATTGTCTTAGAGGCTTAGCAGAGCACAACAATTGTAAAATTAATGTAGAAGAACCAGTGTGATTCCAGCTACAGAAGAACACTATTCTGGTTACTAAATAAAAATGGAAAAAAGCAAAAGCCAGCTCTGTTGAAAACACAGCCTGTAGGGATTTTCCCCACAGGGTCTCCTTTTATCATGAAAAATTAATGTCTGTGCAGGACATTTTATAAATAAAAAATTGTATGTGTAACAAGAAGTCTGAAGTGACTAAAATGAATTCAGAGGCACAACAAATAGTTAAGGTGATTTCTGTCAGTCGAATCAAGGAGATTATCTTCTTTAATCTGCCTAGCTGCAGCCCACTACTGACCCTGACAAGTAAATCTAAGCAGGCTGGAAATCTGGAGATATGAACACTTCAAACGTCACGGTGGGTCCAGCTGCTTCCCAGCACAAAGCAAAGTGGGGTCAGAGCCCCCAGCACACCCCCTCACTACCAAGCTCATTGTGCACAAAGAACAGCCCCAAAAAATAAAGTGGGAAGGGGTTTGCTGCTTCTTGGAGACAATAAAAGTCACATTTATGAATGATTTCCTCCCGGGGCTGAGGGTTTGATGCAAATGAGCATAAAGGAAGTTGTCAGCAGCATCATGCTCTGGCCAATGGCAGGAAAGCTCCATCTTAGCTGTGCCATAGGCTGCGTTAAAAAAAAAAAAAAAAAAAGGGACCAGAGCAGCGCTCTTTCAGCATCCTTTCAGGCAAGAGGTAGGTGTGGATCATTTTCTAACCTTGTCTTAGGTTTACCTCTATTATTGAAAGAAAATATGCCTGTAACCTACAAGCTGCTTGGAATCAGGATGGTTTTTCTCTAGGCTGAGGAGGATTTTATGCCGCTGAGCGCGGAGGAGCTTCTCTTGCACGATCAGAGGGGCACTTTCACCATCTGTGCACTAATGGGAAATTGATGACCGCTCCATCTTACAGAGAAGCTCCTACCCTGAGCCAAGAGTCAGTAAACAAAATGGATTTCATGCTTAGGGAGGCAGCCTGTTTCCTGCAGCCTTGTAATTGATTCTATATGTTTTTACAGAAATGCCGGTGAGAGGATTTGCCTTAAAACAAAGACAGCTAAGCCTGAAATTTAAGAAATGCATCTCCCAAGTGGGTATTCTGTAAAACGGTGTTTGTGGATATGCTAGAAACCTGTTCTAGAAACTGAGTTCATTAGGCTAGGAAGAAAATCCCATGGCATCCTAAAATTATCCATGCAGATGCTGGAGCTGTGATCAATACAATGCAAACAGCCAGGTTAGAATCCATCTGAGATTTGTAAATGTTACTAGCCCAAGGTGTCTGTTCTGTAAGTGGTTCCTTAAACAGGACTTCCTCAGTACTGCACTGAGATGGTTTTTTTGCCAGTCATTTCCCTCTGCTCCATGAATATGATTTCAAATATAGCTCCTCTGCAGTGTCTAAAGACAAGGATACTTTCAAATTGAAACCTAACAGAGGTATTACAGAAGCCAATTCATGAAATATTTAACTCGCCGCTTTTTGGAGGCATTGAATTGCTCTAAGATCAGCCTGGCTTACAACATGAATTGAAATGGTGCCATTAAAAATAAGTAAAGCTGCATGAAAACCAGACCATTTCTGACAGCTTTCCAAGAGGCTAACCTCATTAGTGCTGTGTTAATTCTGAAGGCTCAAAACCAGCTACTTCAGTCTTCTATTCCAGTAATTACAGCACTGAGTAGCTGATATTTATCTGCCTCAACTCATTCACAGGGAAGGAGATCATCATCATCACCCTGACAAGCAGGAGTCACCTCCAGCTGGGGCATTAAATTCCAGCTCCCTGGGTAAAGAAAAGTGTCTCCATGCTGCTCTCATGGTGGCTCCTGGGGAGCCATGCCCTGCCCAAGATGCTCCTCTCAGGAACAAAGGTACCACCCTGGCAGAGAGCTGTGCTGGTAAAGGGGCCCAGCCAGACAATGGAATCATGCCCAGTCTCTTCAGAGACCCCAGATCTTTGTCACTTTTAGCAATGACTAAGACAGTAAATTTTGCATCAGCAGGAACAGTTAATATTTGTGCCTGGTGTATGCAGAGTGAGCAAACTTGAATGTAACAGACTGCAACAAAATCCTTAGTCTCAGAAATCTGCTGAAAATGTTCAGAGCAAAACTCCTTTCCTTCCTGAGGATATTCTCTTGCCATTTAAAATACACATTTAAATCTTACTTGCTTTAATTACCCCTCCAAAGGGACTCTGAATCTTTTTATTCAGCCCCCTCCAGATTTTCAAACCACCCCTTCAAAAATCCTCCTGACTTTTAGCCCCATAAAACAGGTCAGCTGAGTTTCCTTCCTAGACCCTGACCAAAGCAAGCCATGCTCTCAAAGCCAGGACCCAACTCAGCTCAGGAGTATTTTTAGCTTGGATTTGCTCTGTAAACTTCTGTTTAAGAAAACAAACCAAAACAGTTTAATTAATCCTATCCATCTCAGTCATACTCTGTGTATTCAATTACAAGTTTGTGTATTCAGCAAGAGATTTAACAGAGAAAACAGAAAGTTACTGTAGCTGCTCTAAGAAAAATCTGTATTAAACACTAATTCCAGCCAGGTATCTTCCCAACAACAAAGCTGTTCTGTTTCAATTTAAACCAGTTAAAAACAGAAGGATAAAGGACAAAATGTGTAATATCTATATGCAAATGAGACCTAAATCACAAGCTGGTTTGGATGGTTTTCACAGTATCCTTTTTTGAATGACACACACACGAGACAGGTGCTTGAACTGCTTTAGCTAACATGCTTTAGCAGACACCATCACACTTTGCCTTTGTCACATATTGTAGTTTTCACTGCCTAACACAGGCTGAGGGCAGAATTATTCCTGGGATAGGCAAGGTCCATCGAAACACAACCCAACAAAACATCAGTGTCACCCTCTGCAGTTTTGATTACTGGACAAAATAAAGGTGGGCAGCCAGGATCCTTTTGTAATGAACATCTGCAGGTTTTGATTTTTTTGCTTTACGATCACCGTGTTTCACCTCAAAACTCTTTGCTATTTCCTCTAAGGAACAGGGAGATGTGTCTCAGTCTCCCTCTCCCACACCCAGTTTTCAACTGCCTGAAAGATTCAAAGGTATTACAGCATCCTCCAGCCCCCATGGCAGGTAACCAGGAGTCATAGTGGCTCCCTGGACATTTTTTATTCCATTAGATTATATGCCAGAAATCCCATAAATTCCTTCAGTTTTGGGAGGTATAGCCAAGGAAAGAAGAAAACCAGTGGAAAAAAAAATAAATTGGTAACTGTAAAGATACTACTGCCCAGCACCTCATTTGCCTACTTATAATTCACAAAGGAATTCAGAAACAGACAACATTGCTTATTTCTAGATATAGCCCAGAAATGATCAAGGCACAGCCTCCTTTCAACACTTTTTGAGCAAGGGCCTCTCCAAAACAACATCACCTTGACAGTGATGGCAGATTTGCTGAAGCCAACTTCTTCTGCCACCTCTGCCCCAAGGCACAAAGCAGTCTGGTCTTCTGCTGGATACAAACAGTATTGGACCAAAGATGGCATTTCTTCCTTAGTAGTTAAGCAGAGTTGAAAAAAAGGAATCAGAACTCCTCAGAAAGGGTTGGGTTTTCCTTCTTATCTATCCTGATGAGTTAGATGGAATGAGGATTGTATTTTCTACTAGACACTGCTATGTGTGTATGGAACTTTTGGTTCAGTTCTGTTCCATGCTTTGGAAGCATCTTCCAAAGTAGTCACAATTTACATATTCCAGAGGAACTCGGGCTACAGGGTGCAGGTTTGGATCACTCTTCACTGAAACAGACATTCCAGACAAATCACAAAGTTGTACATTTGGAGTCTGATACTTGTGTGAGCAAACACAACTATGCAACACCTCCTTGTAGGAGGTGTAAGCATTTACTCTGAGCTTAAGTTCTGGTGGTTCCAGATAAAAACCACAGCATGTTTGTGTTCAACAGAGCCCTCAACAGCTTTGTTTTTCTGTTTCAGCCCCCAGACCAGTGACAGTGAGCACACTGAGACAACTCTTAAAGAATGGCAACTCTCAACACTACTCACTGGAATGAGACTACGTCCATTTCCCAGTATCTGGGCTTCCAAGTGCAAAAAATTTACCCTTTCCACGACAACTGGAACACTGCCTGCTTTGTTATCCTGATCATATTCATCTTTACTGTAGTTTCTCTGGTGGTGTTGGCTTTCCTCTACGAACTGCTGGACTGTTGCTGCTGCGTGAAAAATAAAACTGTCAAAGACTTGGAGAATGAACCCAATCCTGTCAGGGCAATGCTGAACAGCTTCAGAAGGCGTGAAACAGAGGTGGTGTAGGGAGGACAGAGCATCAGCCCTTGAAGAACGCTGAACACCACGAGTGAAGCCTCTTGTACCTTATGAACGAGCAAGTCACATGAAGTTTTTCTTCTTTTGGACTTAAATATAACAACAAGAATTACCATTTTATCTCTGGATGTGAACGTGAATAATTGGGAAAGGCTTTTGGAGCGCTTAGCAGGAGGATGATCAGTTGTAATGTTATGTGGGGAAAAAAAGATTTGTGTTCCTAAAATGAGCTTTTGTTGTTTACACTGAGTTGTTAGCATAGATTTTTGTCTACCTGAACGAACAAACGTTGCCTAAAAACCTATGTTGCTTAACTTCCATAAAAATGCTCAACAATCTGATCATACTCAGTGCCAGGACACAGCAGTGTCCTCCCACTGAGACCAACTGCACAAAGGCAGGAAAAAGATGGACAAGGGGTGAGGAAAACAGACAGGAGAGGCTTGTGTGAATTCTTGTCTTCAGCAGCTCTTCTTACAGGTTTCCTGCTGTTAAAAGGGAGGGTGGTGAGAGGAAAAGTAAACCAACATAAAACGTGGCCCTAAAATGTTTTTTTCCAACCTCTTGTGGTCACACATGACTTTTTCTCCTGCCCCTTCTCAAATTTCAGAGAACTGCTCTCACCTTACTGGATATGGAACCCCTTTAACAACTTCTGGGTGTCAAGATGTGCTACCTTAAGCACACCTGGATCTTCCCACAAAACAAGTGGAAACACTCTAGAAGTGTTAACCTTCTAGCCTAGAAGGAACAGGGACATTTTTCTATCCCAAGGCTTCTGCCACCACAATAACCACAACGTGACAGGGACTAGGACACACTGGATGCTCCATCCCACTTTTAACTTCTCAGAGCTGAACTGGAACTGACCAAGTTCCTGCCAAGGAACACACGCAGACAGGGGTCACAGACCTCCCACCCCCATGCCAGGAACTTTGCCAAGCCTGCAGGCAGCTTTCAGGTGGTAACCTCCTTCCCACAGGAGGCCCCACTAGGAGAAAGCTTGTGCTAGAGCCAGTGGGGTGGATGCACACTGAGAAGCAACTTCATCTTGCACAAGAGAAGCTCAGCCTGCTTCACCAGCCTGCCAGTGCACCCAGAGAGTTATTTTTCTTCTGTAGCTGCACTGTGTCTACAGTATTTAAACCATAAAATTTTGCAGTTACCAATTACAACTGTTAGAAAACAGTACCCAACAGCCAGCAGTGAGACCTGGCAGGCCTTCCACACTCCTGAACCCACAGGGAAGCAGGCCAGCAAGAAACATCCCAGACCAAAGCTATGTATGGGACAAGTTATTTAACCATATAAAGGCCCCCAAATATTCCACTCATTAGGGAAGCAAAACCCACCTAATGGCCAAAGGGACAAGTGAGATACAACACTGATTTGCAGCCTAACTGTGTCAGAAATACCTTTGTGCCATGGCCAGTTTCTATAATTATCTATATATTTTTTTTAATATATAGCTTCCCTCTATCAGGTTCAGTATGCCCAAGCTCCAGAAGCTCTGCACACACTGAAAAGACTTCCGAATGTGACTCTTCCTTTGGTGAGATGGACTCACAAGCTACCAGGCTACTACTAACCAGCACAGCTTGCCCAGAGACTCGCCTGGAGGAGCAACCCCAAACCCACAGGACTACTCCTGCTGCCACCACTCATCTGGGACACACTCCTTACAGTGGTTCCACCAGGCCCAGTCCCACCTGCAGAGAACACTTCTAGCTGCAAATCAAACCATAAGCACAACTAATGGAAGCTGATATCCCAGGGAGAAGACAATTTTCAGATTCAGGCCAAGATGTATGATGAAAACATCAGTGCTGCTAATGCCTTACACTGTCAGGGAAACAGGGAAGGTGCCTCATCACCTCCTGCTGCAGTCGACAGCCCTGAAAGACCCAGGTCCTGCTCAAGAGAGGCAAGAGCTGCCATCAGGACACACTGATTTAATGAGAACACATCTCTTTCCTGAAAAGAATAAAACCCACTCTGGATGGCCCCAGGACTGCTTTCTACTGGCAGTGCTCCTACCCAACAATCCCCATGGCAGTGTGCAGGAAGGAACATGGCCAACCTCTGCCACCCTGGCCTCCTGTTCCTGCACCTTCCCGAGAAGCACACACAAGGAAAAAAACCTTGGGACTCCTTCTAGCTGTTTATTTCACAGCTCTGTAAAGCGGGATGGGTCTCTGCCCAAGGAACAGGAGACACAGCCCTAGAGCCTCAGGATGACCCTTTCAGACAGGTAGAGTGAGTCGTGAAACAGCTCCTGGAGATTTCAGCTGCTGATTGCTGCTGGCTGAGATCACCAAAGGTCACTCAGCCACAACTTGCTGTTGATCAATAAAAAGAAATAAACAGATATGATCTATTTCCTTTATTTTCCAGTTACTATTACAAACTGAGCACACAAGGCAGTTTTGAATTTTTTCAAGTGACTTGCTTGAACAGTGATTCCAGATAAATACAGTAATAATTGTTCTTTCTGAAAAGTTTACAACAAAGCTGGCCTGAGTGTGAAGATTTAGCTAAAAGGCCTTTTGGAGCTCAGCATGAACTCCATGCCTCTCCTCCCCAAAACAGTGATGAGGACAGGCTCTCTGAGTCACAAAATGACAGAGAACCTGCAAGCATCCCCCACCCAGGGACTATCAGTGCTAACATGTCAGCAGTGACACGAGTCATCACCTCTGTGGTCACCACACAACAAAACTAGGGCTGATCATCTTCACTTTCATTTTTTTTTCGTGGGGATGGGACAGGGATTTTTTTTACTTTTTACTCCAGCTCCCCAAGACCCATCTCTGACAGACCCTGACAGGCACCCAACCATCTGGTGACTCAAATGAAAAAGCAGGTTTGGAGGCAAAGGGCTTGGCAGCATCACAGGGCTACTCATGCTGCTTGTGGCTGCTTAACCTGCCCAGTTGCCTGCCAGCCCCAGCACTTGTTCTGAGCCAGTTCCTAAGAGCAAGAGGAAGAAGGCTGGCTCTGAGAAGGTTGGGTCTGCTGACTCTCCATCATTCTCCTTGCTGCTTCTGCAGTAGCTAATGATACTCTCCAAGGGAAAACCCTGCATAAAAGTGTTACAGAAACCTTTCTGCTGTTGCCTGGCACAAAGCCAGGAGTGTAAAAAGATAAAGTGCACTTTCTCACAGCCACACATTCCTGTTTGTTGAAGCTAAGCATCTGATGTATGCAGAAGCACTTGAGGAAATACCCAGGGCTCACAAAATCCCAGATTGGAGATGACACTTTCTTCGTCTGCTCTGCCTCTTGGCCACCTAACTACTGAAATCTCCTGGATCAGACCCACAGCTGAACTGTCCACCCTGGTTCTGCTTCCCCATCCCTCTTTCCCAGCAAACCCCTCTCACTCAGCACAGGGCAGTTTGGGATATTACACACAGATTTTAATTTCCTTTGGAGAGGAGAGTGAGGCAAAGGCACTGAGGGAAACCTACCCTCCCTTGAATTATTTTAAAATGTCTAACAATAACTTTATTTGGTGCCCTGAGAGAGTGAAGATCCATACACAAGCTCCTCACCCCTCCCCCCAAACAGATGATGTTCCACTCCTCCCATTGTTCTCCATGTTTTTCTCTGCTGTTTTCAGCTCCATTGTTTCTTTTGGGAGTTTAGAAGAGAGCCACATGTGGTATTCAAAATACAAGAACACAATGCCTTTGCACAACAAAGTATTTTGTGTTTTAGTCACTCCTGACATTTGATTTGACCTTTTGAGCACATCAGAGACCAGGCAGTGCCTTCAGAAAACTGAAAGGCCCCTCAAGTGAACACACAGTCAAAGGGAACACAGAGAATGCTGCTCCCCTTCCCATTCCACAGAATTATCAGCTGTTTATTTGATATTGAGAGATGCACTATCAGCTTCACCAGCCCAGGGAAACAACAGAACTCCTGGCCAAAGCAGACAGAAACTTACAGAAACCCCAATGTTCGTGAACTAAGATTAGTACCCTGGTAAAATAAGAACTATTAACCACAATATGCTAGCCAGAAAAGATTTAAGTTGCAAAATCCACCTCATGGATGGACAACTGATGACTTTCAGAGTTAATAAAATTGAGTTTTAGGCTGACACAAAGACAGGGAAGGAAAGGGAAAGGGAACGGGAAAAGGGGAAGGGGAAAGGGGAAGAGGAAAGAGGAAGGAGAAAGGGGGAGGGGAAAGGGGAAAGGCTATTACTGCTTTTCTTGTGGGTCCAGCAAGCACTGAAGTGCACAAATCAAAGCTCAGTTTCATGTGAAATAATATTTTGGTATTAGTGATTCGATTCCCCCAATTGTGTAACAGCAAGCAAGTCACAGGATGAGGCCTGACACATATGCATGGTAGCAAAGGTACTTTTTCTCACTGCACAGGCAAATTTCTTAACATAAAGTGGTGATTTAAAAGAGAGCACCAACAGGCACTGGGGAAATCCACAGAGAGAGTGATTCATACTGAGAAATTACAGCTGAGAGGCAGACAGGGTAAAATACCCAAAAGCTGTCAAACAGGAGACTTTCACCAACCTGTGCTTTGTTTGGAGCTTGAGGAGCCACCTTGTTCTACCTTTGCTTTCTTCTTTTTGGAAGAAGAGGAGTCAGAAGATGGCGCTGGACGTTTTTCTACTGCTGGTGTGGAGAGGGCACGCTTTTTGAACAGCTCTCGCTCTCTCAGTAAGCTTGGATCCATAATTCTGTTACCAGAAGCAGGAGGAGAAAGGCAAGAAACAGAGATGAGAGTCAGTAAGAGATCTAAGAGCAGAGGCTCCTAGTGGTGACGCTGTTTGTTTGTGCCCTCTCTTCCCTGCCTATGTGGACTTTCAAGAATCTGGCACGTGTGGGGATTTAAAGCGTCAGAACGCAACCTTAACCCCCAGGGAGAACTTGAAGGTAGAGAACGCGATTTCTGAACCAGCCCCTCAAGCTCCCAGCGCTGTGCCAAGCGCCGGGGGAGCTCTGCAGGCAGGACACCGACCCTCAGCCCGCCCCGCAGAGCCTCACAGGCAGCCGGCGTTAAACCAGGAACTTAAAAGTCACCGACACGAGGCGGGGTGGAGAGAGGGGGTGGTAAACTTTGTCAGCCAGTCGAGCGGCCCGCCCGGCAGCGAGCCCGGCGGCTGCACACCCCTCCTTTACCGACAGCCAGGGCGGAAGGCAAAGCACCGGCAGTGGGGAGGCCCCCTCCTAACCGAGGCTGGGCTCATCCCCACAGCGAGGGACGGGTTGGGTTGGGGCCTTGTCCGCCGCTCGGTGAGGAGCCGGGACTGACCGCTGCCCCCCTCCTACCTGGCTGGATGTTGTCCATGCTCTGCACAGCCTTGCCATGCAGCAGGAAGAAAGCAGGACATGAGATTTATCACAGCATTAGAGCTTAAGACTGCACAAACCAGATATCAGGCTGCATTTGAGTGGTGTTTTTTTGTTTGTTTGGGGGTTTTTTGGTGGTGGTTGTTGTTTTGGGGTTTTGTTGTTGTTGTTGTTGNTAAGAGACAGGCCCTACCGCACCGCCCCCCCCGGAAGTGGGTTGGGCGTTGCCGTGGCAACGGCTGCGGCCTGCGGAAAGGCCTTAAGACACAGGCGGACACACACGCAGAGGCGCACACACACACACACACACAGAGGCACACACACACACAGAGGCACACACACACACACACAGAGGCACACACACACCACCCCCGACACCCCAATGCAACATCAAGATGGGGGGGAGGGCTTCTTTATTTGGTTTTTTTAATAGTAATGATCATCAAAAATTTCACACAGTGAAACACCAAAGTCAAGTGCCTGATGGAAGAAGAGAGGAGAGGCAGTGGCAGAAATAAAGGGCTTTCCCTTTCTTTCTTTTATTTACACGAGGAAGCATGCTGCTCTCTGTACATAAAGCGATATGTATAAGGGAAGGGAAGATTAAAAAAAGGCTTAAAAAAAAAAAAAAAAAAAAAAAAAAGCTGGGACAAGAAACCATTTGTATTACACAGTTCTATCCTAAAAAAAATATAAATAAATCATGGTTATTATAGGAGACCCGAACTCTGTATTATTCACAGGAGATGAATGGGTTTCTGCTCATCCTTCAGCCACCAGATTTTAGATCATGGCAGAAAAGTCTGTTGTTCACGAGGATGTGAAGCACGGGGGGGGGGGGGGGTTTCCTTGGAAATCATGTTCTGGAAAACCTCTGAGGTGATCAGCAATCAAAATGTACTCAGGTGCTGTTCCAAATAAGACAGCAGCTGTGCTACTTAGGAGTTACACCTACCCAACACCAACCAGACCATGAAAAATTCTTTGTCTGCATCACATTTCACACTCACATCAATTCCTGAAGTGGTTTCTACAGCTCATACAACTTGTGCTGAAGCAGTGGAGAACCCCTCCAGAAGCTCAGATTTCAGCTGAAGATCAACAGCACCCCAAAAATCCCCCAGCTCTGAGCGGTCTCACCTTTGTCTGAGAGTCAGCAAACAGTTCCTCCTCGTCTGGGTCGAGGGCAGGCTGGTTCCAGGAGGCCAGGGTGATGGGCTTCAGGCAGCCTGCTGCCCCCCTGCTACCTGGCTGGATGTTGTCCATGCTCTGCACAGCCTTGCCATGCAGCAGGAAGAAAGCAGGACATGAGATTTATCACAGCATTAGAGCTTAAGACTGCACAAACCAGATATCAGGCTGCATTTGAGTGGTGTTTTTTTGTTTGTTTGGGGGTTTTTTGGTGGTGGTTGTTGTTTTGGGGTTTTGTTGTTGTTGTTGTTGTTGTTTTTTGAGAACTAAATTGTTCTAAATATAAACAAGAGTTCCCACACCTCTGCTTAATGAGATCCCTAGCTATTTCCTACCCCTTTCACCAAATTTGAGCAATTGAAGCACATCCATTCAAAACACAAGGGAACTGGAACTTGCACTTGGGCATTATTTTTTTGTAAGAGAGAAAACATTTCCTCCATTCCCATGTTTCTGAGAACAAGAAATACTTTCTCCTTACTCTCTCAAAACACAAATACTCTCTCCTGACTCACAGGTGCTGTGTTTTCCATGTGTTTTTTGAGCAAAAGGTGTCAGGTAACAATGGCACAAACTGCACAGAGGTATGTACTTAATCTCTGAGATTTTTTGGATCAACTCCACACCCCTGTGTTACCAAGAGCACCACTAATGGCAAGGCCACTGCACACTCCTACAGTAAAAAAGCTGTTTACCAAAGCTGAAGGCACTGCTTGCAGATGGGTTTCCTCTGCTCCTTCCTTCCACATTGGATTGATTAAATTACCCTGTGAAAGCAGCAGTAAAGTAAGGTTGTTAAAAATACAAGAGCATTCATTAGCAGATTTAAAAGCTGTTTGCTACAGGGAATCATTAGAACCAAGGCATCTTCTGAAGGAGAAGTAAATGGAGGCTATTTGGATTAGGTTTTGGATTTGCAGTCTACTCCTTTGTATAATATTAATTTGATTTCTAATAGATTGTTATTAGCTCCAGCAGCTAAGAGTAGCAGACAAAAGGGTAATTACAGCTCAGGCAACTGGACCACCGGAAGGTCAAACCCAGGAAGAAGGTGACTCAGACAGAGATTGTGGAAATAAAACACCATTCAGGGAGGCAAAAAGCAATTTGGCAAAATGGCAAGGCTTGAAAAAGTGTTTTGAGCTGGAGTTCACCCTGTAAGGAACAGGCATGAGATCCCAGCACAGGCAGCAGCAGGATTTAGAGTCTGGGATTTGTTTTTTACCATTCCCACCAGGAGCCACTCAGTGCAGGGTGGCCTTTGGTACAAAGTGCTGATCTGGGACTTGGGAGACATGGAGAGGCAAACCCAGGGCTGAGGCTAGCCTGGCTTTTCTCCAACAGCAACAAAGAGCTCCTTCTTTCCTGAGATCTCTCCCCAGGGAGTCAGATTCGTGGCAGATCACTGTTCTTCCTATCACAGCTACAGCCCAGTAGCAGAGGAACCAGTGAAGCTGTCCTACTCAAAGGTGAGGGAAAGACAGATGGTGAAGACCCAACCAAGACACCAAGCACTACAGGAACCAGCAACAACATAACAGGCTTTTAGCCTGCTGCTACAAAGAGGAAATATTCCTTTCACAAAACCAGTTTTACACCTTCTTTTACTAACCTTTGTTTTACTCCAGAAGGCACCTTCCCTCCTTGCTTGATCTGTTCCTGTTTTTTCCTGCTGCCCTTCTGACCACACCAACATCCTTCTGGCACCTGAGCCATCCTGAGACTTACTTCTATCCTCTTTTTCCAACAGTGCAATAGTCATTTTAATGAGATACAGTTCAATATTTGCAGGGACAAGTTTTCTGATTGCTTGAATTTTGGTGGTGTCTTGGAAAAAATATAAACATAGCATTAATTGGTTTTTAGGAAAAGGTAAAAATTAAACTATAGGTTTGGCTTGTAAGATAACAGATCGTGAGCTCATGGGATAAATACCCACCTCACACATGCTCATACAAATTTAAGCAAGTAACCTGAGCCTGTAGCTGTGCTGAGAAGATGCATTAATCTAGAGCAGGACAAGAGCAACAAAGCCAGCTCTGCCAACTGAAGCATTTAAACTATTAGGGTGAAACTGAATTGAAGTCACTCAGCCTGAGAGCCACATGTCAGTACGTGGCTGTCATCAGCCTCTGAACTAGCCCATGGCACCAGATGACAGCAGGAAGAGGAGGAACTGCTGCTCCTGCACTTCTCTGCCTTCTCATCATTAATCAATGTCTTGCAGAGAGGTCACGCTGGGGAAATGCTACAGCTCTTATTCAGCACATTTACTGGAGGTGCCAGTACTTAGAGGACACTGTCAGGCTGATGTTTTATCCAAAACCACTTGAGTAAATACAGATTTAAGTATGATGCCTGTACATTTTCTACCATGCAACCGAGTGAAGGGATTTGTTAAAGGGCTACAACCCCCTTTTAGCTCTTTAAACAAACCACAACTGCCTTATTTTACAAGATAACCTTGAAACGAAAGCAATGATCTTGCCACAGGCCTGCCAGAAATTATGAGTTCTACCTACAGCAGCAGCAGAGCTGTCCCATTTTTCATTCCCTTCACCTGTAGCCCCTGTCAGGAGAAGCTCCAGCTAAGGGCTGCAATGCTCACCTGAGGCAATGGGAGGGTTATGGATAACATCAGAAATGATCTTTTGAACTTCAGGAGTCAAACCTGCTCGCTCCAGGTGGACAGGGTAGCCAGCTTTCATTGCCTGGAGCAGGTGGGTGCCAACCTCAGAAAGTGGCAGAGATCTGCTCTCACTGATAGTCCTCTAGGGAAACAAAGGCAGAAAGTATTGAGATGGCAGAAGGGGATGGAATACAACTGCAAGCTCAAACCTCAACAACCTCCCATTCCCCAAAAGCAATTGGGGAGTACTGGTACATGCAAATGCAACAAATTCCACCCCACACCCCAAAAAAAAAAAAAAACAAACCCCAAAACACTTAATTACTTGTAATATTTATCTCATGTCTTCTCCAGCTTGTAAGGAACATTTTTTCTTCTCTTAAGGTGACTACTTCCCAGCACAAGTGCAACATCTCACCTTGAGCTTACTTCAGGAGGTTCTACACAGGAAGGATGCTGTGAGGCCACCTCCAGGGCTCACTACAGCCTGCCTACAGCCCACATCCCTCATGCCACACCACTCCTTACCACCCCCTTCTCACCCAACAGCAGCTGAACCCCAGCAAGTTCTACCACAATGGATGCAGAACATTAATAACTGCACCAAAAACTAATTCTTCCTCATTTTTACATCTGTTAGATGTGATTCTTCTCTTGAAACATTTGCCTTGAAGAAAAAAAATTCTAGTTTTTATCTACACAAACTTGCATTTTTTCAAGGATTTTGAACCAGTTGTCTTCCTTACAAGAACAGGTTTCAATCTTCTACTGATTTCCCCCTCCAGACAATACATACCATGCACATAATTACCACAATTAGTTGACACAGAGCATCAAGTATCTCATTAATAATTATACAGCTGTTCTTGTTAATCAGTCCTGAGGCACACTGAAGTGAGGGGGTACACATTTAAGTCACAGGTTTACCTGTGATCTTAGGAGGGGCAAATCAAAGCTCAAAGCAACTTCAGTTCCCTACTGGGGAATTAAATAAGCAGCAAATAAAACTATATCACTTCTATCATACTTTTACCTGTCCATAGATAAGTTAGATGAGCCACCATTTGCCAAGGAACATACTGCCTCAGTGTCTTAAAGCAACCTTGCTCTAGGGCTGGGCAGAGAATTTAAGAGAACATACAAAGCCCTCTCCTCTAGACAAAATTTTCCCAACATTAGTTGTTAAAAAAGGGACCTCCTCAGGCAAGAGCTTACCACAGAGAGCTTTTTCTCTTGGAACAGGACATAGGTGACATGCTCAGAGGGAGAGAGGGTTCTAGCATGCTTCCAGGGAGATGCATTCTGAGCCTTAGGTCCAGATGTGGGGAATGTGTCGGTCTAAGTGAGATAAAGAGGTTTTAGAAGAATTATATCCCAGTGACAACTGGGATCACCCTCCCATTATCCAAAGTTATCTGAAAGAATAACATAAATCAAGACATTCCTCTCTGCAGAGGTTGGTTTTCATCCCAAGTCCAATGTCCATGTCTAAGCTCTTTCTTCTAGTCTCATAAAAAGAAACTGGGAGGAAGCAAAGCTCCATCCCTCCAAGTCTGCATCAAACTATGGTGAAGGAACATTTACAAGACCTTTGGCCTCCATCCCCAAACCACAATAACCAGTTGCAAGCTCTCAGTAAAATGGCATGTACTGGACGTTCAGCCTGGCCAGATGGGTGATCTTTACCAAGCTATTCTGGACCTAGCAGACGCTTTAGTAAGTCATACCTGCAAACCATTCACTTGGCAGAAGTCCTTAATTTCAGCCAGGAGGGGGACCAACATGGTGGATTTTGCTTCAGATACCCCATCAATCCTCTTCACATTCTCAACAGTTGTAGGCCTGGTTTAGGATGAGTAATAAAAGCCATGGAAATGTCCTATGCCAACGGTATGGGATATCAAGTCTGTAAACACACACTCAGACTACAGACCCGCTACTTAAAACTTGGCAATTTTTTTTACTGTACCCTCATCATCTCTACAACCAAGTTCCCTGTTTGGGCTTCTGAAGCATAAAGCTTGACCACAGCAAAAAAAAAAAAAAAACCAAACCAAACCAAAAATACCCCCAAAAATGCACAGTTGCTGGTTAATACTTTGAAGGTTTAGCACATAGACCTTTATTTGCTCTGACCTCCCAAGAACTGCTAAGGCCAGAGCTCTTCTGTGGAAGAACACCATACACATTCCAAAACCAGGATTATCTAATGCCTTGTAGTAGCTGGGGAAGACACCTCAGATGCATTGCCAACTGTGCTGCCCCACAATGCCCTCTCACAAAACCAAAATACAGATGCATTTTTTCTTCTCCTTTCCACAGTTGAAAGCAACACTAAATTGTGCTTTTTTTTTTTGACCCCACAGGACTACCACTGCAAGGTAAAGGAGAGCTCCTGACCTGTAGCTGACTCTGAGCAGAGTAAGGGCATACTAAAATGATGAGAACCCATCAAAAAGCAGATGAAGTGGTAGGGATGAGTATAACACACACACACACACACACACACCCTCCTCATCTGACTGGTCAACCTAACAGGAGGTTGGGATACAAAGACAGGCAAAGTTGTCATTTGGGTTTTGTTTGTTGGGCCTTTTTTTTTTTTTTTTTAATAATTACTAGAAGGAAGGAGCAAATCTGACACCAATAACTGCTTAACTTAGACCAGCCAGTGGTCTACAGGGGTATTAGAGCTGATGAAGAACCTCATGAAAAGAGCTGCTTCCCTACTAATGAGGCACACACTCCCACCAAAAGCAGAAAGGGGATTTGTGACTTGGCTTGCAACATCCTCAGTTTGTACAACACGTGTGCATGCTGGTTTTACCTTATTTGGGCCATCTCCACCAGGATCTTGTTGGTTGCCAGGACAGCTGGAGGAACTGCCTTCTCATTAGCTACCTTCTGTCTAGCAATCAGCAGCTTGCCATACAAAGCAGCCTGAAAAAGAAAGCCAAATTCTCATGAAGCAGCTCTAGATCACTCACAAATGCAATTAGCGTGAGAGGAAAAGGTATAACCTCCCTCATCTTTCCTCTGATATTCAAAGAGAATGGCAATCCATTTATTCATCTTAACAAATTTAAATCCCGTTTCAGGATTTCTATTGAAAACATCTTCATGATATTACAAGCTGCCCAAACAACACAGGAGGGCTGTGGTCTGCAGGCTGACTACAATTCACAAATATCCCACTTTTTTTTTTAAAAAAAAAAACAAACCAAAAAACCAACCAAACAACAACAACAACAAAAAAAAACCAAAACAAACAAACAAACAAACCAAACAAACAAAAAACCAAACCAAAACAAAAACACCAAACACCAAACAAACACAACACCACCACAAACAACAACCCCAAACTTACCACTAGTTCTTTTTCTCGGGATGAAACAACAGATTCCTGGGGCTTCAGAGGAGATTTCACTGGTGAGCGCTCTGCAACACTAACAAAAAATAAGGAAGTGTGAAGCAAGCCCTGTGTTAGATCCATTTACTCAGGAACTTTGCAGGAGGCTGTGGGAGAGCAGCAGCCCAACTTCTTTTGCCTGCTCAGACAGCACCAACAGACTGCTCTGGTCATTCATGCTCGTGCTGCTCTCACACAGGACTTGAGCTGACAGTCAGCAGTTGCCCTAAGGTAACAGAATTCCTGTGTCTGGTCATGCAACTTACAAACAGCCTCTTGCTCAAACAGATTAAATTATTTTGTGGGGAAAACAAACAACCCACCCACCAATATCCCTATCAACATTTGGATACCCATGGTGTTAACAAAACCACTTTTTTACAGTCACTTGTCCACTCATGACATTATTCTGACAGTGCATTTCCCCCCATGGCTGATAACATTCATCCTGGCTGAAAAGAATAACTTAAAAAGTTACTGGAAGCAAGAATTATCTGGTGTTACCACCAGCAATGCCTAGAGAGCAACACCACAGCTACCATGTACCCCCAATTAGACTGCTCCATTTACACTGCTAGCAGGTGAGCTGGAGTAAGGGCATCCTTCCTTAAGCATAGTGTGAAATAACACTTGGTTTGGACTGCAGCTGCCCCTAAAGTGACTTTTCCTCCCATGGCTGCAGTGGCAGTTACTCAGCTGCAGTGACATCTTGTTTCCTGGTGTCTGCCAGCATCAGGCTGCTTGTCTGAAGGAGGAATCCAGCTGCTCAGAAATGCAAGGTGGGTTTAACCTGAAGCACCACACAAGGGAAACAAATTCCTTTTATTTTTTTAAAAGCTCATTTCATCACTTGTGAGGGCAGGGAGCCTCAACTTAATCACAGTGCTCTCCAGACTGGTGTAGAAAGGCAGAATCCTCTGCTCACCTTATAACCCCAGCACAGGGCACACAGACAGTTCTGGCAGCTTTAAGAGCTAGTCACAAACTTTGTCACCTTAGTGCTTTAATTGTATTTGCAAACTCCTTGAAAAAAAAGAAGAAAACCTAAACTATTCTTCACTCATTACTTTAAATTATGACAAGTTAAAAACCATCATGGTTTGAACCATCAGATGGAAGACAGACTAAAAAAACAGTGACAGGATCCATTACAAATCTGCTATTGCTCCATCAACATTTGCTATTTTTCTAAATAGAGTTTGGAGCAATACCCGTGAGAAAGTTTGTAATTCAGCAAATAATAAAGCTTGCTTTGCCTGTGACACTACAAGCACACAGTTTGTCAAATTCAAAGCCCATTACACATTGTAATAGTCAAATGCTTTGAAATACAATGAAACAAAGTTTTAAGCCCTTACATTTTTTAAAATACATTAAACATTTTTACTGTTCCTTCACATAGGAGACTGCTGGTTTTAAAGATTATCCTGCAAACAGTATTCCTATAAACATAGTAAAAATCTAGTAATTCTGTTTTAATTTAGAATACTGTACCTGCTAAGCATGTTATTGCCTCTTGCAGGAATGGCACTTTTTCTCTCATATGAAAACATCTCATACAGAGACATCTAAAAAAAAAAGGACAAAAATGCCAATTTACCAGTTGTTCCAGTGAAAAAAACTTGCAGCAAAAACTTGCAAGATCTTTTTCATACAATCAAGGATGGACCACAGAGTGCAAGAGGAGGTGTACTCATACAGACCTGCTTGACTGGTGACTGTGTTTTCCCTCCCGTGCCTGGAGAGTGCTGTGTTGAGAGCACAGGTAAAGGTCTGCTGCTGTAATAAAATCAATTATATCTTAAATCAAATCAGACCAAATCATTTGTGCAGTGACTCTGCCATTTTAAAACAAAACAACATAAACCCCACAACATTTAGCTGAACGAACTGATTTGAACTCAGTACAGGGCTGTCTTTGGCAAATCAAGTTTTTTTCCTGTTTCCTAATGATTTGAATCACCATTCTTTGTGGGAAAGAAGCCACTAAGGACCTCAAAGCCTGTTAATAATGAAACTTCAACAAGGACAAAGAATCTTGTCTTAGGGAAGAAAAGATTTTGGTGACAAATATAGAATTCTTCTGACAACAGCTGAAAAAAAGATTCAACTTTAAAGACCCCATTACTGGATAAAACAAATGAGTGCCAACTTTCTGGTTTGCATTATGCACACTCCCTTGGCTGTTGCATAATGTTTAATAATAAGCATTTTGATTCCTTCTAGAAGACCTGTAGGCAGTAGCTGGAAGGGTCACAACATCAGAATATTAGCAGGAAAAGAAAATCACTACTTTGTGATTACCTGATTTACTTATTTTTGAACAACACTAAGACAATGTAGACAGCAGAAGAGGCTCCTAAGACCAGCACTGAGCATCCTTGTTCTAATATTATTTGTCACAGCAAAGCCTCTGTGATCTCCAGCTGATCCTCTTTCCTTTCAAAGGGGTTAGTCAGAATTAGTGTTTGTGAAGACCAACACAAGGCCATTTGTTAAATATAACCAGAAGCAAAAGATGACAAGCCAAGCTTCACATGCTGCTTTCTTGGAGCTCTGCTCTGCTGGCAAATACCTGACCACCACTGAAAAAACCCACCCCACTTCTGCAGACTCCAGGACTTTAAAAAATTAATATGTCACAATGGAATGCACCGAGACAGGCAAGCTATTATATATTTGTGTTGGATAAATTCTTGTTAAGGCTTTTCTGTTTCATTCTCAGCTTAAGTTATGAAAAAGTAGGTCAAGTGCATAATTGGGAAAACAAGTTGTTAGCTGCTCTATTTCAAGTCTCATTGTTTAGCACATCACCATTAAAAAGAACATAAACCTCAATGGATTTTCCTCCACCATTTCTTGTCTCTAGCCAATTACTTTCTCCACGAGGATGCATTGCCACAAAATGCTTCCCAGTTCCACAATCACCTGATGAGCTCCACTGAAGACCTCAGTGACCTATTATGACACTGGGGAAAAATTTTGGCTAGAAAACCCACATGAAGAAGTCTCCTGTCCAACCAAAGCCAGCTCCAGAAATAGGTTTCAGAATCCAATGCTAAGTTGATAAAAAAGTGCTCAAGAGAACTCATGTACAATAAATACCTTCTCGTAGGTCTCTGCAGATTAAGGTCCTCACTGGACTGTAACAGAAGACTGGCACTTGAGGCAGATCCAGCTTTTAGCAACCAGTTTCTACCCTGTAAGCAATAAACCAGGTGACTATAGATTACTCAGAGAAGCCTTGGATGGGTAGTTTCAGACCAAAAAGTACCTTCTGGGTAAGCATGCATGTGGTTGCAAACTTGTTATGCCCAGAGACTTCTTTCAGGAATCCTTCCATGATCAACTGTTGGCAGAGCAATTTCCACCAGTTCTCTGGCCAATCTTTTCCACCACCAAAGAGAGGGTGTTTTCTGTATCTCTCTGGCAAACGTTGAGAATTCTGAAATTATTAAAAAGAACTTGTCAGACTTCTCCAGGCCTTGTGGAAGAAAGTTTCCAATGTAAGCAGTAAACCAAAAACCTGAGATGCCAGGAATGTGTCCCCAAGAACATTTCTCCACAGAAGAGCTTTACAGAAAAGTCATAAGCCAAAATATTTTATTGAAGTTTAGGTAATACGCACTACAATAATCCCACCTACAGCAGCTCACTGACAAGAGCACAAGCCTGCCCAGTGCCTCATTCACATTGCCTGAAAAACAGTTTCACCTCCACTAATCTAATCCTCTCTTGTGCTTTCTGCTGTGACAAGATCATGACTTTCAAACCTACTCTTAAGATCACAGAACTGTTAAAACATCTCCCTCTGGATAAGGAGGAGGTGAGAGGGATGACCCAGCTATCCACAGCAGTCAGGAAAGTAATCTCATGCAGTTTGTATTCATGCAGTTCAGGTCAGTCTTAGATTGCATGAGTTCAAACAGAAGCAGTTACATCTTTTGTTTTTAATTAAAAACAGCCTACAAAAGTCAAAACAAATTGTGCAGTCCTGTTTAAATCCCAGGAAAGCAGTACAAAGCCAGAAGCAAGCTCACTACAGATGTGTGCTCTACTTCCTCATCCTCCAGTCTTCACTTTGCAGTGTGTTTGTTTGGTTTTAATTTTTTTAATATTCTTTTTAAAAGTTGCTGATTCCTTTTCCCCTTACCACAGGTTCAGACTCTAAAAATCCTTATTATGTACTGTGTGATGGGTTCTCACCCCACCTGAAGTGAGGGCCCAAACAGATGGCAAGGAGCAAAGGCTTCTTTCACAATAAGAGAACTTCTTGGCATGAGCCTGAAAAGTTGAGAACTTTTCTGAAACAGGGAAGTATCAGGGGATCAAACATTAAAAGGTAAAAGTGCTTCAGACACAATTTAACAACGGAAATAACTGTAAAAGGAGTAAGATGCCAACCAGTAAACTTTGAGTCTATGTTTAGTTTAAGCATTATCAATTAACCTCGGCACAGGACTGACCAAAGGCCAAAATAACAAGTTCAACTTCATAAAAACTGTTAAATGCCAGAGGTCCTACTAAAAGCTCACTCACTGAGACAACCAACCACAACAAAATAATTGCTGAATAGCTACAACTTCCCACTGGCTGATGAAAGGAGACCTTAAAGAGTTGCATATTGTTCTTTGTTTAGCAGGGTTAGTGTAATATTTCTCTCAATGCAGCTGTAGCTCAGCTTCCCAGAGGCGCTGGTCTGTTTTTATGGTCTGACTCAAGCTTTCAAATATTAAATGAAAACATGGTCTCCTCTGTGGTCCACGCCAAAGCTTGGTGGGGACCACCTGCACTTTACAAAAAGATACCACTAACTTAAAATGAGCACAAATTCTCCCTGAACTATACTCAAGAGTTTAAACCAACATAAGAGTCAGCCTTGGGCAGATACAGGATGTAAATTTATGGTGATACTGATTTCATAGTAATTGTCATTCTAAAATATACATTGGTGCAACAAAAGAAATTCTTTAATTATGTTAGCCCAGAAGAAGGTACTTTATGTCAGAAGTAAAAGGTAATTCTGCATTTGCAGTGCCATCATCTTAACATATTAGTAACGGCTAATAAATTAACAATCAAGACTACATTAAAACCTGTAACATAATATTTTTCCCCTCAACATGCTTGTGTGACAATTAGCAACTTAAATTTCTTATGAAAAGACAGACATCATTCACCCAGTTTTATCAGTTTTACTACAAGCTACAGGTTTCCTCTTAAGTTGTAAACATTCTGTTCTCACTCTCGTATTTTGTTTCTGGTGAATTTCTCACCTAATATTTAAAAATACAAGTTATGATAGGTAGAAATCATTTTTATTCATCCTAGTATGCAACTTCCCATCTCACTATTCCAAGCCAGCCAGCAGCGCAAAGCTAGAACACAAACCATCATTTGTTTTATTCAAACACAAACTCACTGATTACCAAGCAAGGATGAGTTTATTCCTGATTCTGAAAAAGGCTGCTTCTCAAAGGATAACAGGACTGGTGAATCATCATTTAAAAAAGAACAGAACCCTTTAAAGTCTCTACAAAAACAAACTTGCCATAAAAAAAACCAAAACCAAAAGCCCAGGCCTTACAGGAGGAGCTTTAGAACCTCTGCCAATATTTGGGCTGGTGCACATGTGTTTAACAAACAGTTTCCAATAACCAACTCAAAACAACACCCAAAAAAATACAGGATAGCTCCCCACAGGGCAAGCAACAGGTATTATTTCTAAGCTGAACTCTTGGGCCATATTACACTGCTAAAAAACAACAGAACTAAGACAGTAAGAGCCTGGAGGCAGACACTATTCCTTCACTGTAAGAGCATGAAACTAAGTACAACATGCTTAGGAGGTCCACTGTTTGTATTTCAAGGCAACAGCCGTTAAAAAATGGCATTTGCTGCATGGGAAGTGCTGCTGAGCAGCCTCAGCAAGCCCAGGCTACCTCTCTACACAGATATCCAGCATTCCAATAAGATGGTTCTAAATTTATGTGTGTGTCCACACAACTATGCATTATGTAAATCCAAGTATTGTCTAGTGTATCAGTGAGAAAAGGCACTGAGCCAGTCCCTCTGCTCTTGGGACACATGCAAAGGTTTTAATTATCACTTACAGACCCTCGGAGAAACAGAATGGGAAGTCTGGTTCCAAACTTCTCGTCTAGGGCAGTGACTGCAGACAGCAGCTGATGTGCTTGCTTCCCAAAATCCTGCAAACCACCTTCTGAGTCAGTGGAGACTGCACAACAAGAGGCTCTGAAATGCACAAAGAAAGCCAAAGTTAACACAAGCAAATCAAGTCCCCTCTCTCCTTTCAAATACTGTCTACTAAGTGATAACTAAATAAAATTACTGACTGGATAGGACTTTGAGCAACCTGATCTAGTAGGTGGAGTCCCTGCTCATGCAGGGGATAGAGCTAGATGACCATTAAGGTCCCTCTCAAGCCAAACCATTCTGTAACAATACACCCTTCAAGTCACATTATTATAAACAACTAAACATGTTTTAGGGTGAAGAAGAGACCAAGCAAAAGCCACAATCACTTGTGGTTAAGCCATCTGCCCAGTGCAGCACTACGCAGCTCTTCATGGTACTTTCTGTGACAAAGCAACACTGTCTCAGCAACCTTCTGCATTTAGTATTTGAATAGCTGGACTGGTTTAAGCACACAAGACATTTCTTAAACTGCACCTAATTGCAGAGAATTTGTCTTTTTTTTAAAAAAAAAAGAACGCAAAGGGAAAAAAAACCAGAAGGAAGGAGCAATCCAAATAAAGATTTTTCTAGGGTTTGTTAATGCATTTATTACTAACCTTCCCACTGAAAAATTATTGGCACAAATCACTTAAGGATGAGAAAGAGGAAAATGACCTTTTTCAAGTCATTTTAGTTCTGCAACACAAATTCACTATCTGGCTCTTTACTGGCACAGCAATACAACTGCCAAGATTGAAATTATGATCTCTCAAATTATCTTCTTGCTTAGCTTTAGTAGAGGATAAGGAAAGATTTCTTAATCCTTAAGCATAAAGGAAATGTAGCTGAATTGATAACATTTTTCCTCAATGCAACACAGCATAACATCTTGCCTTTGATCAGGAAGCATCAGGCTATCAGCAAAGAACAAGGAATGCTTTGTTATAACTTCAGGGAAAGTATGTAAATGCACACAGGAGACACTGGGGAAGGTGTTTCTGCTCATACCTGTGTGACTACCAACCCCCCAGCTTCCCTTCAGGACATCTTGCAGTTTATTAGAATTGGTGGAAAGAACATATGTCAGCACAGACTGTAAGAGGAGAGCTGCTCCCTGAACACTCTGGCATTTTAACCTTAGACACATGGCACAGGGCTCCACTTGTGTTTCCTTTTGGGATTAATTTCCTAACAGGATTTAAACTGATGACCAGAAGTTATTTTATAGACTAAGAGTGTTGCTCTAAACCCTTTTAGAAATTGTGATCACATTTTGATTACAGGCTTTCCCCCAGCCTAACTCAGAGCTCTGAGACACCTCATGGCTTGGCTCAACTATTTAGGAGAAAGTTAGAGACAGTTGTTCAGAGATAAACTCCAGGCTGAACATCTGCAAGATCAGATGCATTAAAAAGTCAATTCTTTTAGATAATTTGCCTTTTAAGTCACCCTGAGAGAACATAACCTCTTGTATCAGTCTTCAGGGAAGAAAGCTTACCTGGACCTGCAATTATCACAGCATTCTTCTGTGCCCATGATGCCAGAGGAAACCTTTCGGAGCTGTTTGTCTTCAAAATGAGACAGGATGATTCTGCCCAAGGGAATGTAGGGAATTAAATAAAAGACCAAGAATTTACACATTAAATTTATTGCAGAAAACAGAGTTGAAATCAGACATCACTAATAAATCCACTGGGGAGCCAATTATTCAGCCTTGACTCCTGCAAAGGAAAAATTAGGTTGTGTGGTGTTTTTTTTTTAAAGTAAATAAGGAAGCATTTGATGTTTACGTATAAACACACTGAAAACTTTATTTCTTGATGCTGCCTTGTGCTATAAAATGTGTGCAGAACACATTTACTGTGATTTTAAAATGCCTTCTGGTTACAACCTCCAGAGTCACAGAGTCACAGCGGCTCTCAGCAAAGCTGACTGAAGTGACATTAAAGCTTTAAGTAGATTCCAATACTCACTTCCTCCTGCAGCTATTTGACTGGAGGTACTTCTCCATTTTTGCCAACATCTTCAGTTTGTACAACCTGAAGCTTTCACTGCGTATCTCACTTAGCAGATGTCTGCCAGTCAAAAGGAACAATAGAGAGCCTTAAATACCAACCAATATTCCCCTGTCCCACACCAAAAATTAAATATGCCAGGTAATTACCTCAGTCAAATTCACCAGAAACAGGTAGGGAAAAAAAAAAAACAAAAAAAAAACACCCAAAACCAAACAAACACACTAGTAAAACTAGACCCAAACTGCCTGCCTGTTTCTCCACAGCTTACATCATCATAGCTGAGCTTAGCAAGTTTCTGCCTGGCAGAAAAAGAGCTGGGAAGCAAATGGTTCCACAGACCCCAGCAGTCTCCTGCCACCAGTTCAAATGTCCAAGTTCAGAGGTTGTTTGGGTCCTACAATAGCTATGGACCAAATCAGAGGACTCCTGTTAAAACCAATACTCCCCCATACAGAATAAAAAACGTCCATTTCTTCATTTAGTAGAGACAATGAAGAGCAAAACCAAGTAATTCTGCAGCATCAGCACTCCTCAGAGATGATGATGGGTCTAAAATCACATCAGGCAGGTGTAAAAACAGGTCAGATGATCTATAAGACAAGTGACCAGGTTTTATCACTGCCTGCATTGCAAAGCCTCCTCAGAAAGCCAAACTGGAACAAGGACAAGCTCATTAACATTCCCCACTTGGGGGTTATCTCCAAGAAAAATTGTATACTCAGTACTGTGTGCATGCAGGAAAAGATGTGAAACCATTCTTACAAATTCACCATTTGCAACCAAAGCCACCCCGGCTCCTCTTTCTTTTGGTATATTCTGGCTACCTGTGTGGTCATCTTCAGTCACTTACCTGTTAAAATTCAAGTCTGTCATAGTCCACAAGATGTGACAAGAGGCAGGAAGCCCATCACGACCAGCTCTCCCAATTTCCTGATAATAGGATTCCATTTCCTTGGGGGCACCATAATGAATAACCATCCGGACATCTGCTTTATTGATGCCCATTCCAAAGGCCACTGTAGCCACAACACACTACAAAAACAGGAGCCACATGCTGAGTGTCTTGAAATGAGGATCAAGAATGGGCCTGGGTTAATGCTCACACCTCTTTGGGACAGCATCTTGCTACAGACTCAAAATTCAGCCTAAATGACAATGGCTTCAGAGTCGGACTCGACTTTCACAGTACCATTAAGTCTGATTTTGGTCAAAGAATGAGCACAGAATTATAAACATTAGAGATGATGTCTTGTGGCAAACACTAGAGTGTTTCCAAGCAGCTATTCTCAAACAAAAGGCACAAAAACCCATTGTGAAGAGGAACAGAAGAGTCCCAGGATAACTCTTTGCCTGCTTAGCTGCAGGAAGGAGAAAGCAGCTCACAGAACTTGGTGATATTGTTCAGGCTACTGCTATTTTCTTCTGATGCTACATGCTTTTAAGAGACTAACTAAAGGAATTTGAAACATAAGCCAGGAATCCTATTGCTGTCAGCACAGACCAGCAAGTTCTCTGCCTAGAAATGGAGACAGAGTAAAATGGGAAACACATGGTGCTATTCCCCAGTCATTCCCTTACCCAAAAAAAAAAAAAAAAAAAAAAAAAAAAAAGAGGGATTATAAATTAGGACCAAGATTTTGTTTCCTACACACCTGAATTTCATCCCTCATGAACTGGTGGTGGGTCTCTCTCCTTTGTTTGATTCCCATGCCAGCATGGTATGCCCCACAGGCCACACCAAGCTTCATCAGTGCAGACACAACCTGTTCTGTAGCCTTTCTTGAAGGGCAGTAGATGATGGTGGGACCTTGAAACTCATAATCAGGGCTGCTGTAAATAACAGAACACAGAACAGAAATAATCACCCTGCTGCAAAAAGTCTGACTGAACCCAGCTGAAAAGGCAATTTAGCTTTTCCAGCAGTTCTGGAAAATTGGAACAGATTTTAGCTGGTCCACTTGTGCACAAATTGTCAGTCCTTTGGAAAAATGGACATGAAGCTATTTGGTGCTTTTAAGTTTATTTTGCAAAACACTTGAAGGTTTTAGTCTCTGGAGAAGAAGCAGGATAAGTCCTCCCAACTGCCTTAAAGTCATCAGGACAGCTTTTCCAGATGTCACTTTTGAGAGGTCTACATTTACATAAAAAGGTACAAATGAGCCATGAGCTGCTGCAGATGTGCACATGGTGGCTTCTGACAAGGAGAAGAGCAGGGCCAGAACAGATACATTGCTTGCTCTAACAAACACTACAATTCTTCTGCTCAGATTAGATTTAAAAAAAAACAACTTTTTTTTCCACCAAATCTTACCAAGACTTACAATGGGCTCACATTTTTTACCATACTGTTTGGAAAGTTATCCATCAGCCCATGGGTCATCATCATTTAAATTGCTACAGTGGCACAACAGGTCCTCTGAAAATCATATGATCCCGGAGATCCTCAAGTTAACAACATGCAAACAGCAAGAATCCATCACTCTTTGCCTCAAACCCCCCCCCCTTTTTTTTTTTTTTAAATAAACTGGGAGAGAAGTTGACACAGGACACAACACAAGCGCCTAGAGTGGTATCAGAGACAAGCTATGGAGAAAGCCCAGGTCTTCCACACCAAATCAGTTTAAGATTCCTTAGCATACACTACCCAAACTCCAAAATGCAAAGTATACTTGGGGGGATCAACAAAAACAAGTTTAAATTCTTACCTTCCTTTCCTAGCAAGGAACTGCTTCAAATCCCTAATGATATCTCCGCTTTGTCTTCCAACTTCTAAGTACAGGTTAGGTCTGTCAAAACTAGTACATGTGACCTGGGGATTCTTCAGGTTCAGACATTTCAGTATGTCTTCTCTAATTGATGGACTGGCAGTTGCAGTTAAAGCAACAATGGGAACCTGCAATGAAAAATAGAAGAAAAAAAAAATCCAAGAGGTGTCACCAACACTTTTCTAAATGAAGTAAAACAACAAATCATAAGTCAAAACTGTGAACAGGCACTTTAATCTGTTCATGACCACTGGATCAGCTCAGCTATTTGAAAAATAATTAATATTTCACTTCCTAAAGCTTTGGTCTAACACTGCTCAGGAGAGCAGCCAAGGACAGAATGCTCTTGCAATGCAGGGTTTTATTCTGAATGCCTTTTCTTTAGTTACATCTTCCACAAGTCTGCAGTAATTTTCTGAAGTGGTTGGCTAAATTTAGGGAACACAGGATGAAACTTCCAAGTGCAGCATGTAAAGTTCAGGTCTAAATTTTTGAGCTTACACACAATAAATCCTTGGGGAGTTTCTAGAAATTGTAGCTTCTTGCTCTTAGAAGCCACTCACCCACCCTATTTATAGACCCAAAAATCCTTTTAGTATTAAACCAGGAGCTTAGGATCATCATCTTCTACAACATAGAGATCCAACAAAATTATTTCATTTTCAGAAGTTCCTGGTCCACCAAGTTCAGGATAGCCTCATTTAAGCATTTGGAAAAAAAATGCCAGGGACTGCATAAACACCAAAAGGCATGGGAAGTACACCCAAAGAGCATCACCAAGAGACTGGTATTTCAAACAAATCAAATGAGATAGCAGCCTCCTCTTACACTGGAAATCAGACATATTGAACCCTCACCGATGGCAGAGTCTTCTTTAATGAGTCTAAACTTCTAAAGGAATGTCTGAAGTCATGGCCCCACTCAGAGATGCAATGAGCTTCATCAACAGCTATGAGGGTAATACCTGGTGGGCACAAAACCACAGCATGGAAACATTAACAAGACAACCCAATGAACTGACAAAACTCTCCACTCTGCTCAAATTCAAGTTTTCCTGAGAAGGAAGGCACCAGCAGCCCTCCTAGATTTTTGTTTCTTGGATGTCTTCTGCTGTACCAACTCTCTAAAGCCCATTTTTCTAATGCCATCTTCTGTAAAAGAGGCCAAAGAGCTTTTACAGACTTCTTCCACCCCCATCTCTGCTTCCTTCTCCAAGCTCCTAATCTCCAGTGGGTGGAGGATTTTCACAGTGGGTAAAAATCCTGAGCTACCACTAGCAGGACCTCCCCCCCCACACCCCTTTTCCAAACTTTCTTAATATTAGTTATAAATACTTGATAACAGATGTCACTATTTTCTAGACTGAAAAACAAAGCCTGACTGTCTCAGGTCTGCAAAGACAAAAAATGCCCCTGGAAAATAACTTTCTATTTTCTGAATCAGAAAAAAACCCTCAACTAGACTAAAGATATCCCAATTTCCATGACATTTGGAGTGTCAGAGGCCAAACACAATTTCTTGGGACTCCAGACATTCAGATGGTTTGTCTTCTCCCTACACAGTGCTCTCTTCCCACAGCACTAGAAACTCAGTAAAAAAAGTCCTTGGAGTTTATGTACCTTGAATTTACCCTACTGTGAGATGCACCAGCTGCATCATCTTTGAGAATTTTTAAGAGGTACTCTGGTGTTTCTAAACACAATTTCATTTTTCCATTCTGAGAAAGACCAGAGAGACTAGAGTACTTAAAAGGCTAAAAGAGGGTTAACTCCCTGTGATTTTAACATCAGTATTTTAGCACCTCTGTTCCCAGTAACTTGTCTAACATCCCTGTGCCATGACCATGCTGAAGACACTTCTCATGTATGACTTTTTTTCACCCCCATCAATGACAGGATTTTCTGACACCATTTATTGGCAGCCTACATTACACTGGCTTCCAAGCTCACTAGTTGCAAGAAACGAGTGGAAAATAAGCATAATTATGACTTTAAGCTGCCTGCCAATTTATCCCCTACCTGCTTCCCAACTTACCAATAGTTTGGTTAAGATCCTGAAGCAGCTGTAAGTTGCCTGAACAAAACTCTGGAGTCATGTAGATGACTCTGTACTGACCCCTGAAATACCAAGAAAACCCATTGTGTCAAGGAGGAAAAATGCCAAGCAACTCAAGCAAATGAAACAAACCCATGGTCACCTAGAAGATGTAAATGAGAACAAGTACAGACTTCTGGAGAGGGAACAAGAGGAAGGAAGACCGTAGAAAGCATTCTGGAAGAGTGGGAAAGCAAGGCAGTACACAGGGCTACAGGGAAAGGAGAAACAGGAGAGAAGCTTTACTAGCCTTTAGAATGAGCTGGGACTGTGGTGATGACTTGGTGACAACCACAGGTCTAAGACCTGTGTAAAATCATGTCTAAGCCACAAGACAAAGCTGAGTCAAGAAGCCCCACTTCCCCAGCCAGAGGGGAGCCTGAGTCAAGGCAAGCAGTATCACTGCCAGGCATCAGAACCAAGAGCTTCAGCCATAGCAGAGCAGGGAGACATCCCACCTCCCAAGCACAGCTGTGTCAGAACCCACAGACTCAGAGAGCTCTGCCCAGACTCACACTTTGATGCATTCTTTGATGTTTTTCGACTGAGCTGAACCGAGCAGGCACGCGGGAACCCCTGACATTCTGCAAGGATAAAAAGCACAAGTTGGGAACGGATTTCCACTCCACAATTTTCTACCTTGGCTGTCAGCCTGTGCCAGCACTTCTTAAAGGGAGTTCAAGCTGAGAGGTCAGAGACTACTTGTCTTCCAAAGATCCTTGCGGGAAAAACCTTTGGAAAAAGCAAGAGTGGTCAGTGGTGCTCGTGCCACCCAACACACACACTGGATCAGTGCAATGAAGAATCGGAGCAATAAGGATCATTTTCTTTGCACAAGAGCTAAGTTTACAAAAAATACACCAAGTATCCTTCCTCCAGCTATTATCTGATGCAGCTGATCACATCTGGATGATGAAAGCCTTTCTAGCTTGCAACTGTTTGCCTCTTCTTTCAATCTTTTGTGAGCTACTGGTGCTGCATCTGCTGATTTTCAATCGTGAGGCTGCATCTTAATGACAGACATGTTAATTACACTTACCAGCTCAGCCACTTCATATCTGGCCTGTTTCAGGACCCTGCACAACCCTTGTTCTCTTAACTTGGTGATTTACAGCATTTTATTACAGCCCTTTGTTTTGATAGCTTCTCCTCCCCCCTCATTCCTCTGGGTTTCAGCCCTTGGCAGAACTGCACCCAGACTGACAGACAAATTGCCCAGTTGCATGAGGCCATAGAAATTCAGTCTCCTCAGCCTTCAAAATGCATGACCCACTGAGAATAAACCTTAGGAAAAACAGTAGAAAAGCCAAAGAGGAAGCTGAATGCAGATGATAGACACCCTGCTGATCAATGCTCAGCCCAGGAGCTGGCTATGGAGCCAGCTTAGGCTGTCCAGCCATTCATCTGCACACAGTCATGTTGTGTGTCAGAAATACCACAGATAATTGATGTCTCTCAGTTCAAAAAAAACATCTTATCCCCTCATTCACAGAAGACCTGTTCTTTCTAAGTTGGATGAAGCAGAAAGGAACTCAAGATCTCAGCACGATGCCCACAGCTGCAACTGAAAGGAATGTCAGAAGTGGATAGGTGCTATGGCAGAGAGCAAGCACACAGAGAAAGCATTATCAGGTATTCAAATCAGATTTATCTTGATGACACCTATAACTGCTCATGTATGAGTGATTCAGTGTCATCTACTAGTTCCCAGTGGATCTTTTAAGAGGTGAAGAGGCCAGGTGTTAGGAGACCCACTGTACTGTCAGTCTTAAAAGTCTGTGCCAGCATTTAGATCTGCATGGCCCACAGCTTCCAGCTGCCTGTTGTTCAGATATTACTTCTCAGACCATCAAATGATGCCTTATTAAGTTCTGGCATAACTTTCCCAAGCTGAAACAGCCTGTGAAATTTCTCCATGGATTTGGTCTGTGCAAAAAGGGTCTTTGAATCCAGAAACACTTGAGAAGGATCCACCCACCAGCACAGAGCCTTTGCCAATTCAGCCTCCAGCTCACATCACTGGCAGTGATTTTTAGACCATTCACACACTTTGCACGTGTTCTTTGAGAAACATATGCTTTCTAGGTGACACACAAACAGCTTGCTGTACAAAGCTGCAACCTTAAACACCAAGAAACACCCCATGCAGAATCTGTGGGCTTCCACAGGCAGCAGCTTGGTACAGCTGCCTTACTTACGTCAGCTGCAGCACCTGGTCCTCCATCAAGGAGATAAGAGGACAGATGACAATCCCTGTGCATCCAGTGTAAACAGGAGGAAACTGGTAGCACAAGCTTTTTCCATAGCCTTAAAGACAAAAAGGCAGAAGTGAAGCATCATGCTTTCTCAGCAGTTACAGCATACAGCTATACAAGACAGTTCTAACCCCATGTTGAACCCTAAAAAAAGTGATGTTTCTGCCAGTAGAGAAACAAAAGAAGCAAGATAAATACAGTCAGCATCCATTTGATACCCTCTCTGCACCAAGGTCAGTGACAAAGGCTAGGACAGAAAACCAAGTAGCCAGCCTAGCTGGCTCAGACTCCCACAGTCTCACTCAGGGCACCTCATGCTTGTATGAGCCACAGTCTCCAAGTTTAAGTCCTACTCTCCTCAATATGGAAAAGATTTTTCACTGCTTCTTAGGATGTAAAAGTAACTTACCAGTTGCCATGACAACAAGATTATCTCTTCTGTCTTCTAAAACTGAATGGATCACTTTCCACTGGACCCTTTAAATTAAACAGAGGAGAGTATTTTCATTTTGCCACTACACACAGCATGTAAATTTTGTGGAACTGCACATTTGGTTGAACTTCAGGTTAAAGAAAACCTTCTGGCTGCCTTACAGTGTTGTCTTTGCTCACTGCAACTCCTCAAATATTCCCAAATACTGCTGGCAGTCCCACCAGCATTATACCAGAGATTTCTAACAGGACTAAGGCATGTAACATCCCATGCAGTTGTTCAGAGAAGATCACCAAACTGTGAATAAGGCTGAGCCACAAACACTATGAAAGTTAGTTCTCTTCAATGTAAGAGATTCTAATCAAGACCTTGATTTTGACAAACAATTTTCATCCTTTCATGGGCTTGTAAGTGTACGTAACTGTGGTCAATTAAAAAAATCCCCCCATCTCCACATCCAGAAGTTTACCAAATAATTAAGTAAAATAGCTTCACCTCCTCAAGTGTGGCTTTTCAGCTCCACCACACAGAAAGCATTCCACCACCAGTCATTCAGGAAGATTTCATCCCATTCCCATTGAATTTAGGAACAGTAACAGCAATGCTTAAGTGCAGGAACACATCCTGTGTTGTGATCACACCATGCCAGGCAGAGAGAAGCCTGTCCTGCCTTAACTGGAGCCACATAACTAAGGATAATCAGACTAAGAAAGTTTATCCCATGGAGAATAACCTCCTTGCAGCTTGTTGCTCAGTGTTTAACACACCTGAACTAGACCTCATACAACAAATCTTTGATCACAGCAGTTATGCTATCAAGGGAGTCAAGAAACTCATCCTCTACTGTGAGAGGAGAATGTTGTAGTTAACACTCACACCCTAACATTCATTTTGACATCTTGTTGCAGCAAAGGCTGCTCTTCTTTGCCTAGGGATTTCATACAGGTCCTAATTTGTTAGTGGTTTTCAGAGCACTACTAAAAAAAAAAAAATCATTAAAAAAGAAAACAAAGGGAAAGAAAACAAACCCTTGAGTGTACATTGTAACAAAAAAATATACTTGCAGTTTAAAGGAAGGATGCCCAAAATAAGTCTTCAGAGATGTGATGTGGCTTTCAGTAGGTTCTGGCAGCAAGGAATCTTTAGTAGGGGAGAGGAGAAAAAAAAACCTCATCTGTAATAATATTTTAAGACAATAAAGCACTGTCTTGACAAACAACAGCTCAAGGTCAGTGATGCCCAGGGCCTAGGATTTGGGCAGTCCCAGTGAAAAGGAAGATATCAAACTCTACAGGTATTCACAGGCTATCAATAGTGAATAAAGGATTAAGAGAGCAAACAGGCTCCTTGGAGACCCTGCATGAGGAGGGAAACATATGGCTTGATTAATAAGATAACAAAGCAGCAGGTATTGCAATGCAAAGCTGTGTGAATTAGAGCATGTTCAGAGGGGGTACTGGGCATGCCTTTAAAATCTTGCTGAACCAATCAACTGCAAGTTGCTCACAAAATCATGGTTTGAAGGAGACATATGAGGGGATGCTGATCTTGCTGGGAAAACTGAAGAAACATTCAAGATCTCTGTAAGTTTGTAATTAACATTCAGTAGTGGAAAGCATGACATTTCCACCTAGTTTCGTCTGCTGGGCAAGCATAGATTGCCTGTAGCTGCCTCCCTGGTTGCTGTTTAGAGATGAGCTGAACAAAGGAATAATTATCTCATCCATCCCTGTCTAGCAGTCCCATGTTCTGCTTGGAAGAATCAAATGGCTCCTCTCCTGGACGATGCTGTTGCTGCCAGTGACAAGGTCTACAGTTCAGCTTACAGACCCAGGGTCAGAAGCTTTCATACACTGATGGTCCAATCAAGCCAAGGTGCATTTCACCTCATATTTCAGCCTTTTTTCCCTCCATTTGATTTATCTCCACAGGGCCAGCTCCAAAGCATTATCTCAAGACCATCCCTGAGCCAGAACTGCTTAAGAATTCTACCACAAACAAGAAGCAGTGGGACAACAGAACAAAAAACATAGTGGAGGTACCACCTTTCCCTCAGCTGTGTTCTGAGCAGGTCCCCTCAGTTCTACATGACTTCTACAGACCCAGAACAGTTTTATTCCCATTAAACATACAGAACATCTGCTGATCATGGCAGGAGGCAACCACGTGTTGCCTCCTTTGAATTTTTCATCTTGACACACAGACAAACACTCCTTTCAAAACCCAGATGAGCTTTAACTTGCTGCTTTAAGAAAACAAACACAAAATGTCCCTGTGTTTCCACATTTATCTCTAGATGGTGGAATTTTGTTTATTTAATCATGCACCATGACTTTAAAACATACCCAAACATTCCTCCTCTTCTTCCTCAACACCTTCATCTTCATCACCATCCGGTGTAATGTTCAAATCTGCATCTGTTTTCCTGGCTTGATTGGACTCTCTTTCTCTTAAAACTCCTTTGGAATCACCTACAGATTCTAAAGACTGAGAAATCAGGAGAAAAAGTTATTTTGGACCATGAAAGGGGAGATACAATCCACCTCTGAGGTACTTTGATCTAGGGACATATGAGTTTTCATCTATGTGAAGCACAACTAAATCTTTTGGCACCCAGCACATAAAAAAGTCCAGTGGTCAAATTACTTTTAGCATTCAGATACCAAGAGAAACGTCATGGGTACCTAAACATGTTTTGTTTCTCCTTTGCAAAGAGATCTTGTGAATTTAGAAGACATTAAAATCTTTTATTTCTTTAAAAAAAAAAAAAAAAAAAAAAGCCACCCAAACAGTTGGGGATTTTTTTTCATTTCTTTATTTTTAAACTTTCAACTAGACGAAGGCACCAGCTTCAGTGCAAATTCAAAAAGCTAATAACAAAAACCAAACAGACAGAATGGGATCCCAATGTCACATTCTACTCCTTGTTTCCAAAATATGTTCCACTTGGAGGAACACTAACTAAACCCCTTCTACTCAAGTCAGCTTTTTTGACCAAAATTGCATTTATAGAAGATTGACATGAAGCACTGAGAACCATCCTGAAGAGACCTGGTCCTTCCACAGAAGGAAATTCAACTTTTTTCCACAGACCTTTCAGTTCTGCTTCCCACTTAGCTGTGAACAACAGCTTCCTATGTGTACAAGCACACAAAGATTTGTGACTTGACTGACAATACATGCAGGACTCTGAGGGATCAGGAAAAAAAGCCAAAAAAAAGCCAGGGTGAAGAAAAATAAGACTCAACATCCAAATCTTCTCTTCAGAAGTAATACCAGTAAAACCACTTTTTTAAAAAGAGGCATGAGAAACACAGCTACAAAGCAATTTGACCTACAGCCCCAGAAGAAGGGTTGGGCAAAGGTTTGAAAGCATGACACCCAGAGCAGAACAGTTTAGGAATAACCTAAACACAAAAGCAGTAAGGGGGTGGATCAAGCCCCAGCTGGTAAAGCAAAGATGTGGCAGGACTCAAGAAATATTCTAGTCAAGCATTATTAATAAACTGAATTCCTTCAGTCTCCACATATTCACCTGTCTGCTGACCACCTTCTCTAAGTGACAGTGTTTTGCTTCACATTTCCTCCTCTCAACTACACTAAGCTTCACTGTGACCCTAAAGCATCACCCTTACAAAAAACAAACAAACAAACAAAAAAAACCCCAAAACCCTAAAAAAAAAACCTAAAAAACCCAAGACACTTACTTTAATCATCTCCATTTCCAGCTCTTCATCACTTTCAATGACAGAGGAAATATTCTGTTCATTATCTGTGGAGGATGACTCCTAAGAAAAAAATTATTCTTATCAGCAAAATTATTTTTTATCCACAACTTTTCAACCTCTGTACAAACTATCGCTATTTCTAGGCATGCTTTTACTTCTTACCAAGAATAACTAACCTCAATATTCATTCTCTAATTTAAAAATAAGTTATCTGAAAGAAACATGAGAACATAACAAAGCCCTGTAATAAGAGACTAAAACAGTAGTATCACCAGATGTGTGAAACCCTTGGAACAGAAGAAACTATTCTGATTTAAGAGGAATCAATCTACATTCAGCAGTCACTAAAAGGACTGCTATTTACAGATCCCTCAGAAAAAAATCTGCTTTTTAGTCATGACCAAGTTGGAGAATCTATAACACAGAATTTGTCCCCATATGCAAGAAATTATTTCTTAAGACATTAGCAACTGAAAGCTGAATACCAATCAGACAATGCAGAGCTTCTGCCTTCAGTACTAACCCTTCCAACCATGTGGCTGAAAAGCAGCTGAGTGCTTGTCAACTTCCACAAACATTTTCCAGACTGGGCCTGCCTTAATGTTCTGTCAGGAACACAACTTTTTAAGAACTTGGGGGGAATTCAGTCGAGAGCTTCTCATTACCTCAGGCACTGCTTCATTGTCCAGGTCTTTTGCAGCCTGACGTTCCAAGATCTCAAGTTCCTGCTCAGTGATGTCCAGTGACATGAAGCCATCTCTGTCAGCTTTGTCCTCAGAGCTGGCTGCAGCAGCCCCATCTTCCACAGCAGTGTTTTCTCTCTCTGCCTCCTCATTACCATCTCCCTCCCAGAGGCCAGCTAGTGTAGCATCAGAGCAGATGTTGAAGTCACCTTCAAGATGTTTAGCAAATTCAGGCATTTCAACCTTTTGTGCTCCAACATTTGCTGACTCTGCTTCAAGATTTGTTGGACAGCTTCTCTCCAGACCAGAAGGGGAACCTGAACCAAACAGCAGGCTTCTTAGGGCATTTACATTCTCTGCTATTTCAGCAAGTATTTCTGCAGCCCTAGAAGGTAAAACAAGAAGTCAAACCAAAACAATAAAGGCAGTTCCTACATATATCTTAGCCACAAGTGGAACTGCAGATTCTAAAGTAATCTGTTTCTCCAGAGAGAGTTTCTCCAAGAAGGCTCATCACTCATATGCAATTGGCATTCCACTTCTGTGAGAAAATTAAATTTCTTTACACTGAAGAATACCTATACTCTCCAAAACCAGTATGCAGTATTGCCCTCATGATTACATCAAGACTCCTGACTTTCTAGCCATTATTCCCGTGGCAGTATTTATCAAAGAAGGTCTTGCTGTGCATTTCAGCAAGAAGAAACAGATTCAGCAAAGTTCAGTGTCAAAGCCATTGCAATTAGACCAGTGAAAACCTGTATTCCTATGTATAAAGACAGCATTTCCTCACCCACTGCACTGTGCTTTCTTGTCATGGAAAAGGATGCATAGATAAAACAGAGACAGCTGCTAACACAAGTGGTTGCATGGAACCTCAGGGATCAAGAGCAAAGCCCTGACCTTACAGGTGAGAAAGATAGGCTGGCAAAAATCTTAACCTCTGCACATTTTCAAGGTGTCCAGAAGAACCAGGGATGTGAGAAGCCAGGTCAGTTATCTCTTCAGCCAGTGAAGTCAACCTCTCCTTCACACCCCCTGGCGTGTCATCTGCAGGAGACACCAGGGTTATTGCACAATCATTGAGGTCTAATGCCTGCCTACAAACAAGTTCCACCCAAATAATTGCATTCCTACAAGATCTACAGCTGGTAAGGCAGCTTTTTCTAGAGCTTAAAAATCAAGCACATGGAATCAGGCCAAGCTTCCATGAACGTCAGCATTGCATCTCTCCCAGTGGCCCATTACACGTGCTCAGGGAAAAAGGATACAGGACGGGACCATTAAAGTGATCTTTCCCCAGCACACCCTCCAGTTTCCAGAACAGAGCTGCTAACACAGATAAGCTGACTAAACCAAAGCCAAAAATTTCCACCTCATAGTAAGAGGAGAGTGCTGCCACTTTTGGCTTTGACAGACAAGTGAAATTCAGCAAGTACAAAAAGGAAACAAACTTCCCTCTGCTTCTTTTTCAGCCATAAGCTGTATGCAATTCTTGAATTCCCTTATGAAGCCCAGAACAAAAACCAAGATCTTAAAATCACTTTTCTACTCAAGTAAATAGTGCTAAGCTGTCCTAAAAAAAAAACCAAAAAAAACTAGGCCTGATTTATATGCCTCAAGAAAAGCGTTACTTCACAATATGTATTTTCTTGTCCTTTGTCTTCTTAAACTAGATTTTTGCCCCTGCATCAGCAGAATTGAAATGAACTCACTGAAGTGTTTCCATAACAAACTGGAATGAAAGCAGGAATTCTTACCATGTCTGCATACAGCAGAAACACAGCCTACCAGGCTGCATTCTTACAGCACTATGGAAAACAGAGTATGGTCTTTAGAATCTTTACAGGATGCTCTCTCTGGGAGCAGTCTCTAATCACCAAGCCAGACAGTCCTGATACAAAAATACTATGGAAAAAACCAGCCCTATTGGGAAACAGAATATTGTATTTTACATTGAATAAATTCTTTATGCTTAAATGTATAATTTACCTCTTTTTACACAAAACAATTTCCGGTCACTCCGGTTACTCATATTTTTCAGTTTTTGATAAATGATGAAGCCAGCCTGCAAAAGAAAAGAAAAAAATTAGTACTCTGCAGAGAAAGAGTATCTTTAAACAAAAAAACCCCAATAATTCAGGAAACCATTGCACAAACACCTTGTGAACATGAAATTCTGACCTGCTGGCCCACACCAATGGTCAGTGGTCAACCTTCCTGCACTGCCCATCACAACCAGGTTCTGCTTTACAGAACACCTCACAAAAAGGCCAAGTTCCCCCATCGTGGTGGACACCCTTCTGTAGATCCCAGCATGGTTATCTTAGAAAGTCAGCTGCAAAGAGAGAGCTCCAAGTCTCACCATCTGCTCCACCTCATTCAGATTTTATGCTGTGCTCCAAGAGAATAGCTATGAGCCTGCCATGGTAGATACTATGTGGTTAATATTTCCCTTGATATGAATAATGAGTTCTAAGAGGAAAACACAGCCTAAGGCCAGGAATGTGCTAATTAGGCTACACATGTTCACCAAAGCCTCTTAAAGAGGCAAGAGGAAGAAACAAGTGACTCCCTGGTGTTTTCCTGGGAGGCTCCAAAAGGCAGCCCAGGTGAACTGAGCAACACAAGACAGAGGCATTGCCTGGAAAAAGCTGGCTACAGCAGCTGCACCAAAAACAGAGCTCCTTCCCTCATGGCTTTGGGGCTGAACAGGTGCTAACACCCCCCCAGTTTCACATTTAAATGAACCAGTAAATATGCAGTGCTTCCAGAGACAGAAAACAGAGACCACTGTCTCACTTCCCTTCTTCTGTCTAATCTCATCACAGAAATAAAAGCCTGAGGGGATTTCATTTTGCTGTCAGAAAGAATGATTTTCTCCCAGGAAGGCAGCACCCAGCAGCACACTGGTGAATCCCTTCACAGAACTGCAGGAAAATGGTGAAACAGCAGAACTGCAAAAATCCATATGCAACTAAATAACTCTCCTAGTAATCTTAGTTAGTACTTAGCACTCTTCATCCATACTGTGGTTCAGTATTAGCCGCTAGAGAAAGCTGTATTCCTTCAGAGTTATTTATTTATTGTAGATTTATTAATAATTATTTCTTGCATGTTATATTTAGCAGAATTTTGGTTGATAAGCAGCTCCAGAAAGATGACCAAAAAAACCCCAGTAGAAAGCACAGCCAGAAATGCTAACAAGCTGCAGTGAATACCTGCAGGCCAGGGAACCAAACATAATTACCCACTCCCCACTTAAAGTGATTACTGTGCTTAAACACACATCAGGCATGTTACACCTGTGTGTGATGATCACATAATTCAGGCTTATGTCCTACAGACAGGTCTAAAATTCACCTGACTGCTCCATCAAAACTCACTTCCCTGAGGTGACAGCTTGGGAGTCCAGATGGAGAGACACTCCCCAGGCACACTTGTGAGTGCCACTGTTACTTGGCACATTTAGAGCACAGCAGAACTTCCAGGAGCTTTGCTTTCTGAAGAGACTTCACTACAAAGGCAGATACTGCAACACCATGAAACATTATGAGGTAAGGACCTGACAGGAGGCTTGAGGAAGCTGTCAAGTGGGGTTTCTTCCATCTACATTAAATTTTTAATGGGTAACATTCACCATAATACCCTCTTCAAGTGATCCCAGCAGCAAGAACCAAGCACAAGGAGTACCATCTCCAACAGAGAAGATACCATGGAGCTCTGGATGAACACTGAGATTTAAAAAGACAGACAAGGAACTGGCCAACAAGCTGCTTGGTGGCATCTCCACCTTTACGCTTCCTGTATCCACAGCACACCTCAGTCTTCTTACATTCAGAAGGCATTAAACCCAGCAGCTAACAGCACCCTAGAGAAGGAATTTGTTGACATGAGTGGAACAGTGATCCCTCCTGGTACATACGTAGGCATCTGTGGCTGCATAGAGTTTCTGCTCCTCGTTGAGTGGGAAGGTTTCCCAGTTACTGCAGCGGACAGACTTATCCTTCAAGAGCTGCTTGCCAAAGAGGTGTTTCACCAGACCATTCAGACTCCAGGTCTCCTTACACTTCAGCTGGGAAAAAAAAAAACCAACGAAAAAACCAACAGGAGAACTTGTTTAATGGAGAAAATTGGACCCAGCAGAATATATTCCTAGAAGGAGTAAAGTGTACCTAACCCCTCATTAGAAGCAAAGAGCTCTGGGTTAGTCAGAACAAAAGTTTCTCAAAGCAGTGACTGCTCTCCAGGCCTAATTCTGCTCTCATCAAGTTAAAAGACTGCTCAGCCATTCCAAAGCTGCACTTGCCTGCCCTGAGAATGTGTTGTTAGAGGACACTGCTGCATTGTCAAGCTGGAAAGATGGCGCTAGAGCCAGAGGAGTCTAAGCAATGTGAGGTGGTACCATCACATAATCAAAAATAGGAAATACTTGTATAATGTAGGCTCCAGGATGATGAAAGACTTTAACAGCAATGCCCCCTCTCCTCCAGAGTTTTTCTATTATTTGCCTCTCTAACTACAGAAACCCAATATCAAACACCAATAATTTTATCTGATATAAACACAGGAATACTCAAGTCTGCCTGTTAAGTCTTTTGTCACCTTCTGCAAGTCCAAAACCATGAGAGATCAGAGGAAGGCAGTTCCAGACCACACTAACCACTGCTCAGGGTGCTGGGAAGCAGCTCATTGGAGGCCTCCAGAAACCACCCCACTGCTGGTTTCAATCCCTTTTGTAATCCTACTTGTCTGTCACAGTTGCTACAAGCTATTGTCTTAAGAGCATGTTTGGGAAACTTTCTTTCAGCTCCCAAGGAGCCAGGACTCACAGGCTATTCCAGCCCACAAGCACCTGCAAAACATGCAGAACTGTCATCCCTTGCAGCAGCAGTGCAGCATCATCAGCTCATCCCCTTAAATCTGATAGGAAAAAAAACCCACACAACCTACCATCTCTTCATTTTATGTTCCCCCAGTCCTCCCCCCTCACACTGTGCCATTATATATAGCCTAATTCTTTGTTCTTTAAAGCTTCACTTTCAAGTTTATTTTCAGCTTGTTTTCTCTTTAGCAGAAGACTTTAAAGCTGCTATCAGAGATCACATTGCTCATCTTCATAACAAATTATCCCAAAGACAGATACTGGGATTACAACATTAAGGAAAAAAAAAAAAGGGGGGGGTGGTGATGAACTGAGGAAACTGCAAGTCTGAAAAGAAACAGCTCCTTCAGCAAAAGTTTAATTTGTACACCCTCCTACCCAGCAGGAACGGAAACTTGAAGGCAGCTCATCTGGAAATCACTGCCCCAAATGCAGATGAAACTTCACATTCCCCTCTCCCTCACTGACATTTAATTATACAGAGTAGGTAAAGCACAGAAAGGTGAGAAGTATTAATCCCAGGCATAAATCCCTGTGCTCCACTAGAAAACTAACTGTTGCTATTAACCTAGCAAACATCAACTAAAAAAAATGCACAGAAGAAAAGAGAAGTGCATGGAGAGACTGAATAAGGCAAGGAAAAGCTTTGCATGTGCAAGAAGACAGAAGAGCTTTAGGGAAGGCTGTGGGTATCAGAATGGAAAGGAATGAACCTTATTCTCTCTTCCCTAATAATATGGCATAGATCTGCCTACATCAAATGGTATCTAACTCAAATCCAGCTGAACCAAAATTCAGAAGCAATACCACTTCTAAAAAATGGGGAACTGCACCCACATGAGAGCTGAGGCATCACCAACCCCAGAATCACAGCACCAAAGATATTTCCCTGGCTCCAGCTCATGTGGCAAACTCCTTTGCAGAGCAGGACTTAAGGTCACCACACATCTCTGCTTTATGCCACAGCACACGTTTGCCATCAGAATTTAACTCCTATGCCTCCTTTTTGTGCAGCACAGTAAGAAGATTCCCTCCCACCACAAAAAGATTTGAAGTTTTACTTTCTCATTAGCAATGTCAGCCAGCTCCACAAAGCTCTTCAGCTTGATTTCAAAGTCACTCAGTAGCTTCCATTGATCTCCCTCAATTCCTACTCCAACTTTTTTAATTGTTTCATCTTCCAGCAGTCTTTTGAGTCCCTTGGGAAAACCTAAAATAGATTAAGCCCAAACATGAGAAACTAGATATGGGAAGATGCCAGAAGGTCTAATGGAAATGATAAAATCCTAGCACAAAGGCCATCTGCAAAAACCTGTGCTTTTTGGGGAAAAAACCCCAAAGTTGCTCTGCTTATGTGACTGTTTGTACCCTGGAATGACTAATTCCAACACCAATTGGTTGTCATATTTGAAATACACAAATTCATTTTGGATCTGGAAACAAATCAAGGAAAAACATTAAACAACCTTACTTCATTTGTCTTACTGATCATCAAGTCACACAACAAAAAGGCAACCTGTAACTGGAAAACATTTTAAATTCTCAGAATTGGATACTCATGAAACCAAATACAATATTAATACTTCCCACATTATCCCTTCCCAGTTTTTGCTATTTCACATACCCAGGAAACAGTTTAAACCATAAGCATAGGGAATGAGCAGGAAAACAGATTCTGTGGAAGAATACTCAGTGCTAGCACTGGGCTAGTCTGATACCAGCATCTGGAAAACAGAATTTGCCAACAAGATCCTTCACCAAGCCCAGACAAGTCAGTCCTATTAGCAAGAAAAAAATACTCAAGGATTTACACAGATGGTATATTTTGATTAATCCCAAACTGATGGCACAGCACTTCTGGATCAAAGGATATTTTCAGTTTTCCAGGACTGAATCCAAGCATGCAGCTTTGGTACCTGGTGTTCTACAGGAGCAAACAGCCACAGACACTTGCACAAAAGCAGCTTTTTCCTCCCCTCTGTGTTTGTTTCCATTTATATTTTAGAGCATCTTATTTAAATAGCTACTTTCAGGAACCCACAGCTGGATACCTTGAATTAATCTCGAGTATAATTCTAGTACCTACCAACATGCAGTGTTGCACAAACACAGAGCACTTAATACCTGCCCTGGTTCTGAGTTCCAATTTCCCTTTGCACTACTGGGATGTGTATTTACACACTTCAACAACTGCAGTGCAGCACTGCAATTTGTATTATTTCTATAACATTTTTACACAGCTATCTCCACACTGCCACAGCTACCACTGGCACACTGGACAGGCACTTCTGCAACTACAGCCACAATCAGCTGAGTTGGGGGCTGGGAAGTCACAGGTCCAATCCAAAGCTTTAGAAAATTGCTGTTAAACAAAACCTGCAGCAGCCTGGTGCTGGAAGATGCAAAGTACAACATTGTCAGGGCACAATATGGAAAATCCTCTCTGAAGGAGGTAAATACAGCTGTGCTGAATAACAGTCTGCAACATACACAGCTGACTTGCTCAACAAGGGAATTTCACCTAAGAATATAATCATTAAAACCTTCAAGGATGGGAACTTCCCAATAGAAGACTTGTGCTCCATTTCTACCACTTCATTTCTAGATAAGTGACTATTAATTGAAAACAGTCAAGACTAAACAGAGGCTACAATCTGAGAAACAAGCCACATGTTTTTACAAGTCTAGGAAGGAAAAAAAAACAAACCTAAAAATTATAAAGAACCTTCCTGATAATAAATATAATTTCTCCTTTATACCCAGTCCAAGAACTCTCCACTCTTCCTCCTGCAGAAGTAAGCTTTTTTTTTTTATCCCCAACAAAAAATGGCCTTATCCAACTGACTCATTCTGCCAACATCTACATTCCTGGAGATCATTATTCTGCATAACAACCAGAAATTGGCTGTGGTTCCTGCAAGAAGGTTGACATCTCACTCAGTTCAAAGTGCATCTCCCATGGGCAAGAACAGAAATGTTTTTTAAAAAATGATTCAAGGAGGAAGCACCCACTCCTGCTGTAACACACAGCAACCCACATGCATCAACACAAGCATCTCCTCTTTTAGAAACAAAAGCATTTCAGCTCTTTATGACTCCTCTTCCCCTTGCTTCCTTTCCTCAAACCTCTCGCGTTTTGTGTGCTGGTACCTTTCTGCCTCCCAGATTGAATAGCCTCCAGCAATTAAATTTTCCACCCCATTTGCTATAAATGACAAAGGATTGAACACCAACATTAAAATTATTGCCATTATACCTCAGCGTGCGCACCCCAGGGAAATCAGAGACATCTCACAGGCATAGTTTCAATCTAACATTCAAAGCAAAGGTTATAAAATTGCAGTCTCCTTCCCTCATTCTTATTTTCCCCATTTGGAAGCTTTTATTCACAGCTGTAATGAATTCAGACTCTGCTGAGCACATCACATCCATCCACCCCCCCCTTCTCTCCCCACAGCTGCGTCATACCAGGTATCCAACATCCTTCCCCCAGCCCCATGTCACAAAATGCAGGAATGGGGAAGGAACAGCACGACAGCCATCACTTTGGAGGGGTTTTGTGATTGAAGCCAAATGAGAAAGAAAACACAGCCTGCTAAATATAGACCCATTGTTTATTTTGGCACTAAACAAAGCTCGTTACGTGAGCAGGGAATTTACTTCTTTTAAACCACATTAAAATATTCTTTCCCAGAGAGAAAAATCACCCCCATGTAAAATTCTTTTGCCCTGTCCAGAATCTAAGACTTGGGCTAAAATCCCCTTGAAATACATAAGCAGTACTCTGAGAATAAAGCTCTTTATTACAGGTGGGAAAGGGGAGAAGGAGGATGGGTTTTTATTACCCAACGTAACGTGAAATATCAACCTTTGCTCAGGGCTTAAATTCAAACTTAACCCCAAGAACCAGAGGGCAACTCAAACATTAAGTTACAAGAAAGGAGGAAGTACAGTACCTGCCATTGAAGAGATGTGAAACAAATAACACTTCTCCTCAGTCACACAGATCTGGATCACAGCTATTTTTGCCATTTTTCCTCTGGTATATGATGGTGGCCATTCAATATCAAATCCAACAGCAGCCCCCTCTGATAAACTCTGCCTGAAAAGAAATGAGTGTTCTTCACATTTAGCTCTTCTACCAGGACTTAAAATATCCAGCCTAAAGTCATCTTAGGTGAAGATGATAAAGAGAATGACAGCCAGCACATCCTTCAGATGTACAAGACAGAAACCATTTTAATATCAAGACTGTAATGAGGTGAAATTCCAGCAGGTCCCAAAGGCTCCAAGAAACCCTTCAAACCTTAGTTGATCTGCAGAGCAAATGGTAGTACAGGAATTCTTGGGAACCAGCCAAGTAAAAAAGGTGATGGAATAGTTTTTCTTCCCTTAAAAGCTTTCTCTTTCTTTACCTCACTTCACTGAATATCCCACCCAACCCCCCAATATTGTGAGCTATGCTATGCAAAAATGTGGGGGAAAATAATCTATTTGTATCATGAATTTACTGCTTTTTCTGAATTCATAACTGGTGACTGTTTGTTTGAACACATATGCTTCATGTCTTAGAGCTCATACTTCCGGGGAAAGTCACTGAAGTTCATGGAACTATCCACACTGTGACAGGCAAAAAAAAAAATAATCTACAGCCTTCACTGCTGCTGCTGAAAGGGGCTGCAAGGTTCAGTGGTGGCATCTCCCATCACAAGACCAAATTAGAAACTACTAGCTGGGTAGCATGCAGGAAAAAGCCATTTTGAAATCAAGAGTCACCGTAGGTGAAGCAGGGATCCCTCTCACAGGGTCCATCAGGAGACAGCCCCAGCTGGTGCTTGCAGCCAGCAAGGCATTTGCCACACAAAACAAGAAAGTCAACACCACCAGATGCTTTCTCTGCTGATGTCTGCAAACATCAAATGCTTGATCAGCTGGAGGGGACAGAGAAAAGAGCCAAGTCCTTTTCAGGAAGGACTCCAAAAAGAGGAAAAAAAAAATAGCAAAACAGACTAAAAGGTCTTACCTGATATCTTCTGAGAGGAGGGAGCAGTCACTGGCTTCGTAGCTGTAGATGACAGAGCCACAGAACTCTAGGAAGGGCAGCCCATCCTCCAAAAGGCTCCTCTGAGCAGCTGGGTTCTGTCCAACAACATTTGGGAGAGGCCCAGTTACCAGCAGCCCCTGCCCACAGAGACCTCTCACCCAACTTTCATGCTGCATCCCAACAAGGCTGGCACCAGCCATTCCCCAGACCTGGCAGCAGAACCTCGCTGCCCAGGCAGGGACAGTTAACAAGGGGGTGATCCCTTTCTCTGGACTGGAAAAAGCCCCTATTTCTCTTCTTAACCCCAAGAACTGGGACTGGAATCATTAAAACTGAATTTCATCCCTCGATTCAGTCCATTTGGATTCCTCCCACCAAAGAGGAACAGCCAAGAACAAGGAGCCACTTCTTAGCAGCGCCCCAAACCCCCGCAACGCAACTTCAGGTGCTGAGAAATTTGAGGAGGAATGTAAGAAAATGGACAATCATTTGTTAATTAACATAATTTAAAAGTCATTCAGATCTGGTGAGGCCAAAATCTTCTGACACATCTCTGTTTCAGTACAGCCCTACGTGCAGTTGGCACTTCTTTTTACCCTTTTACACTGTGGGTTAAAGGGTAAATTTTTCTTTCATGCTTTTTCAGAAGCACAGTTGCTAAAAGTAATTTGAGCTGCAAAACTTGGGATAATTCACCTGCCTGAAAAAACCTTCAGATTGGTTAAAACCACACAAGTAAGCTCCAACACCAGGAAGAACAAATATAGTTAAATATCACACAGTAACACTTGGAGAACAATCGTGTCAATCAAAAGGGGCCCCACCAAAAAAATAATTAAAAAAAAATGTTTAAAAACACAGTTTCAGTAGCAATAAATTGTCTGGAAGGGGGGAAAGACCCAAAAAACAAAGCAAGATGCTGCTGGTTTTATGCCTGCACAACAAATAGTTTCCTGCAGGTAACAAAGGGTGAAAATTTAATCAAAACCCCCCCTCAAGGAGCTGCTTTAGACAGGGTGCCAGAGCTCACAGGCAAATGGAAGCCATGCTGGTTTTAACCCAGATTTTGTAATTAAAACCCATGCTGCTAATTCTTTACTCCCATTTTCTAGAAGGAAAACTGCTGAGCTGAGTCTTCTGCTTGTCCCTCATTAATTAGTTTTCTAATTGTTAAAGCAGTTTCAGACCTTAGAGGGGGAGGGCCCTTTTAGTGGGAAATTTTATACTGGAACTGCTCAGGTAAAAAAGAACCATCCAAGGACACACGAGTATTCTGGGGACACCAGGAATTTTTAGCATAATTCTGACAACCAAATTAATTGTTCTGATATCTGTGAGCTGCAAAACCACCTGAAATACTGAAGATATGCAAGTGAGGAAAAACAGAGGGGCCTTACCAAAATTAATACCCCTGTCAGGCTACACATTTGAGCTCTCAAACTACAGAGATTAAACCTCCCCAGCCCACAGCACTGGCCAAGCAATGCACCAAATGATCACTTAAACCTCAGCAGTTTTGTGACCAAAAATTCAAGATTGTTAGGAAGAAATTCACAGAGTTAACAGCAACAGCCTTTGGTCAACACATGGTTATTTTAATTAAAGAAAGGTACTTTAAAAAAGCTGATTCATCCCAAAAGTCCACAAGTGAAGCTGAATTTAATTGCTGCTCCTAGGACAAACCAGCAGTAAACATCCCCAAGTATCAGAGGGAAGGCCCAACCAAAATCTTGTGGTGTTATCAAGCAGCCTGGGGGATGCCATACCTTTTTATCACCCCAAAGTGCCTCGTGGCTTTGTGTGAGCATCCACTGGGGGTATTTGTTCTCCAGAGCAGGAGTTAGCAAATCCATTTCATTCATTTTCCAGTCTGTTGCTTTTACATTAAAAACAAACAAAAAAGAACAAAAAGCAGTCAATAAGCTGTGGAGAGTCAAGCTGCTACTGTCATCAGAAGAACACTGCCTTCAACTTAAAACATTTTGGTGTGGGAGGAAGGGAACTTACAGCAGAAGAGGTTTAGGAGCTGTCCACATGTCAGTAAGAAAAACAAAACTGAAAAGAAACCAACAGGAAAAGCTCTTAAAGTACTAAAGAGAAAGGAAGTTGAGTTGAGTTTGAGAGAGGTCAGTGTCTAGGAACAGAGGGTTACACCTACAGCAGTCTTTGGTCATTAATTAGATTTATCTGGTGTTTTAGGTAACAGCTTCCAAGCTTAAAGGCCCTCAACTGCATCTGCTGATAAACCAAGTCAGAAAAACTCAAGACTCCAAAGAACCATCAGATTCTGCAGAATTCAGGGCTGTGAGCCCACCACCAAGAGGAGAAAAGGAACAGAGAATTTTTAGGGCAAACTACAGCCAAACAAGGCACATGCTGAGTGCACAGGTCCCTGGAATGGACTGGGTGATGGTTGAGGAAAATTAAGAATTTGCAGCCCCGGACTCCAACAAAACAAGCTCAGCAAGCAGAGGGAGCTTATTCCCAGGGCACATCCCCTGGAAGGAGGAGGCACTCCACAGGGAGGTTAGGAGGTATTTTAAGGAAAAGGGGGGTGGATTTTCACTCCCTGACAACTGAGGTTTTCTTGCAGGGAAGCTGAGCAGGATTTCCCACTTGTGAGCCAGTGATGACTGGATTAGAGCTGTTCCAGCTCCTCATGTGATTTAGCAAACCTCCTGGAGATGGAGCAAAACAGCTCAGAAAGAAGAAACTTCTCATCCTGCTTCTTTCCACTAATCCCCAGGTGCTCAGTGCACTTTAACAGAATCAGACTATGACTGTCTTAATAAACAGCAGACTTTCCATCTGTGCTCCCTCACCAAGGAAATCTAAATTCCAGGCAAGGCATGCTGTTTCCACTCTTCAGCACTCAAAAACATCTTTTTATTTTAAAAATTTTCTTATATGGACCAGGCAGAATTCGTGCCTTGGTTCCCTGCCCACTTCTGAAGTGGCAAAACCAAGAAGGCAACAACTTTAGCACGGACCCCCTCAAACAGCCACTAGAGCAAGGTGCCTTTGGTGTATCCATACTTTTCCCTTGGAAACTGCAAAGGAGAGAAGAGGAAAACCACAGAAGGACACCCTGCAAACCACAGAAGGACACCCTGCAGCAGCCAGACAGTAACTCTGGCAACACACTTTCAAATAGATCTTAAAAAAAATAAAATAAAATAAAATAAAAATTAAAAAATTAAAAAAAACCCAAACACCTGTGTGCTTTCAGGAACTGCCCTCACCACCCTCCCAGCCTCCAGCCGAGCTGAGCCTGTGAGAGATGAGCATTGCAGGAGCAGCTGCCAACCAAGGAGGACGAATCCTGCTCCGGGCTCTTACGGGCCCCTGGGAAAGGCTTCACCGCAGCGCTGAAGCGTCTCATTCCTCCCCAGGAACACGGCAGCCTCCCCGCCCCTCACCTCGCACCTCCGGGCGGGCTCCAAGCGAGCACTGCGGGCTCCCCCTCCCACCAGGAGCCTCCTCAGGGAGGCGGCTTCCCCCCGGGAGGCCTCCCCGCCCTCACCTCCCGGTGCCGCAGGGCANNNNAGAGACAGGTAGTGGCACTGGGTGGGGGCAGGAGGTTAAGCTCTGTGGGTGCTGGGGCAGGAGATGCAGTGATGGAGGGCACTGGGAGCACTGGGAAGGGAGTATTGGGGTAGTGGGGCAGTGGTAGTGGCACTGGGTGGGCAGGAGGTGAAGCTCTGGGGGCACTGGGGCAGGAGATGGGTGGAGCTGGGGTGCTGGGGGGGGCAAAACTGGGACACTGGGGGCACTGGGGTATTGGGGCACCAAGGTGGAAGGAGGTGAAGCTCTGTGGGCGCTGGGACAGGAGATGCAGTGATGGGGAGCATGGTGGGACAGTGCTGGGGCATTGGGGGACAGTACTGGGAGCACTGGGAGGGCGGTATTAAGGCAATGGGGGGGCAGAGAGATAATGCTTGGGGGGCCACAGGGAGCAGGGAGACAGTGCTGGTGGCACTTGAGGGGCAGGAGGTGAATCTCTGGGGGCTCTGGGGCAAGAAAGGCAGTGGTGGGGACACTGGGATGTGTATAAGA
>JAAWXA010000001.1:12655522-12836316 GCA_038090715.1 Florisuga fusca
GCACCCCCAACCCATCCCTCCAGGGCTGAGGCAGCAGGAGGGGTCAGTAGTGCCAGAGGGATGGGTCTGGGGGGGCACAGGGAGAGCTGGGGGGGGAGGGAACAGGGAGATGGGTGGAAGGAGAGCTGCCTGGTCTGAGGAGATGTTGTCTGGCAGGGCGTCAGGAAGCGGAGCAGGGATGGGGAAGAACCCCTGGGATGCCGCGATGCTGCGTGCCGTGGCAGCGGAGAGGGATGCAGGCATCTTTGTAGGGAGAGCAGCACGGAGGGAGAGACAGAGAGAGAGACAGAGAGAGAGAGAGAGGGAGAGACGCTGCTGAGCAGGCCCCTGGTGCTGATGTTGTCATCTGTGTCTCTGTTATGTATTATTTCCAGCTGATTGGTAAAGATGGAAAGAGGGAGAGGAGGAGGAGGAGGAGGAGGAGGAAGGAACCTGGGAGGCTCTGGCCTGCACAGGAGCATTTATTCCCAGTCCCAGCAGCAGTACCATTACCCGGCCTCCTCCCAGGGGGGCTGCATGGAGATCCAGGAGCTGGCTTCCAAGAGGGTGGACATTCAGAAAAAGCGATTTTACCTGGATGTCAAGCAGAGCTCCCGAGGCCGCTTCCTGAAGATCGCCGAGGTGTGGATCGGGAGAGGCAGGCAGGACAACATCAGGAAAAGCAAACTGACCCTCTCCCTCTCGGTGGCTGCCGAGCTGAAGGACTGCTTGGGGGACTTCATCGAGCACTACGCCCACCTGGGCCTGAAGAGTGGGCAGGGGCACGAGCACAGCAATGGCAAAGAGCAGCATGCCCGGCGGCGGCAGCAGCAGCAGCAGCACCCCCCGCCCTCACCGCCGGTGTCTGTGGGCTCTGAAGAGCACCCTCACAGTGTCCTCAAAACGGAGTACATCGAGAGGGACAACAGGAAGTATTATCTGGACCTGAAGGAGAATCAGCGGGGTCGCTTCTTGAGGATCAGGCAAACCATGAGCAGAGGACCTGGCATGATGGGTTATTTTGGCCACAGCTTGGGACAGGAGCAGACGATCGTCCTTCCGGCTCAAGGGATGATTGAGTTCAGGGATGCTTTGGTCCAACTGATTGAAGAATACGGCGAAGGGGACATTGAGGATCGGCGGGGGGGGTGTGATGAGCCCCTGGAGCTCCCCGAGGGCACCTCCTTCCGTGTGGACAACAAGCGCTTCTACTTTGACGTGGGATCCAACAGGTACGGCATTTTCCTGAAGGTAAGTGAGGTGAGGCCACCCTACCGTAACACCATCACGGTTCCCTACAAAGCGTGGACACGGTTCGGGGAGAATTTTATCAAGTACGAAGAAGAGATGAGGAGGATTTACAACAGCCATAAAGAAAAAAGAATGGATGCCAGAGGGGACAGTGGTGAAGAGCAAGAGGGGCTGGAGTAGAGTGCGTTGGACTGGCCATCTGGCAAAACAAATGAAGCAAAACAAGGAGAAATCGGTGAGAGGGACTGACCTAGAGTGATTTCAAGTCACCCCATTTTTTTTGTAAAGTCCTTTGCTGGTAGTTCTTGCTAACTCCAGTCCGTAATGTTCTAAGAGTCTGGTTATCACCATAAAATTACACTCAAAACATCTCCCTCTGTCTTATCAAAGTACCAACCTCCCCAGTCTGTATGAGTCAGCTGCTTTGAGTGTTGAAGACTATGGAAGTACATGTATCAGCACAAAAAAAAAAAATCCGGCACTCTGACCTTTAAATAGTCTAGTAAGGCTTGTGTTGCACTTCAGCATGATAGGAAAAAAAATAACAACCCAGAAAACCAAAACACAACAAAACCCAAACCTTATGCTGTTTTTTGGGACTGAATTCTGCCTGTACTCTCTCAAAAAGCTGAGCAGCACAGCTGTAGGGCATTTATGGCCAAAAAAATCAACCTTGTGTGAATTGCTGGTATGTGTATGAGGAGAGGCTGAGGTTTTCAAATTGGCATCTACTGATTATTGGGTTTGAAATTATATTCTGTGCGGGTAAAACCTCCATAACTGGTCAGACCTTTGTAACATGCTGGTGAAGAGCAGAAAATTTGGTGTTCGTTTCATAGGTTTGTGCTGGCAGAACAACCCAAGTATCCCAGGGTAGCAAAGCACTCAGCTCAAGTGCTCCTCCGAATTAACGGCAAGGAATAATAACCCACTCCTCATCTGTGTGTTCTGCCCAAGCAAGGCTGGTGATTGGCTGATGGGCTGACTGATTGATTTTTCTAATGCATTTGTCCAAAATTTCTAAAGGTATTTTTGTATCAGCAGTGTGTTATGGGTTCCATCCGGCAGCTGTGGAGGGGGTAGTTGGAGGGGGAGAGACTACCGCGATTGAGGTGGGCTCCCAAATGTGAAGATTAATGCAGCCAGGATGTTACCCATGTGAGGAAAACACCTGGGTGGTTTTCTTCACCCACTGCCAGAAAGATCTTTGGAGGGTTTGGTGCACCACTGGGTTCGTATCTAAAAGGCATCTCTCTCATCCTTACCCATAGAGCGTTTCAGAAGCCGTGGTCGATGCCGTGGCGGGTTGTCTGTTGTGTTGGTTTTACAGGGGTTGTTGTTAGGAGGTAACACCCGTGCTCTGCCATCACCCCCTCACACCCACTCAGAGCTGGCGCTCTCCCTGAGCAACCTGAGTCCTGACTGCCCACCTCCAGGTTTCAGTGTCATCCCTCTGAAGCCTTTGTACCATCAGTTTGACATCGCACTGCGTAAACCCTCTGCCTGGGGGGGAAATGTGGACAATTGCTTCTTGAGGAGGTTGATGAAAGATTCTAAAATTCTTTGTCCTTTCTTAAAATGTGAATACTTACAAGGGACTTCTCCAGCCCTTGGGTGACCAGCTCCCTCCCCTCTGAAACTAGCAGGAGTTTGAGCTCCAGGTGCTTGGTGTTGCCCACCTTTAAGGTTTTGTCTTTTTAAGTCAGCATTACTGTGTCAGATCAGATATTTATAATAATTCGAATAATTTTTTTTTACAGAGTGGCCTAGTGTGCATGTGGACCAGCTATTTTTCCATGCACCCATTACATTTATATTTTTTTTAAATGTATTTATCTCCAGACAGACTGTTCATCACACTCAGTCTGGACCCACCTGCACACTCCACGGCCACGCTCAATCCAAATGCTATTGCCTGTTAACATCATTTCACCATGAGAAAAGTTGGGTGGGAACCAAGAGGATAATCTGGACTTTGGTTTGGGTTACTAAAACTGGGCGATCTGTTTTAACTTTAAAAAAAAAAAAAAAAAGAAAAAAAAGAAGAAAAAAAAAGAAAAAGAAAAAGAAGAAAAAAAATAAAATAAAAGCTTGCACCAAAGTCACCAAAGAACCTTTAGGAAAATGTTACGGTTGTGACAAGAAGTAAGAAAGTTAATTTCACTGTTTTAGGTGATTCCCCCTTTAGGTAAAACCATACATAGCAGTTAGAGCAACCAAGCCTCTGGCTTAGTGTCCAAATCTCCCATCTGTTTCTCTGTCAGTCACTCTTTCAGGTACTTTTTCAAGTCTGGGAGAGATGCTCTTGCTCCACCACTTGAACAGCGAGCGGCCCATGATGAACCAGCCAGGTGTTAAGTGAGGTCCTGGTTCCTCGTCGCTCTTAGGGCTTTGGTCCCAATGGTTTTAACAGGTCAATTAAAAAAAAAACAAAACAAAAAACAACCCACAAAACCCACGTTAGGATAACTCAACATCCCATTATTGGTGTGAAACCAGAATTTAGTGAATGAGTCCTTGATGCATATGTTAGCGTATCGCTGACTGCTGCTGCCCCTCACAGTGCCTGGAGTAAAATTTTAATTGATATTCCAACAAACCTGAGCTATGAATGTACAAACTTTTTATGCTCTCCTTCCCGTTTCTATGTGGTGTTTATCCCCTCCCAGCTCCACATCTCCCCTTCCCAGCTTACCTTTGCTTCAAGGGATCATAAAAATTCCTACGTTGGAATTAGCCTGAGTGACCCCGTGTTGTAAGTGCTCATGTCCTCCTTGTGTTCCTGTAGTGTTGGTGAGGAAAAAGACTCACAACAGTCAAATTGATCAGAAAGGGGTATTTTCTTCACCTTTTCAAAGAAAAAAAACAAAAAGTTGTGAAACAGCTGTCCTTATTGCTGTCTTTTTTTATTTATTTATTTTTTTAATAAAGCCACCTTTATCTTTTGTTAATGAATTGGCCTTCTGATGGCATTAGGTTATTGTAAATATCTCTGAGGATCATCTGGCTACCAGGTTGGGCTTGGTACCTGTTGGTAAACCATAAGCCATGATGTTTCCCCAGCTATGGAAAGCCCCAGTGTCTGAGTGTTTGCAGATCTTCTGGTTGGAGGGTAGGACAGACTCACTAAGGAGGTAGCAACGCCAGGCTTGGAACCATGAGATCTGGAAACAAGTTCCTGGTCATTTTTGGCAGCATGTTTTGTGCCCAGAAGGGCTCACTGAGATCCTTGGGAGTACTGAATCTCTAATGCATTTTTAAGTGTTTGTCCCTGATACCCTGAAACTGCCATGTCCCTTAAACTTGAGAAAACAAAAAAACAAAACCAAGCTTATTTGCACTAGAAAGAACGGCCAAAAACAATCCTTAGGAGGACAGGGTGAAGAGCACCATTCTGAACCTCTTTTTCTCACGAGAGAATTTCCTATTCCAGCCCTCACCTCTGTTTCAAAATTGTTTGGTCCCGGCAGAAAGTCTGTCAGTTCAATAATTAAATCATAATGCACTTTATATTGTGTAAATATAATGCCAGGAGCACGTTTGTGATCCTGCCCTGGTAAGGGGATGCTTCAGTAACGTGGTCTAGTGCTGAAAGAAGCCATCTCCTGCATGCACGTGTCTGCTAGGGACCTCTCACACTTGCTTGGTCCAGCTTCACTCGTGCATTAGAGGAGGACAGGCGCTATATTGAGGGTCCTTTCAAGCCACCCAAGAGGGGCATGTGATTTTTATTTTTAATTATATATTTTTTTGGTTGGTTGTTTGTTTTTTTTTTAACACTGCTATTTGCAGAGCTGCTGAGTATCCTCAGCTCCGCCAGGGCTGAGGCTCCTCACCCCCTCTGCAAATTGTGCCCCCGCTGAGGCTTGAAACCAAACTTTTCCCTTGTTAAAGTCTTGACAAAGCTGAGTCCCGCAGCTCCCTCGTGCTTGGCTTTCCCTGCTGCTGGCACAGAAGCTGGGGCAATCCCTGAAAACCTTATCCTGGGTGGAGGAGGCTGTGCTTGCCCGGCAGCCGGGGGGGTTTGCGTTGAGTCCCGCCCATCGAGCTGGCTTTCTTGTTAGAGAGGCAGGAGCTTGCTAACAAAGGGTTGGGAAGTGTTTTAGGCTGGTGCAGTGAGGGTGACCCACTGGAATGGCCAAGCCCTCTGTGGTGGGTTCCTCATGTCACCTCTGGCTGACAGACTTGGCCCAGCAAGAAGCTGCAGTGGTTGTTGGTAACCTGTTCGTCGTCGTGTTTCTTATCTGTATCCGATATATACCTGATTCATATCCACATATAGGCATTAATATATTTATGTGAGTATATTGTAGCCTGTAGTAGCTGGTAGCAAAATAATCTTATTTATCTGAAGTGCGTGGTCTAAAGAGAGGGCAGTTTTCTCCTACTACCTATCTGGATAAATGCGTTGTTTCACCAAGAGCTGGTTGCATGCAGTGGTTGATGGCAGCCCTTGAAAGTTTATCTCTCCTTCTAAGCCCTCTTATCCCTTGGTTTTCTCAGCAAGGCTGCAAGGGAAAACGTAGTGGAAAGAAGGCAAAACTCTTCCTTGGAGGAGTCTTGGAAGTGAGAGCTGTAAGGAAGAGGCAGCTGCAGGTATTGCGGGACACGTCGTGTTTCAACGCCATCTTACAGTCCCCTGGCTCTGCAAACCTGTACTACCATGTTCATTAAATCCCAGCTGGAAGTGTTAAAAAACTGTTCTTTATACAAAAAACAAAACCCAAGCAATTACCAAAATCAATGTCAGCACACTTCTGTTCCACTAAAGATGTCATAGTCTAATGATTGCTTTTTTTTTTTTTCCCTGTGGCTTATTGAAGTGACCTACACTGACAGGGAAGGGAGTTGGTAGTGGTTAGGAAGCCTACTGCTTGCTTGACTTCCAACCCTCTTATCTAAACGTAGTAATTTTTATATCAGAAAAAAGGTTTGTTATTATGTATTTTTACTGGGCAGATTTTGCACCAGGTCGAAAATTAATTAATAAGTGGTTTTAGTTCCATGGCATTCCTACTTTTGCTGTACATACAGTATATATATACAATTTATAAAGTAATTCTGAAAGCAAATTATACCTTCCCTTTAATTATCTATGCTGCTTCCTCTAAGATTCAAATGCCCTTTATTTTTAATTACTTAATGTGTTGTGATGTCTAAAATTCACTTTCCCGCTCCTGCCCCTCCATTCCTTTCAAGTAAAGGGTGGATTGGAAAGGAAGAGCTTATCCAAGGGAGAGTGGAAATAGAGGCTGTGTAAGCAGCTTGGATAAACCTGGGCCAGGCTGTCACCCTGCAGCCTTTGTCAAAGCAAATTGTCTCTCCAGTGTCCGTCCCACCAGGGTGAACACTGTCACTGGAGAGAAAACCTCATCCAGCGCATCCTGGGAGTATTTCCTGGGAGAGCATGGTACGTCCTGAGAGCATGGATGCCTGGCACGCTGGACTGTGTCCCTTGGATGGGTGTGTTGGTGGTGGCTTGAGGTGTAACAGGTTGTTTCTTGGCTGTAGGAGGTACTCCCCATTGGGCAGTGGGTCAGTGGTCTTCATGTTCTTGTGTGGTGATGTCTTCTGTTGTCCTTTCATCTGGAGTCCTTAAAATTTCATGGCCTACATACAAAAACAAAAATATTTGAGCAGCTGGAGGAAAAAGATCCACCCTTTAAGCTTTTTCCTTTGGGGTCAAAATGAAACCTGTCTGGGACTGTGGTTTGTGGTCCAGGGAGGTGGTTGAGGCCTCATCCCTGGAGATGTTCAAGGTGAAGCTTGAGGAGGCTCTGAGCAACCTGATCTGGGTGAGGGTGTCCCTGATACTGCAGGGGGTTGGACTGGGTGACCTTGAGAGGTCCCTTCCAGCCCATATTATTCTAGGATTCATGTGAGGGGTCTTGGCTGCCCTCCTCATCCCACACGCTTGCAGTTTGTTATCACTTAGCCCCCTGGTGCTGTGAGGTCATGGCTGAGGACATTTTGGGGTGATTTGGTCTTGCCTAAAAATGGCTAAATTCTGCTTTGATCACAGGAAAAAAGCACACCCAGGTGCTTCTGGACTCGGGTGTTTTAGCAAAAGCTAAATGCAGCTCTTTCACCACTCTTGTTTTTCCAAAATCTACAACAGCTTTCATGGGAGAAATAATGAGAATGATTTTTCTTCCTAAGACTTGGTCATGCCCATGTCCAGTTCCCCCCCTGTAATGCCATAAGGCAGCAGTGTTTTAAAGCATGGAGGTAAAATAAAATATCAGGAACTCCTGATAAATGACACAGATTAAAAATTTGTTTTCCAGAAATGTCAAAGCATAAATTGAGGGGTTTTGGGGGGAGTCGTTTTGGTGTTGTTGTGAGGGGTATAATCAGATTGTTCCTTCCACATGCCGAGGAACCACATGAAATGTGACCTTGAGGCCTTGGGGCTCATTTGTGTATGTTGACTTCTAGAAAGGTGCATGCTGGAGGTACCTCCTGGCCTTCTTGTGCTTGTTGGACCTGCTTTGTGTTTGTACTGTATGCAGAGTACTGGCCTAGCCTCCAGGTGCCTGGCTGCCACTCCAATAAAACCATCGTTAACGCTTTGCTAATTCATCTTCCTAGTTGATAGGCTACCTCAAAATGCTTGGAGTGGCCACATGGTACAGAGTAGCTGCCCTAAATAAAATATCAACTCAGTCTTTTAGGTGCTTCAGAGCCATCCTGTGTCCTAATATTTGATGAGGCAGGATAGTGGCTCCTGCCTTGGAGCTGTTGGTTGGAGATACAGCTGGTCAGGTGGGTTTCTTAACCATAGTGGGGGAAATCCATCCCACAGGCAGAAGTTTGTGTCAAGCTGTTCCTTCATCTCCATCATTTGCCACGCAGAGATTAATTGGAGGACAAGCTTGCCCTTCATGTCAGTCACTGGAAGGTGGCTTAAGCCAAGGCTCTTCCCAGTGCTGATGTGACAGCTGTGAATTTGTATGTTTGACACACAAGTTGGCAGAGAGAGAAGGGAGAGAGGAATATTAAATATATGCACGTACATGTTAAAACCTCTACTGTTTTTTTTTTCCTGTTTCCAGTAGGTCCTTCTCTTTTCTTGTGTTAAAACCTTAGCTGTCTTCTTTTCTGTTGTCCATACTGGAAATGTTCAACATGCAATACAAGCAGGGAGAGAGACTTCACCAGCAATACCAACCTACTACACCAGTAACACTACACCTTGATGCTACAAACCACGTGCAGCAGCATCTGCATTTCAAACCAGCAGAGGGTACATGGGGTAAAAGGCAGGGGCTGACCTCGGGCCCTTGCAAGTTATTCCCACCTGGAAGGCTGCAGAGGGAGAAGGGGATGCCAGCAAGGGAAAAGGGCTTCTCACTGAGGCAGGGGAATGGGAAAGCAGGAGAGGGGCAGAGGGAAGGGGGGGCAAGGTGCAGGCTCCATGAAATGGCAGGGGATCGTAGAATGATATCATAGAATCACAGACTGTCAGGTTGGAAGGGACCTCAAGGATCCCCTGCTCCACCCTTCTGATATTATTGTTTATCTGAGATCTCTCAGCACCCCATAGAGCTGAGATTTCAAACTTTCCAAAGTGGGGGAATCCACCCCTTCCCCTGGGAGACCATTCCAATATCTGCCTGACCTCAGGGTGAAAAATTTTCCTCTTGTGTTCAGTCAGAATCTCCCCAGGAGCAACTTGTGCCCATTGCCCCTTGTCCTGTCCATGGGACTGTTTGTAAATAGGAAGTCTCCATCTTCTTTTTAGCCATCTTGTAAGTACTGGAACATCATAATAAGGTCTCCCCTAAGCCTTCTCTTCTCAAGGCTGAACAAACCCAGTTTTCTCAGCCTCTCAGGATGACTTTGCTTTGATGGTGGTTGGAGTAGGTGGTACAAGCAGAAAGCTTGGATCCTAACACCCCTCTAGGAGACCAGGTCTCTTTGGCTGGGTCTCTGTCCTCTTTGGGACACATCCACTGGGCAGTAACATGCTCTGCAAGCATTGAGCCTTGCTGACAAACCCAAGCAGGTCCCACAGATCTGCTTTTGATCCCACAGTTAGTGCTTTTGCTTTTTAAGACTCAAGTGGCTTGGCCCTTCCTGTGCTGAGAGGCTTGCCCAGGAATCCCTGCAGAAGCTCAGGGCAGTGTAGAAGTCTTGGTTGCCTGTAAGATTTAGGGAACGTTTAAATTCCTAAGGTTTAGGAATTGCCAGCTCAATTTATGGATGCTCATGTGTTTCACTGGAGCCCTGCTCCTTGTGCTGCTCCCACTGCCTCCAGCACTGGGAACTCACTGGGCCTGTGTGGTGGAGGGTTATGTACTAATGGAGCAGCTTCTATTTCTGTTGCAGAAGGGTGTTGGAGAAGGCTGGAGGGGGTCAGAGGGAAAGAAAGCAGCTTTCAAGAAACAAATTCTGTGCCTGTCTTTACAATGGGGTTTGTGGCATTTTTAACGTGGCTTTTGGTGGAGGATCAGCACTCGTATGGCTTTGGTTTTCCTGGGCACCAGCCCTGGGGTTCTGATGTCCAGAAGTGGTCGGTGTTAACAGCTGTTGAACGCTGTGCTTTGAACTAGTGAGATGCCCTGATAATTGCAAGGACTCTGGAAAAGCTGTCAGCATCTCATGCTGGGCCTCCTGCTGATGGAGACTGGATGGGTCCCTTTAAAGGTCCCTTCCAACCCAAACCTTTCCATGATTCTGTCACTTTGGCTTTATGCTGCCTGTGCCTACATTCCCCACCAAGAAAATGGGGTGAATACCTCCCTACCTCAAAGGGGTGTGATAAAGATGAGTTCATTTGCTGTTAGTTTTTGTGATGTTCTCATGCTGATCAATACCAATCATCTCCAAAAACAAAACAAGAAGGACTCTGGTGTGAAATGTACTGAGTAGATACATTCACAGTGTTTGGGAAGTATGTGTAGGTAAGGCTTGGGTTGCCTACAGAATGATAATGAAAAAGAAACCTATCTATGCTAGGGGAGGAGGAAAAGTTGTCAGAGATAGCAGAATTAAGCTCTCTATGCAAATGTCCAAAGCAATTGTAATTAAGGTTACTCAGATAATCTGGCACTTCCTAACCTTTGATTGCTTGGTTTTCCAAACTTTTTTATTTTTTTTTAATGCTGTTTTGTATGAAGCTATATCTATGTCCTGTTGAGTAGCACCAGGTTGTTCAATAGATTTGGGGGTTCAGTCCTGAATGGAGTCTCACAAACCTTGCAAGAGCTCCTCCACCTCCAAATTCCCTTCCAAGGAGGAGGATAAACCAGAGGGGCCTGAGGGCGAGGAGGACCAGAGGTTGCTGAGTGAGATGTATCAGAGTAGGCTGGCAGGAACCTCTGGAGAACGTCAGATGTGGTCCCTGCATTCAGAGGTGGGACAAACCAAACCCAACCCAACCCAACCCATTCCTCACATTGGTTTTCAGCACCTACCTGACTCTATCCTTAAATCTGCAAGTAGAAGGGTGCCTCTAATGGTAAGGTTCCAGAACCCACAGAGCAAAAAAGCATCTGTATTTTTCCCAAGTTGAATGACCTGGAAAAAAATATGCTCTTACATCTCCAGGGATGCACATCCCCAAGCTGTTTCAGTGGTTCAGCCTCCTTATCCTCAGATACTTCTGCTGTCTGGTTCATGTGTCCCTTACTTCCATCTAATTCCTTCTCTTTTTGACCAGGCTCTTGAGAGGGATTAGGGGAACAGTTTGTTGCCTTCCTTGCTGCAGCTGTTTTACCTAATTGAAGATTCTTAGGTCTCTTCTGCCTCCTTTTCTAAGCAAATACAAAGGGGTAATTTTTAGTCCTCGTCATGTTCTTGTTTTCTGATGAGTCCCATCTTTTGAATCCAGAATTAGAGAATCCAAATGTGGGAGAGGTATTTTTGCTGCAGTCTCACCAGCTTCAAATGGAAGGATTGCAAATGATACAAGGTTTTGTAAACCCAGAGCACTGGTGGGTTTTTTTTTTCACTGCAGACCAGTTTGTAACTCTGCTTCCTCCCAGGTCCTCTTTGGTGGAACCAGTCCCAAGGCAGTAATTTCTCACTTTCTGTACTGTACTTGTTGCCCTTTAGAAAATCCAGACTATTAAAATACCAGAGCACACATTTTCCACAAAGCTTTGCAATAGAAATCTTTTCTGTACGTGGCAGGGCAGCAGAACACCATCCATCATTCATGCCTCAGCTTATTGCTGAAGAGGACACAGAAAAAATAACCCATCAGCCTTCATTCTTCTGAATATTAAATATTCTCTGAAATACTAAATATTAGGACACTCTCCCCATCTTCACCATAGCAGCAGTAACTCTTGCCCTCACCTGTTTAAACATAGATGTGAAGAATGTGTCTAGTGACAAGACAAGCTGCCCGTGCCAGTTTCTTTGGGAGTACAGGCTTTCCCTTCTCTTCCCAATTCTCCAAGGGTTGTTACAGAAAATTGTATTTTCCTCACACTTTAATGTGAATGGTCAGCATAACATTTAGATGAACTTTGATAGTTTTAATTAAGTTTTGGTCTGAATTGTCCCTCCTCTATGCTTATTCTGCCTCTCTTCTTTCCTGGTATCATCATTCATGCTCCATCTTTGCCTCCTCTAACATGTAGAGCAGCATTACTTTGGCATGGCTGTTCCTCATCTCTTACAAATTAGGATCTCAAAGCAAAACTGGCCAGCACTTGACTTTCACTTTTCCCAGACCTTCCCAACAGTAAAACAGCTCCACAGGGGAAGACTTCAATCTGCTTTTTAAGAGAATCACAGTATCAGGCTGTTATCAGGACCAGGAAAAAATAATCCCCAGTGTAGTAAGGCACTGGGCATTGGCATGCTCCATCCCTGGAGTTGTTCAGGGACAGACTGGATGGGGCTTGGAGCAACATGGGCTGGTGGGAGGTGTCCCTGCCCATGGCAGGGGGGTTGGGACTGGATGAGCTTTAAGGTTCCTTCCAACCCAACTGTAGTTCAGTTGAGGTGGCTTTGTCTTCCATGGGGGATGTCCCTTCTCCCTACAGATAAGTTTGAAGCCCCTCTGTTGTTTTCTTGGGTGGGGAAGCTCCACATTAGGCTCAGAAAGCCTTTCAGCTGCCTTGCCTTGGTGGAGTCACAGAACCACAGAATCCCAGAATCATTTGGGTTGGAAAGGGCCTCTGGGATCACCAAGTCCAATCCTTGCTCTACTCCCCCTGCAGTTCCCAGCCCATGGCACTGAGTGCCACATCCACTCTCTTCTTAAAAACCTCCAGGGATGGAGAATCCACCCCCTCCCTGGGCAGCCCATTCCAATGCCTGATCACCCTCTCTGGAAAGAATTTCTTCCTAATATCCAACCTATGTCACCACCTTCTTCCTGGATGCTCTGCCAGCCGTGCCCACACAGCTGTGCCAGGTAACTGCCTGAAGGGCCCTGTATTTTGGGGGTCTTCATCCAGAAGCTTCAGCTGCCCTGAATGTTAATTGGATTTTCCTTACAGATGTTTTTATTGCGAGGAGGTCTGAGCTCTTTGTGCAGGGACAGCTACAGAGAAGTTCCTCCTCTCCCCTGCAGGTTCTCACACTGCTCTCTCATCGCTCGGCACGATCTCCAGGCCCCTTCCAGAAGGGCATTTCAGCATATGAGGAACATCTGTCAAGCAGCAGTTGCTCTTTCTTCCCTCCTCTTCCTAGGGAAAAAGCAGAATGTGCCAACGCAGCCCTGGTATTTTTAACATAAATTAATTATCCCTGCTGCTCTGCCTTAGGGCTGGAAAGGGTGAGCTGGAGCACGGCGTGTGCTGGCAGCAGCAGCCCCCGGTGGCTTCACCAAGGGGGGGCCAAGTCTGGCATTTGTATCCCTCCCACTGCTTCCCTTGGTGTATTTCTCTTCTGGGATGTGGGATTGTACCAGTGTGCCTGTGTTTAGCAGTCCTCCAGTCCAGGAGGGATTTGGGGGCAGCTTGCTGTGTCTCTGAGCTCTGATGCTTTTGCAAATTCATAGCTCAAGTAAATACTAAGCCCCAGGGCCAGCCCTAAAACGTCCTCTGACTTTTAAACCATTTATGTGTTTCGAGCTCCTAAAAGCTCTTCAGCAAGGGGGGGTTGTCATCTGGTGTCAATTTAACATGTCCGTCTCCCATTCCACCCCTGATTAACAAAAACTAATTTACTTTCAAGTCCTTTAAAGCTGTAGCATGTCTCCTGTTGATCACTTTCATTTCCCTCTGAGATATAAAAGGGTTTTTTGAACCCTTTCCCGATGGTCGTGTGCGCATCACTGTAGTTAGTGGTGACTTTTTTTTTTAATTTAAGGGGTTTTAATAATCCACCACCATCCTGGGAAAATTAGGGGAATTGGTTTTTGGCTCAAACACTTGTAAAGCTGAGAATAGGCACCTTTATAATGGCATTTTATTTCTTGCTCCATCTGGTTGCATAACATCAAGGTCACTGAAGCAGCATGGGTAGCAACCCCTGTGGATGTTTAAATGGCTCAATGTGTAGGGACATTTTCTTCTGGCTTTGCTCACAGGGCCCAGTCTTGGCTGTGCTCTTCCTTTTCCCAGTTTGACCACTAGGAGTATTTATCAGTCCGGTGGGTGACTTGGCTTGAGAGCCTTAAATCAGGTTTTTCCTCAGAAATTTAGCACCTTTTTTTAAACCCTTGCTTATGAACCTCTTTGCAAATGTTCTGCAAAGCCCAAATGTGCCTCAGTTCCCTCCACCCCTGTGCATTTGCAAGATGGAAAGTCATGTAGCTGGTTAATCCACCCTGGAGCTGCTCTGCTCTCTCTGGTTGTTCCAAACCTATGCTGACCTCTTCCTCTTGGCAAGGCCAAAGATGCTGCACAAAAGAGAACAAATAAGAGGCTAAGGCGTGGGTATTTTTGCCTTAGCCTGAAGACCAGCCTCCTCCAGGCTTCCAAGAGCTTCCCACCTTTCTAGCCAAGCAGTTTGTTATCTAGAAGCAGCAAAATCATGGTAGTTTCATACTAGCAGTACCTGGAGTCCTCTTTTACTGCTGAAGGCGTTTTCTCCCTCTCCTTTGAATTTTGTGTGAATGCAGAAACAACAGTGAAATCAGAGCTGTAATGTCAGGAAAGGGGAGATCAGAGCAGCATTTCTCTGGATAGGGCTTGATGCAATTTGAAGCTGCTTGTAGAAGTTTGGCTGACAGGTAAACTGATTTGGGCTAAAAAAAGATGGTGCTGTTAAACTGTGTTAGTGATTCTTTAGCAGATGGTCCAAAATAGCTTTTTCATGATCTCTGACCTCTCAGAAAGATAATTGTATTTTTTATCTTAGATTGAAGGTGCCATTTGTGCTGGAAGAAACTTATGTTCTTTAGAAACTGGCTCAGGCTGGCATTTAATGTCAAAAACATCAGATGGCAACCTAAAGGAAACAAACCCAAAATGCCACAGGGGAACCAACACCAGGTGAGCCTTTGCAGGGCATTGTGGCTGAGCTAGCCAGCCATGTGGAGCTGGGGTTATAGATGAGTTGTAAGCCACCTTTCTGCCTTCATGGTGATGTAGACAAACTCCTGCACTTCCAGCATTCTGCTTTGCACCTGGGCTTAGTCCTTTCATAGCAGGAATTTTGCCCCCCCCAGAGGAAAATGGTCCCCTCCCATCTTCCCATGCTGAGGCGGGTGTTGAACTGAAAGGCTGTGTTTCAGGAGCAGTGCTTATTCACCAGCTGTTGTCTAGGATGCTGTGGCTGTCTGTACAGAAGGGGAAAAAAAAAAAAAAAGTACAAAAATAATTTCTGTCTGAATTTCAAGTGAGGGGACTGCTTCCTGCCAAGCTCCCTCCGCCCCCGCCATTTCAGCTGTACATTATTCTCTTTTTCCTTCCACTGGTCCCGCTCAACAGCTGCTGCATTTAATCCCAGAAGCTGTAGTTGGTAGCAAAGTGATCTCCATATAACCTCCATCCCACTCATAAGTGCACATTATGAAGCTTAACCGATAGTAATAAAATGTTTTGCTTTCAACACACGGTCCCCGCGGGGCGATGTTCCTGTGTTCAGGCACCGCCGTTACAGCCGGGCGGTGTGTTGGAGTTGTTCTGCTGCCCCCCCAGGATCAGCACAGCTCCTAATGCTGGAGCATCATCCATATCCAGCAACTCGAGGAGAGGTGGAGAACACCAAGCAGAGCCCTTTCTGCAGTGGTGAGTTGGGGGTGGTGGCATCTCCAGGTAGATGCTGCGGGTGCGAGGTACGCCTGGGGATAAATTTGTCAGGCACACAGTGCTCCCCAGGGTGGGGTTGCTCTTGGATGAAGACTCCATCTTGATGGTCAAGGAAAAGAAGTGGGAGGACTTGCCCAGGTGCTTGGTGTCTTTTTTTGGTGCTGACCCAAGGGTGCAGGTTCCTGTCTCCGTAAGGTCATCTCATAAGGAAATGTTTTAGAGCCTCTTCAGGGACAGTGGTGGCACATGGGGGAACAGAAAGAGGTTGCAAGGGAAGTTTGAAGTCTCAGCTCTACGGGGTGCTGAGACATCTCAGATAAACAATAATATCAGAAGGGTTGGACCAGGTGATCCTTGAGGTCCCTTCCAACCTGACATTCTATGATTATCTATGATTTTTGTGATTTATTGCAGGGTTTTCCCATCCCTTTCACAACTATTCTGCAAGTTCATGGTTTACACATTGGCTTTTTGTTCCTGCATGCAAAAACAAGGGGCTAAGATGTCATCCTGCGGGCTGGATATTTTGGTGCAGGGAGAGGGAAAGTTGCTTCTTGTCCACATTTAAGTAACCATATAAAATGCAGCAAGTCTGCGTTCAGAATTTCATTTTGGTTCAGACACGGCTGATGCTTTTTATTGAAAGCCACTTTTCACATATTAATAATTTAAAGGCCCTATGATTTTCCTTCTCTAAACCCAGGGTGTGAGCTTCAAAGCAGGGATCTCCAAGTGTCATTTTTGTGGTTGGGTGGGTTGCATTAGCCCTCCAGCTGGTTGGTATTTGTCGAACCGGACGCGGTTTCCCACACTTGGAGTTCACAGCTTTCCGTTTCGACGCAGAATTTCCCCAGCAGAGCACCCCCAGAAAGGACCTAAAGATGCAGCTTTCCCAAGCAAGGGTAGCACAGCCTTTTCCTGGAGTTTGCCATTTTGTAAATAAGCCTCTTCTCCAGCAGCACAGCTAGGGCTACAGAAGATGGATGATAAAATCTTCCCGGAATCGGTCTTGCCGCCGCAGGATCTGGTTTTTGTTGGGATAATTAGCATAGAATAAAAAATGACCCCACATCTTCAGTTCACATTACTCCTCATGGTGCCGAGCAATCTGGGCTTGTGTTTTTCACCCAGCAGAGAGGCTGTGTCTGGGAATCACATTATTCACCCCTGAAAATCAGCCTTTAACTGCGGCGCAGAGGATTCTCTGTGGGCTTGATCGCAGCAAAAAGCCTCCACCCCCGAAAAGAAAAACATTGTGTCTATAAACTTTCTCTTTCTTTCTTTCTTTCTTTCTTTCTTTCTTTCTTTCTTTCTTTCGGGGGTTTCTTGTTTTTCTTTTCTGGAGGCTGGAAGAGTTGCCAAAAATATTTGAGATGAAAATCTAGCACACTGGCTGAGGGAGGATTTTACAAATGCCTTGAAAACCCAGAGCTGGGGCTGAAGGTGAGGTTGTGGGCTAGCAAGCAGCCTTTTCTCCCAGAAAGTCTGTAATATCTTTTCTTTTGAAAAATTTAACAGTCCAGGTGGAGGCAAAATTGCAAGGAGTCTCAGGCAGCGTGTCCTTAGGACAAACTAAAACAGCAAAAATGCAACACAATGTGAAAAGTTCCTTGTAAGAGCAGGGCAGGAAATTATAGTGCAATTTAATGCAGTGTCCTAGCATTAGATTTATTATCCACTTCCAAATAATCTGCCAAAAACCTGTACAATCGGGAGACAGGAAAGAACTTGTTATAGAAAGACCTGAAAAATGAGCAGTTTTGGTACAGGGATTTTCACACTGGGAAGTTTTCTGTCCATACAATGTTTAGGTCTTAACGTTGGTCAAAACCAAATGTTATTCCAGCATCTACATGTAGGAAATGGTGTAGGAATTGTTCCCCTGGGCTATTAGCATTATCTGCTTCTGGAAAACCATCTCCCTAGCTTGGTCTCTGATGAGGGAAATGCCTGCAGCCCAACATACCCTGCCAGCTCCAGCAAGCCAAAACTTCGGTTTTAAAAAATGAGCTTCCTCCATAAAAAAACCTGTTTATACCCAGGCAGCCAGAGATCACCTTGTACAACACTTGGCAGAGTTGATGGTGGTGCATGTTGGGCCACTTAAGCTATTCCATCATCCTTTTCGAGGTGAAAAGTAGTAAGAGTTAAAGAGTTGTTTTTCCCTTTTACATTTGCCTTTTTTTGTTTCTGGGAGAAAGTGCCCTGGTTTTGCAAGCGCTGAGGTGCTGAGACTAAGGGGATGGAAAGGTGCTGCTGGAGCTTGTCCCAGCTTGCAAAGAGCAGCTTCCAGCCCAAGGTGAGGAGTGGGACCAACGCAGACCTTAACTGGGACATTTCTTGCTGTTTCCAGCAAGCAGAGTCCTTGCTTTTTCAGCACGAGGATAAAAGTAGGGTTGGACTTGAAGCTGGATGAGGGAGAACAAAAAAGCAGATGTCAGCAGCTGGAACAGGCAGTCGGTGGGAAGTGTGTGTTTAAAGAGAAATGGGAAGTGCCTGATGTCCATCGGGCTGAATCCTTCTTTTCCAGCCTCTTTCCAGGAGTGTGCTGATACAAAGTCCTCCTCTGGAGGGTTTTCCTTCATGAAAATGAAGATGGGACATTAGGAATGTCAGTGTTTACCAGACTGCCTTTGTTGTCTTGTTCTCGTGTTCATTGTCCTTTGGCTGGTAGAGTGGTTAAGAGAAAAAAAAAAAAATAAAAAAAGAAGCCAGCTTATAACACATAGTCAGAGAGCTAAAGAAAAAAAAAAAAAGAAAAAACATGAAAAACATGAAAAAACACACAGAGAGAGAGAAAAGCAAGCCACAAATAAATAGGTAAATAGGCTAAGTGTAAGATAGTGTGTAAAAGGAGGCAGTCTGCAGTGCAGCTCCTCTGTAAAGTGCATGATAAGCGTCAGCAAAGCTTGTTGCAGACCCTGGGCAGGCTTTCCAGGGTCGCTGTTGCTAGACTTCAAGTATCATAGTTGCAAAGACTCGTAAATGTGCCGAGAGACTCTTGGTTTTGGGGTGGTTTTTGGTTGGTTTGGTTTGTTTCTTTTCGGTAAGCTGTGACCACTGAGTGGGTTTGTCGTGGTGGAGTCAATGGAGCTGTTCTTTATCGTGGCCCAAAAGGTGTCAGTCGTTTGCTGGTGTGTGGTGACAAGCTGAGCCGTGGCGTTACGCGTCTCTCGGCGGTGCTGTGATTTGAAGCACTTTTTTGGTGTGGCATGTGCAGGTGCAGTGCTGTCTGTTTTTCATTTCAGCCCTGGCATCCCCCCCCCCTCCTGCCTTCTCCCCGTGTTTCGGACACTGAACCAAACCGACTTTGAAGCTAGCACTTTAAGTACTAGTAGTCACTTTGCTTCTGACTATATTGAGCACTGCACTTTTGGAAGTACTATTAGCACTGAGTTTTGAACTCTTTTTCTTTTCCCCAGTCTATTTGTCCTCTGAGGCACGGTGTTAATTCCTTAGGGGCCATCAGAAGATAATTTTGAAGGTGTATGTGACCGCTGTCGGGTGCCTGACTTCCATTACATACCCGTTTGTGATTTTATAAATTTGGGAACTAAACCCATCCAAGCTTCTTTTACACACCAGAACAAACATCTAAATCCCTGACGTCCAGGCAGACGTGCTTGTTGTAAACTTTGAGGTCACCCAGAGACCCAAGTGCATAGCTTATAAAAAACACCAAAGATGCTGAAGTCTTGGAAGGGGTCGGGATGGTGCAGGATCATCTAATTTATACTTGGAATTGAGTGGACAAAATATTTCAGTCCAAGACCCCAATCCATGGGACAGTGAAGTAAAAACCAGTCTGAGATGCTGGTACCAATAAAGACTGGGCTCAAGCCGTTGCAATAAAAGCCATCATTGTGCCTGTACTGAAAGTGCTGTGGAGATTGATTCTGGGCTTAAACTATGAAAGGTGTTTTTAAGGAAAAAGACTTACAGGTGATTTAGAAGATGGAGCATAATAACCAGAGGAGGGGAGGCTGCTGTTGTATATGGAAGGTGGTGGTAGGGGTTGAGCAGGTCTCGTGCTAGGAGGCAATTCAGATGTGCCACACTACATGTTAACTTCCTGTGGTGTTTCCATGTGGATGGTCAGGGACCAGAGTGCCCTTGCCAGCAAGAAATCAGGAGGGTAGAGTTTGTAGTCAACGTCATCATAAATGTAGGATTTGAAATGGGATTGTGATTCCTGGGATGCAGAATAATCCGCCTTTCCATGTCCCAAACCATTCAGTCTTAACCAAGTGAGGATGTTCTGCTCCTTTAGAAACCCTTGTAGGTTTTCTGTCTGCGTTGTCTTCATGCCAGGGTACCTGCACTTGGGGGTCCTGCTCATCCTTGTTGGTGAGCTGGTAGTTGATCCAGGTCCTTCTCTAGCAATACTCCTTCCTAGGAGGTTTTCCCCAGTGACACTTGATGGATAAACCCCACCATTATGATGAGTTTGAATAGAGAAAAGTTAATTAGGTCTTCTCCTTCACTGCTAGCAAGCAGACATGGTAGAAATATCCTTCAGCAACTGAAAAAAAAGAAATTGGTGTGTTGTGTTTGCTTGTTGCAGCAGATGAAATATTTTCCCAGCTCCAGTTCTGATGACTGGGTTCAATTCAAGCTTCTATCTTCAATGGAGCTTCGTGGGTTTGGGTGTTCAGTGTTTAAAAACCACAAATCTCCAGCATCCCAAAGTATTATGCTCCTATATCCTTTATCACTGGATTTAAAAATGGAAATATAAATTGAATCCAGGTTTGGTTTCCCCCCCCCCCTCTAGTTTTTCTAAAATTAACTCTGCAAATCTAGATTTAAAGAAATAGCACCTGGTGATGTTGCTGTGATATCTGAGCCCCCTGAAATGATAGCAGCTGAGGGGACAACCTCTTCAGAAAGTACCTTGGTGGTTCAGAGCCTACACCCCTCTCATTGTCACAAGGATATAGGTAAACCCTTTGGAAGATTCACCCCTCAACAAGCTCATGCATCTCCTTGAGTCCCTGGAAATTAAGCTCATGAGAAAGGGGTCTGTGGAACAGGTCTTTTGGGGTTTTATTTCCCCTCCCACAGGTGTAGTTTTTGCCCCTTGGAGTTGGCATCTTGTCCTTCAGGAAGGGAAAAGCACCTTTAGCTTTAGAAGGACCTTTTAGGTGGAAAATAAAAAGCTCTTGTAGGGATTTTGAGTGGTTTGGGTTCCAAGATAGCTCATGGGAAGCGCACTGTAACGACACGCAGGCGGCATTTTGCTGACTTTTTCTTTTTCTGCAGGAGAGACTGTTGTGTTTGGTTGGTTTTTTTTTATTTGCTTCAATAGCTCAGAGTCTTGCGTGTCTCTTTTGGACCCATGCAAACGCCCTTGAAATGAGTCAAGTTTATCAGAACAAACTGTGCATTGCAGGAAGCAGTCTCAGAAACCCCACATACCCGTGCACCTCTCTGCCTGGACGTGCACGTGTGTGTGTGTGTTGTACACATGGAAATAGATCTGTTTTTTCCCCCACCTATTCCATGGGGTTGTTTTGGGGTTTTTTTTTTTTGTTTATTTTTGGGTTGGTTTGTTTTTTGGGTTTCTTTCCTCCCTGACCCCACCCTCCCCCAGGATATTAACCAAAAGGTGTTTTAAAGTCATGGCATGAAGACTCCTAAATGTAAATCTGAGTACCTTGTGATGCTAATGAAGAGGTTTTTCTGAAACTTTATGTGATGCTTAATATTTTTCCTTAGGAAGTTTTGTTTAATGTTAGATCATTGTTCTGGAGGATGTTGGTCCTACTGGCATTAAACTAATGGAAATAAAATGCATGTGTTACAAGTGTAGAAACGGTGAAGAATTAAGTGTGAACTTACTGTACGATACTGATTCTGTCTTCAAACAATCTGTTTTGCTGTTCAATAGTTGACATATGGAAATGCCAATGTACTGTAATTTAGCACTTTTCCAATGGACCCTGTTCTCACTATGCCTGAGGGAAGAAGTGGGTTTGGCTTTGGAGCCGTCTGAACTCAACCTCTGAGCCCTTTTCTGCATGTTTCAGCACCAGAATTGAGGTTTTTTTCTCCTCGGTTCGGTGTCTGGAGTGGGGCAGAGAGGTGGTGGCTCTGTTTCCCTGGCCAAACCAGGAAAATTTGGGTGAAGACCTTGCTGTGGGTGGATGGACTGGTGGCACCTCGATTCCTCAGGCCATCCTCCTGGGAGCCAGGCTGGGGACAGGCTGTCTGAGCTGAGGTGGGATGGACACTCTTCAGCAGTTGGACTCACTGATCTTAAAAGTCTTTTCCAACGGAAACCATTCTGTGATTTGATGAGAAGCAGTCTGCAAACCCTGAAATCAAAAGGCAAAAGAAGTGTTAAAACTCCCAGCCAGCCCAAAGCCTCCTTTCCTAGTGATAACAGGGTGCAAAGTGTTACTTGTCATGTACTGTACTGAAAGGGTTAATTGATCAGTGACTGTATTGTACTGTATGAAAACTCATGAACTGCCTTGTATTGTTTCTAATGGACTGTACCATGTCCCTCCCTGTCCCACATCATTCCCAACCTGTCCCCAAGGTTGTCCAAGTGACGCATGTTCTCAGTTAGGTCCCTCCAAACTCTCTGGTGCTAACTCTTCCCTATCCCATGGTGCTTCTGCGGATGCTAACTGACAACATGCCGACCCGGAGCTTGAAGTTCACCATGTCTTTCTTGTCTGTTTGTATGAAGTCAACCACACACACAAACACACAGAGGCAAACACATCCTCACAAAATGATAAACTTGAATTTGTTTCAAAAGCCTCATTGACAATCTAATGTTTTTTATGTCTGCTTTCCTTTGAGATGGCTTTTCTAGAAAGCAGCGCGCCAGCACCTTCATTCCAGGAGGGGATTTTTGTCTCGTTGCTCTGGCATCCCAGGTGAGCTGCTCCCTTGCTGGCTTTCAGGCTCTTCCACGGGAGGCTGATCCATCAGGAGGAAGAGGAGGTGCAGGTGCCTCCAAAGATTTTCGGCCCTAAAAAGCAGCTTCCCTGTGACCACCCCATCCATAGAGAGGGGGTAGGTGGGCACAGAGGGGAGGAGCGTGGCAAGAATTGGCTTTTTATGAGAATGGAGACAGAGAACTGAAGTCGAGGAGAGTTGGAACTCCCAAAGGCACCTCCATCTCCTCCCAGCATTGCCACCTCCTGCGCCTGAGGTTTTGCAGGTGACACACATCTTGGATGGCGTGAACAGAGACACCCCCTCCCACCACCCCCCTCCCCTGACGCGAGCTGCTTTTTGGACGAAATAAAATCTGTCTATATTTTATATCGATTTGAAAACAGAAGTCTGATATTTACCCCTGTTCTCAACTGAATTTGCATATTGTCGTTTGCCACGATATTTGTTCCGTCTGAAAATAAATTTGCTTACTTGTGTAGTCTTAACTGTCTGCTCTGATCCTTACAAGCAGATTTATCACCACTCCAAAGTGCCTGCACCGTGGTTCTCCTTCGGGTGCTTCCCATAAAGGCGAGAAGGAAATCTCTCTGCCCAGGAGGGGAAATCATTTCAGCCAAGACTCAGACTATAAATGTTTCTCTCTCAGTTGTCTCGCACTCATCTCCCCGGGGCTTTTCAATTTAACATCCTTTTTTTCCCCCCCTCATCTTTCATCATCAGACCCCTTCCAACAGGTAAGTGTGTGGCAGAGGAACTGCCACCCTTCAGCTTGCTTAATTCAAGAGATTAAATCATTGCTAACGCCTTCCTTGAGGGTAAATCATCTCCAACCGGGGGGTATTTTGCATTTGGGAACAAAGGGATTGATGGTGATGAGCTAGCTGGAAGCAGCGAGACGCCGAAAGCTGTGGGCATCAGCATCTGACACCATTTGGGTCTTAATGGCTCATTGGGTTAGAGCTGGAAGTTGGCACCCGTGGCTGGAGACGTCGCAGTGCCCTCAAAAGGCTGGAAAACTGATTTGCACACGCGTTTCCAAGGACATAATCAAATCAGCCAGGGTTCAATAAAAGGAATAAGCAAATATTCCAGATCCGCCGGCGTTTGCGAACAAAACCGCTCGCAAGACTCTCAGGCTTCCCTCCCTCTCCCCTCCAAAAAAAAAAAAAAATTAAAAAAAGCTATTTTTGATTTAAAATGTTGCAGGCTGATGTGGGAGAGCATTTTATATTACCTTCGAGACATGTCTGGATCTAAGGGGAATGTTTCAGGGGAGGCTGTGCAGGGGCTTGGGCTGCCACCCTTCCTTCCTGTGGGAAACTGCCCCTGTGTGTATGCTACAGTCACAGAGTCAATTTTTAGTGATTTTTCTCCCCCTCCAGGCACTGCCACTCTTGGCCTCTTTCCTCTCCTCTGACCTCTCTCTGGCTATTTTTGCCCCGTTTGTTAAGGTTTTGTAGATGAGGTTTTCCTGGTCCTTCACGGATACCGGGGAGAGGACCTGCCTCCTCGGATCGATACCTGAGAAACCTCTTTAGTTCCTGATAAAGAGCCAAGAGAAACACATCTATCCAAGCTTTCCACTTAGCCTTTTCCTGGTGAATATTTTAATGGAGGGAAGGAATCAGTAAACAGAAACCGTATACAGGGAAAGGGGCTGGCAAATAGCTTCCACTCTAAAACATGGGATAATAATCAACCTATTAATTAGGAAGTATGTAACTAACTAGGTTAACTAGCTTGCTAACAGCTAGTGAGTGCTGTTCTCTGATTTTGCAGCAAGCCTCGGGGTATGTGGTGCTTCTCCCAGCAGGATTAACGTTAGACTTCCACATTACACACAGCCTTCTTTCTGGTTTCGTTTCCCCGTATTAAATAATGAAAAAAAAACATTAAAAAATGGACAGGCATAAATAAAAGCCACTTGGCATGTATTTTAACACTGCATTATAACCTCCAGAGACCTCGGGTGTGCTTTTTTTTGGACATTTTGGACAAGCCATGGAAGGATTTTTACGGTGGGTATCAGTCTCCCTGGTGCTCTTGGAGGCACTCGGCATGTGCTGTCCTTGGGGACCTCTTGGGTGGGAAGATTTATTGTCCTGCTAATCCCAGGGCCATTACATTCTCTGCTGCACTGCCACAAACATGGGCAATTTGGTTACAAATAATCTGCTGGAAACAAACAAGCAAATAAAACATTCAGATGGATGTGAACAGTTCCAGCAGGTGTGTTTTCTGGGTGCTGAAATGGACGATCTTCAAGAGTGGCTACAAAATGGTATTTTTCACATGTATGTTGCTCCCTTTTACTTTGCTAGATGTATTTTTAGTTGGGAAGTTCACTTCAGGAATGGGATGTTTCAAACCCTTTAATCTTCTCCTTCACCTCAGGGTGAAGTCCACAAGTCCAGCTGCTTTAACCAGGGGGGATTAAGGAAACTGTGTCTGGCTTTGGCTGTCCTGGAAGAAGAACACTTGCACAGCCCCAGTAGGTCCTCAGCTTTTCCATCTGATGTGAAAAAAAAAAAACAAAACCCACAACATGGACTTCACTGACCTTATTCTGCTAGAAATCCCAGGAAAGTTTCCCACCAGTGACCTCCTAAAATCCTATTCCTCACTGCCTGGGCCAGGCACTTGAGCATACCCAGTGCTGCAGACCTTAGCAATGTAATAACCAGAGTTATTACATCATTATCATGATAAATTACTGTTCCATTGCAGTACAGCACATCAAAACAGAGAGAACATCAAACAAAGAGCTGGGCATGCTGCAGTAGATGGAAATGTTCACAGCTCTGTCACAGTTTAGGGCTGACCGATGGATCAAGTATGAGAATCTAAACAACTGTATTACTTTTTATCGTTAATTGATACAGTGCTGGTGTCTTAGAAGCCCTAGCAGAAGGAAAAAAAAAAAAAATTAAAAAATCCCCCAAAATGCTGACATGACTTCAAAGTCAGATCAGTGCCCTAGAGCACATGCCTCAGGAGGAGGAGCTGAGGCAACAGGAGGGCTCAGCCTGGAGGAGGACACCTGAGGGGACACCTTCTCATCCCCTCCAGCTCCCCAAAATGAGGTTGTGGTGAGGGGGGAGTGAGTCTCTTACGAGAGGAGATGGCCTCAAGTTGTGCCAGGGGAGCTTTATATTGGGTATTAGGAACAATTTCTTCCCTGTTGAGTCAGTGCCATGCACTAATACAGGTTGGGAGGAGGAAGAATTGAGGACAGCCCTGAGGAGAAGGACTTGGGGGTGGCAGTGGACCAGAAGCTCAACATGAGCCCTCAGTGTGTGCTTGCAGCCCAGAAACCAACCATGTCCTGGGCTGCATCCAAAGCAGCACTGAGAGTGGCCCAGGGAGGGGATTCTCCCCCTCTGCTCTGCTCTTGTCAGACCCCACCTGGAGTACTGGGTCCAGTTCTGGGGTCTCCAGCGTCAGAAGGACACAGAGCTCCTGGAACATGTCCAGAGCAGAACCACTGGAATGCTCAGAGGGCTGAGCACCTCCCTGGGAAGCCAGGCTGAGGGAGTGGGGTTGTTCAGCCTGGAGAAGAGGAGGCTCCCAGGTGAGCTCAGAGCAACCTCCCAATATCTGAAGGGGCTACAAGAAAGCTGGGGGAGGGCTTTGGACATGGGGGTGGAGTGAGAGGACAAGTGGGAATGGTTTCACAGTGGGAGAGGGGAGATTTAGGTTAGACATGAGGAAAAAATTCTTTAGTGTGAGGGTGCTGAGCCCCTGGCCCAGGTTGCCCAAGGAAGCTGTGGCTGCCCCATCCCTGGCAGTGTCCAAGTCCAGGTTGGATGGGGCTTGGAGCAACCTGGGCTGGTGGGAGGTGTCCCTGCCCATGCAGGGGGGGTGGGACTGGGTGAGCTTTAAGGTCCCTTCCTACCCAAACCATTCCATGATTCTATGAAAGGTCTGTCAGACTGTGCTGGAGTACCCATCCCAGGAGGGACTTCAGGCCCAGGTAGATGTGGTGCTGAGGGCCATGGTTCAGTGGTGGCCATGGCAGTGTTAAGGGTCAGTCTGAGTGATCTCACAGGGTCACTTACAACCAAACCGCCTCCACCTTGTACCCCACTGCACCCTAGAGGGTGGACAGGAGGAGGGAGGAGAGCGATCCCTTCGGAGAAGGAATGTACGCGATCCCCCCAAAAGAATGACCCCGACCCCCCCACAGGAATGACTGCCATCTCCTCAGACCCCCCCACAGCAATGACCATGATCCCCTCAGAAGAGGAAGCAGAGCAATCCCCCCAGGTCCCCCTACAGGAATGACTGCCATCCCCTCAGAGGAAGCAGAGTGATCGCCCCAAAGGAATGAACGCGATCCCCTCTGAGGAAGGAGAGTGATCCCCCCACAGGAAGGAGACTGATCCCCTCAGATCCCCCCACAGGAATGGCCGCCATCCCCTCAGGTCCCCTCAGAGGAAGGAGCAGAGTGATCCACCCACAGGAATGACTGCCATCCCCTCAGATCCCCCACAGGAATGACCACCATTCCCTCAGAGGAAGGAGCAGAGCGATCCCCTCAGGTCCCCCACGGGAATGACCGCCATCCCCTCAGAGTAATGACCGTGACCCCCTCAGAGGAGGAAGCAGAGCGATCCCCCCGGGTCCCCCTACAGGAATGACTGCCATCCCCTCTGAGGAAGGAGCAGAGTGATCCCCTCAGATCCCCTCATAGGAATGACCCCGATCCCCTCAGAGGAAGCATAGGGAACCCCTCAGATCCCTCACAGGAATGACCGCCATTCCCTCAGGTCCCCCCACGGGAATGACCACCATTTCCTCAGAGGAAGGAGCAGAGCGATCCCCTCAGGTCCCCCCACGGGAATGACCGCCATCCCCTCAGAGGAAGGAGCAGAGCGATCCCCTCAGGTGCCCCACGGGAGTGACCGCCATCCCCTCAGGTCCCCTCAGAGGAGGCGGTGACGCCCCCGCGCGGGGCGGGCCCCGGGAGCGCGCGGGGTGGGTGTGTCCGGAAGTGCGCAGCGCCGGGAGGAAGCGGGAGGGGAGGTGCGGGGCGCCATTACGCGGAGCAGGANAGGTGGGGGCCGCCATTACGCGGAGCAGGAGCGGGGAAGGCCTCGCACCTCTCGGTTGTTGCGCCGCCGGCCTGAGGCGGGCCCGGGCCTCGCGGGTCCCGAGAGCGGTGGGGCCCTTGCCCTGCCCGGCCCGGCCCCACCGCCATGGAGGAAAAAGGTTTCGCCAAGGAGTTGGATCAGTGGATCGAGCAGCTGAACGAGTGCCGGCAGCTGAGCGAGAGCCAGGTCCGCAGCCTCTGCGAGAAGGTGAGTGCGGGGCTGGCGGGGGAGGACTCGCTGGGCCCGGCCCGGCCTCCTCTCGCCTCTGGGACCTGGTAAGCAGGGGCTTTACAGAGCCGGGAGTGGTTTTGGGGTTTGCGAGCTCCCAGCCCCGCTGTTGGGGAGCTGCGGGCAAAGCCTCCGGGAAAATGGCAGTGGGAGCACAGGGGGGAGGTGCTGGGAGGGGGAAGCAGCTCGGCTGCCCCTGACTTTGCCGGCTGTGAGGCCGCGGTGCTGCCTGCAGAATGTCTGAGGTTGGGAGTCCTTTCGTATGCAGTGACAGTGTCAAAACTGCCTCGGTTATAGGTGTTTGGGGTTTTTTTTTTCGCACACGATCTGCCCTCAATAGTACGATTTTCATCCTTTGGTTTTGGGGATCGTCTAATTTCGGGGGTGGTGAGTTCAAGGAGGGATCTGTTCTGTCTTTCAGGGGCCTCAGCTTGCACTTCTCCCTGGCATCTCATAGTGTGTAGTAGCCACATGCTGAAAAGTCATCCCTAAATCAACGAGGACACCTTCTGACATGGGATGTGTAATCTAGGAAAGCAGAGGGGGATAAGAGAGAAGCTGTAGTTGCAGACCTGAGCAGAGGCTTAGCGGCTGCTGAGGGAGACTAAAATAGAAGGAGAAATGGCAGGATAAAGGGCATGGTTTGCTATTTTGGACAAGGGTTTGGACAGCCTTTTGGCACATTCCTGTATGGAGTTGTTTAGGGTAGGCTGTCAAGAGGCTTTTCTTTATTTATTTTTCCATCAGGAGAGACCAGTCTTTAGCCTGAGAAGTTAAGAATCCCCGTGTGAACATTCCCTCAATAGTGCAGTTAATGCCCAAGTTAGGCTTTTCTTTACACTTGGCAGTTAAAGCCATGGTAACACATGCACTATCAGAGATTATTCATTCTGTTTACTTATCTCAGTGACCAGCAGGGACCATTGGTGGGCATCAGGTGGTCCAGGGAAGAGCTTTGCTTCCTGTGTTGGGTGGTTTGGTGATAATGAGGCAGAGGGGTGGCTGGTTGAGTGTTCCCTTCAGTGTTGTGTGGCTGATGGTGAGCCTGGCATTGTCACCTGCCTGTGCATCTTGATCAGCCCTCTCAGAAGTGGAACGTGTTTTCTGATGCCTGTTCATGGCAACACGCTCTGGCCAGTGACTGAACATCTCAGTGCCAGCCTCAGAGGACTGTTTCCCTCTGCCAGATCCTGGGTACCCTCCTGGGGTGATGAGATCTGAACAGATCAGGGTTCCTCATCAGATGAGGGTTTGTGCTGCAACCTCAGGATGTGTTGGGATGCTCACTGGAAAAGTAGGAGCTGCTTGTTTGAGTGCCACAGCCAGAGGTTGTGCAGGACTCCAGGCTCTGGCTTCTTGGCAAATGCTTTCATCAGTGATCCTGACATCCAGCACACCCTGCCTCTGGTTTTGTTTTATTGTTTGGTTGTTTTTTTCCCCCCCTTTCACTTTTTTAGTTCCTTGCTAGGCCTCTCCATTTGTTTTATGACTCTTTTTCCAGCTCTCTGAAGGAGTGTGGTGAGGAGGGCTGATGCTACAGCAGGGAGCAACAGCAGTGGCATGAGGAGTAGATGAGGAGTAGCTGTGTCTTGGAGAGTGAGTAAGAGCTCCTTCTGGCTGTGCTGCCTCTTGTGTGAGGCCCAGCTAATAAGCCTGAAATAATTTATTAGCACAGTCTGTCCTCTGCTCCAAGCACTGCTGGTTGGGAACTGCTCTTCTAACCAGCAAGCTCAAACAGAAAAACAAAGCAAAACAACAAACATTTCCCTTCTTCTCTGGTTGCTTTGCTCAGGAGCTTTGAGAAATTAATTCAGATGTTTTGAAAAGCAGGAGGACAGTGCCAGCAGGTTGTGGCCGCATGTCAGGGATCCCCCTGTGAATAGGGAGAGTGGCAACACAGCTCAGCAGGTTGGAGCTGGAGGTGGAGAGGGATTTTGTCATCCAGGTGGCAGGCAGGAGCCCTGAACCTGTGTGGCATGGTGAGAAACGAATGTCATCTGTCACAGCACCTCATTCTTTATGTGTATGAAGTACATGCTCTGCAATGCTCTTACATGGCTTATTGCTAAGTTTTGGGGGAGTGGTTGTATCATTCATCTGGTGTGGAAAGGAGCTTACAAGAAACTTCTGGGGTGTGTGGGCTTGCTTTTGGTGTGAAGCAGCCCTGCCAGAAAGCTGGGCTTGTTTCCTTGAGGTAATGTTTGGAGAAAGCCTTACCAACCTTGTCTTGCTTCTTAGCACTCCCTCTTGTGTGACTGATTTCTGAGAGGCCAAGCACAGTAGTACCTCTTGTCTCAGGTTCATGTTTGTGGAAGAATGTAGAAGTTTTGTTTTTTAAAAAAAGTTTAGATGAAAATGAGGGGAGGAAAAAAAAAATCCCAGATGAACTTATGTGGGCCAGTCTTGGGTTTAATTGCAGACATAATGGACAGTAATGAAGGGAAGGCTGGATGAGGGTATGCCAGGTTACTCTGTACTCTGGAAGCTCTTGACACTTGCACCTGTAAAAGTCACATTCTGTCTTCACCTGCCCAGTTATAACATAATTTTGGCAGCTAATCAATCATGTATTCTTCATGCAGTTAATCAAGATGTCAGCTCAAGACAACAGGAGAATGCTTGTTTCCCATTCTGCTGGTCTTTAAAACGAAATCTACCTAAAATCATGCTGACATTTAGAGGATAATGGAAGGACAAACAGTTATGATCACTGCTGGAGCTTGTAGACATGAGAAGTGTTCCAGTATGTTGGGGCAACATGCGTTTGATGTCTGGCATCTTACACTACTTCTCTTAACATCATGTTCCTGGACTCTCGTCATGGCAGAAGGCTGTTAAAAACCTTTAAATTAAACAGGCAGTGGAAGTCTTTTACAAAAGTTCTGCCTTGGATTATATCTGCACTTCGTTGAGGTGCTTTCTGTGCTGGTTCTGGCTTCAAAATTGTTAACTTGGGTAGTGCTGGCAGCATCAAGCTGCCCTTGAGCTTGCAGGGGTTGTAACCTGTATTTTGGACAGCTGGAGTCGGGCTAAAAGGCCAAGGAGTTGGCTTCATTTCATAGGAAGGGCTCCTGAGTTTGGACACAGAAACCACTGAATGTTTTCAAGTTCACATCAGGTCAGCAAACAAATTCTGGTGTGGGTGAGGGAGCTGAGAGCCATCCTGCTGATCCCAGGGAAAGGGGCTGTTCACCGAGGTAATAAAGTGGGATGTGAAAGAAGGCAGGTAAAAGACTGTCTCTTAAATTAAACACAGGCAAGCAGCCATCTGTAACCATCTCTCTTGCTGTAGCTTCTTTTTTGCTCTCCTTGTTCTTTGGATGTGTTGGGAGGGTTAACAGTCTCGTTGCTGTGAGCAGCTTGAGAGCTCTGTGTCATGCAGTGGTGGGAGGAGAAGGATTGTTATCACTAATGAAGACCCGAGTTTCTCGCATGGTTATTGAATGCTAATTGTAAACTGATGCTTCAAACCGAGCAGCAGGAGCCATTTGCTGCTGAGGGTGTGGGGGGGAAGCATTGCTGTGACTGGCACGTACCTCTGATGTCCTCTGAGATCCTGTCACCTAAGAATAATTTTAGGAGAATGAGCTAGGAAGCTCTTCTGCACTAATTGGTGAAATTAGCATGAGTGGTGGTGCCAAGCAGCATCCTGGATGCCGTTCAAACCATGAAATTGTGAGTGTTGAGTCATGGCCAGGAGTATTTAATCTCTCCAGCTGTAAAGCTCTGCCTGAGGTGGGCTGGCCCAGGGTACCTCTAGGAACACATGTGCAGCTTGACAGTCCCTGTCACTCCTGAGGCTCCAGGCTCTCCTCTGCTCCCTGGCTGCTGATTCTTTTCCCTTTGGGCCAAACTGAGCTTGTGGAGCAGTAAATGAATCTCCCAGGAGGAGCTGAGTTGCTGTGCTCCCAAAGGAGCCTGCCTGCAAAGCAGGTGTTTGGGGTCTTTGTTTTTGTTTTGTTTTTTTTCCTCTGGTAAAAGCACAATGCTGAAAAATCTGCCTCCTGGTTGACTCATAATCCCCTCACCCATGGAATCATCTCTACACAGTTACTGGAGACTGATCTGACCAGTGGAATAATTGATGTGGATTTCATTAAGTCTCTCACAGAGGGATTAATCTTCTGGTGATCCCAATGGGAGTCTCCAAGCTGATGTAGGTTTTAGAGTAGCACATTAGTGGGTTGTGTTCAAGCCCTGGGACTTCTGGGTTTCCTTTTGTGGGGACAAGACAGTTGGGCCTTGGCACAATACACTCTCCAGCCTCCCTCCCTTCAAGGCTTGAGGGCTGGATGGCAGACAAGCTTGTGTTCCAGTCTACAAAAGTGATCTGCAGAACCTAAAACTGGGAAAGACAGGGGAGCTGAGATGGTGAGCAGGCTTACAGCAAACAAATCTCCTAGTCTTTGAGGCAATTTTGAGCACAGACATGGTAACTTTCATGCTTAATGGAGGTTTATTTGAGAAAAATACCTAAAAGCTGCTTCCTTCTCATCTGACCTGGATACGCTTTTCATCCACAGCAACTGGGACACAGGCTTAGGAAGCTGATAACATTAGTCACTGTTCCTCAAACAAAGGTAGCTAAAATATGAATCTTAAGTCAAAGTTGTTTAACAGCCTTCTTAAGTAAGTAAATTATGATAATGCAGGACAGCTCAGAGCTTTTTATCCTTCTTTTGTGATGTTAAGACATCTCTTCCCAGTGAAGCTGGGGAGCGGTGCACCCTGGTTAGTTGCCTCTTTTCTGGGGTGGTTTCTTTTAATGATGCTTGAGGATTTAAAGGTCTTGTTCTGCATTAAAAAGTCACATGAGGGCAAACTTCTGTGGCCAGCTGAGCTGAGCTCCCAAGCCAGATTTGAGCTAGCTCTGTGGTGCTAAAACAACAGCTTTAATCTATTCAAGTGAAGGTATGTTTGTCTACATAGTAAGCTAAAATAGGCTCCTCAGCAACAGCTGGCAGGCATCTTAAAAAGCTGCTGCTCTTCAGCTGCTAGCTCCTCCTCTCTCCTGGTGGAATCTTCTAGATTCTCCTAGTACCAAAATTTCAGGGCTGGGTTGGGCTCACCTTCCTAGGATGTGTTTAATGTGTGTTTGCTTCCTAAGAAGGAGCTCTTGTCTGCTGGCCATGCTGCTTCACCTGTACGTGTTCTCAGGACAGGTGAAGGGGTTTTTGGGCAGGCAGGATTGGAGAGATATAGAGAGTGATGATGTGGCTGAGACCCTTGTAAATGTGTATGGTGCCTGTGCAGTGTCCTGCAGCTTTTCCCCAGAGGCTTGAAGTCTATTTAGAATCACAGAATCATTAAGGTGGGAAAAGACATCGTGAGATCATCAAGTCCATCTGTCAGCCCAACACCACCATGCCATTTCTTTTTAAGCTTTTGACTCTCACAGAGGGCAGAAGCTCTCAAAAGATGTTTCAAAGGTACATGAATGGAATTAAGAGTATTAGCATTGCACTCAAAGTCTCAACACATTCAGCAATTTCCAGTTGGTTGGGAACTGCAATAGACCCCATGTCATTGAGTCCATGTGTGGGACATGTCTTTGAGGATCAGGAAGACATCAACCTTGGGTTAGGTAGGGAAGCCCACTGAGAGTGTCCAGCTTCCTCCTGGTAGCAGCAGGTGGGAGCTACATCATCCTGAGGTGAGGGACCTGGTGATGGAAACCTAGATCATGTCCTGCTGATGGCTGTTCAGCACTGGCCATCTTGTCCCTCTTGCTCAGATCTGACTGAGCCTCTCTGTGGGTCTTCTCAGGTGTGCCTGGAGCACTGATCTGCATCAGTTGGTGAGCTGGAGGCAGCAAAACAAACAGGATATTTGATAACAGCAATAAGGTGATGTAGATAGGCTGCATGACATGGCTGTAATTAGCTGTGGAATTAATGGAGAGGAAGAGGTGACTAAATCCAGGGTTGCCATCCTTCCATCTGTGGTCACTTTGTTGCCAGCTGGGTACAGCCAGGGAAGCTGGTTGTGGCTCCATGTGTTTAAATTGCCTCCAACTTTGCATTTCCAGTTGTCCTGAGAAGCTGTTCAGCTGCTGTGCTTGGAGGAGGGTTGGACAGGCAGGCAGGAAGCACCTATTGCATATGCAGCCATGTTCTGTGCCAGGCCAGGAAGGTGCAGCTCAGAAGTGCTCCTTTTCCTCAGCAGCTTAAACGAGAAGAATCAATCTGCCCCTTTTGCAAAGGAAATGGATGTGTTGGTTCCACTGTGTCCTTGGAACAGGCAGAGAGGGTTCCCTTTCTGGAGATAGAGCTCCAGGCACCTTGCACACCCCATGCCACCATCTGACAGTGCAGTACCACCCCGGAGCTGGGGCAGCTACAGAGGGTAACATCTGCCTGTGATGCCCACAAAACTCACTGGAACAGTGCTTGATCTTGTCTGCACTGAGAAGTGTTTGGAAGAAGCACAGGATTCACAGATGAACCCCGGGGGTGATGGCAGTTGTGAATTCAGTGCAGATCTCAAAGTTCAAGCTGCTTTGTTTCCAGGGAGTCTGGGTATTAGCTCAGTTACTTTTCTGAACATGTTTGTCAGTTCTTGTGGTACAATAAGACCTGAATGACCTGGCCGTGCAGCAGCAAACCTGCTTGTCCCTGTGCACAGGGATCTGTGGAATGTACTTGGACTTTCCTCATTCAGTGAACTGTTTTTTCAGTAGTCAGCTTACGCTATTGCAGAGAAATTTGGTTTCCAGTGTGAATGCAATGGGATAACGTCTGTGCCTCCTGCTTGTAGAGTCATAGAGTGATGTGTGTTGGAAGGGACCTCTCAAGGTCACCCAGTCCAATCCCCTGCGGTATCAGGGACACCCTCAACCAGATCAGGTTGCTCAGAGCCTCCTCAAGCCTCACCTTGAACATCTCCAGGGATGAGGATGGAGGGATGAGGTCCTCAACCACCTCCCTGGGCAACCTGGGCCATTGTTCCACTGCCCTCATGGGAAAGAACTTTTTCCTGATGTCCAATCTAAACCTGCTCTTCTCTAATTAAAACCATTGCCCCTCATCCTATGGAGGAGGAGGAGGAGCTCCTTACCTTTTTGTCACAACTGTGGGTTTTTTTTTCCTACTAGGCAAAGGAAATCCTCACAAAGGAATCAAACGTGCAGGAGGTACGTTGCCCCGTCACCGTCTGTGGAGATGTCCATGGTCAGTTCCATGACCTTATGGAACTCTTCAGAATCGGTGGGAAGTCTCCAGACACAAATTACCTGTTCATGGGAGACTATGTGGACAGAGGCTATTACTCGGTGGAAACAGTGACTCTTCTAGTAGCACTAAAGGTAAGGTTTGACAGTTGTTCTCCAGCAGCCTTGGGCAAAACAATGTTTTTTTGGGGGGACAGATTTGAAAGAATCGCTCCTCGCATTGACGCTGCTGTTGGGGTGTGAATAGAAACGCGTTGGTGGACACGTGCGATTCCCTAACGGAGCTGAGTGCTTGGCTGCTCTTTCACACACTCCATCAGTGCTTTCTTTCCCTGCTGCTGGTGCAGCTCTCCTGTTACAGAAGAGTTCTCTGTGTTGGCAGGTGCGTTACCCAGAACGCATCACCATCCTGAGGGGCAACCATGAGAGCAGGCAGATCACACAGGTGTACGGCTTCTACGACGAGTGTCTGCGCAAGTACGGCAACGCCAACGTCTGGAAGTACTTCACAGACCTGTTTGACTATCTGCCACTTACAGCTCTAGTAGATGGACAGGTAAGCTGGAAAGAAAACACCCCACTTCCTAGAGCTCCTTGGACTGTATTTGCAGAATCCCAGACTGGTTTGGGTTGGAAAGGAACTTATAGATCATCTACTCCCACCCCACACTATACTCAGGGACACCTCCCACCAGCCCAGGTTGCTCCAAGCCCCATCCAGCCTGGACTTAGACACTGCCAGGGATGGGGCAGCCGCAGCTTCTCTGGACAACCTGCCAGGTGTTTCACCACCCTTGCAGTGAAGAATTTCTTCTAATGTCTAACTTAAACGTCCCCTCTTCTAGTTTAAAGCCATTCCCCCTTGTCCTGTTACTCCACACCCTCATAAACTCCCTCCCCAGCTTTCCTGTAGCCCCTCCAGGCACTGGAAGGTGCTCTAATGTCTCCCTGGAGCTTTCTGTCCTCCAGGCTGAACAACTTAACTCTCTCAGCCTGGCTCCATCACAGAGGTGCTCCAGCCCTTTGAGCATCTTTGTGGCCTCCTCTGGCCTCACTTCAGCAGCTCTGTGTCCTCCCTGTGTCAGGGGCTCTGGAACTGGACACAGTAGTGTCAAACAAACTCCTTTAACTTGGGATCCATTTTTTAAAAAAAATTTAATTTTTTTAATCTGGAGGCTTGGGAAAGAATTTAGTGAGGTGATAATACAAATTGATTGTGCAGAATGACTTTTGATCCTGATGCCCAAGGAATGTCAGGGTATGGCATGTATGGGTTATTTTAAAAAGGTGCTCAAGGATCAGAGATCCCCTTGTGATACACCAGGTGTAAGCTGAGGTGTGGCCATGAGGCAGGATCTTAAAAGAATCTTTGCTGTCACTCTGATCTCTGTGTGCAAGCTGCAGCCTTTTAGTTTTGTTTCCTTCTGCCCAGATTAAAATTGGTTTATCTGCCACGAGGGTGAGATGGCTGTAATTGTAAAAAAAGGATAACAGAATTCAAAACAGCTATTTTCTGAGATGAGTCTTCCATAACAACACACGCTGAACAGATTGCTCTTTTTTTTTTTTTCCCTCTGGTACAGATATTCTGTCTCCATGGTGGCCTCTCTCCATCCATAGATACACTGGATCATATCAGAGCTCTGGACCGCCTGCAGGAAGTTCCACATGAGGTAATAGGAAAAGAAATACATCATAAATTTTACATATCTGTTGGTAGAAAATACAAATACATTGAAATCATAAAGGGGTTATGCAGCAGATTGTTGCCTCTCTAAGGGCTAGAGCAGGTGGACATGCATTGGGGAAAACACACAAATTGCTGGGCTTTGATTACAGCTAAAGAAGAATTGTGAGATTTTCACAGCTGTTTCTCACAGAATCACAGGATTTTTTTTAACATCACACTGCCCTAAAGAATAGCATCTGGCAAGAGAAAGTGTTTACTACCTTCAGCCTTGTCACAGGCTCGTGAACATCCACCACATGAAGCCATGTTATGTCACTGTCCCTCCTCCCCACCCAGTCCTTCCTTCTGTGGTGTTTCACCTTGTTCAGCACTTTAAGGGAGCCTGAGGTGAGTTCTGAAGAAACCACCTGGGCTCCCAGGATGGTAAATGGATCTTCTGTGATAGAGTGGTTTGGGCTTAAAAAGGACTTGAATGTTCCACTGACAAAAGTGAACTCTGTCCTGCAACACCTTTGGCTGAAGTTGAAATAAGCTTTTTAAACGACACCCAGCATTGGTGGGGTGTCAGATCAGAGGGTAGGGAACAGCAGCAGGCTTAGGTTAATACTGGTGACTCTTTAGTGCCCCTTAGCTCAGCAAGAAGAGGTGCTGAGCTTCATCTGTGACAGGTAGAAGTTGCACACCAGTTGTACACCATATTTTTGACTATGTCAAGTCCAGCGATAGGACAGGAAATTAAATGATTAATACCTTGCCAGGGGTTAGAAGGTGGATCTGCTCTCCGTGTCTTTGTATTTCCAGCTACTTGAAGGAAATGGTGTGTGTGGAAGAGGAGGTGGGGACAATTTTTGGATTACATAGACTCCACCTTCCTCAGCAGTGTATGTACTCATTTCTTTGGGAAGAACTCTGACTGGTACGAGTAACCAGCTGCTGTTTTGTGTGTTAAATAAGCTTGTGCTTATTTAAAGGCCATGCTGGCAGTCTTTTTACCATCAACAAAATAGATTTTAAAAGTGGCTTTTTATCACAGTCTTGCTAATGATCTAATGGAAACACTTCCTCTGTTTTCCAGGGTCCTATGTGTGATCTGTTGTGGTCGGATCCAGATGATCGCGGTGGCTGGGGAATATCTCCACGTGGTGCCGGCTACACCTTTGGGCAAGATATTTCTGAAACATTTAATCATGCCAATGGTCTCACACTGGTCTCCCGTGCTCACCAGCTTGTCATGGAGGTAGGGCAAACACTCTGCTCGTTGAGACTAACAAAAAAAATGGGTGCCAGTTCCTGTCTCCTCTGTGAGACCTTCTGCTGATGGGTTTGGGTAAGCTGACACCTGAAAGTTGTTCCAGATAAATGCCAAAAAAGGGACTTCATTGATGTGAAAACAAGTGACAAGTGATGTATTTTGACCTCTGATGTAAAGGAGGGGATGCTCTGCCCTTTTTCCTCAGGCTCCCCAAGTACATTGCCCAAGGGACCCTGTCCCCTTTGTAGCAGGAGTAATCTCCTTACACACCAACCGCTCTACTTAAGGCTGCTGCGTTAAGCAGGCTGTCTGGTTGTGCTCTGCAGTCAGATGGGACAGGATTAAGCCCTGATTTTGGCTGTTGATCAGCTATTCTTGTGCATCTTGCTGGAAAAAGGCCAGGTGGGTCAATAGAACAGATGTATTTTTAAAATCCAGTTCAAGCAGATCCCTTCAGCTGTACTGTGTGTCAGGAAGTCACTCGCATCCCACAGGCAAATTCTCATTTCTGGCAGATGGAAGCTGAAGGCATGCCTACAGGTCTTAAGTTTGGTTTTGTTTGGGTTTTTTTTTTTGGTGTGGTATGATTCATACCTTGTATCCAAAATGGATAAACACAGGAGTGACAAGTGGCCCATCTCTCTGTGGAGTGATTGAGGGGCTGGTTTTATGGGGTAACTTCTGCTTGTTCTTGCAGTAGGGTAATTCTGTTAGAACAAAACCAAGTCAGTTGGAGAGGTTTATGGGAAGTCTGCTGTGTCACAAGTGCCTTGCATCACTCCAGGCCTTAAAAGGAACTTCAGACAGGTTTGAGGTTTAACAGAGACCTTTATTTTTTTTTCTTCTTTTTTCTGGCAGGGTTATAACTGGTGCCATGACCGAAATGTGGTTACCATTTTCAGCGCGCCCAATTACTGCTACCGCTGTGGGAACCAGGCTGCTATCATGGAACTAGATGACACTTTAAAATATTCCTTGTGAGTATCCCTGGTTTAGGCCATTCTCTCTCCTTCTGTATTCTGAGGAATGGCTTATCCTTTCCAAACGGTTTTCTTTGGGAAAAGCCAGCTCAAACCAGTCTTGAGTGAACAGTGTGGGCTCAACCTGCAAGAATATTTAAAAGCAAGTAGGAAGTTAAGCTCTTAAGAATTTATCTTGGGTCCTGCAGTATCTCCTTGTCCTGGCTGTCTGAAGAAGTTAGAGCTTCTGCATTTTCTTAATCTCTCTCTAACCCCAGCTTGCTGGAGAGAGTGAAGATAGATTGAATTCTGTCTTTGAGTTTTGGTAGCCTTAAGTTTTGTAAAGGTAGGTGGGAGAGTCTTGATTTTTGCATTCAGCAGACCTTGTGATGGTAGCAGTGGGCTGGCTAAATGCTGACTGCTCTTTGCTCCCTTAGCAGCATTGTGATGAGTTTAACTCTCACAGGTGCTCATTTTGGGACCTGGAACACTTTATTTGTCAGCAGCTGGGATGAGTAAGGTGATAGCGGCAGGAAAGCAAATCCCGTATTTACCGTGGTGCTGGAAAACACTTTGTGGAGGAGGGAAAACAATCCCTTTTTCTTTCCCACAGCCTCCAGTTTGACCCAGCACCTCGTCGTGGAGAGCCTCATGTTACCCGTCGTACCCCAGACTACTTCCTATAAACTTCTCCTAACCTTTGTAGAAAGAAGTACAACCTGGCATTTTCAAGAGCAACAATATTTACACGTTTCTGTAAGAAATCGGGGTTCGTCTCAACTTCAAAAATCCCCATCATGGACCAAAATGTGCCATACAGAGGACGAAGTGTTTAGCACAACTTGAGACTGAATTCCTTACAACACTATATCTATCCTGTCCCCCATCAGCCCGACAGTTTGCCTGCTGTATTATTTGTAGTTGTTGTTTCTCTTCTGGACTGTTCAGAGAGGAAAGAAAAAACAAAAAAATTAACTCTAATAACACTTCCATCTCCTTTGGCGCTTCTTTGTAAATTTTTAGTACTAGTGTTTAACTGGCATGACTTAGAGGTGATTCCCGAGGGAAATGCACACTAATTCCTTCCCCCACCACTCTGTGTTTTACCGAATGACCCGTCTGATCGACCTAACTGGAGAAAGGAAGCGATTCCTGCTTGGGAGTACGTTGTCATAACACGGATAAAAGCCTTCCCTTAGCTCCACCCCTCTTCTCTGTTGATCCTGACCCCCCCTTTTTTTTTTTTTTCTTCTTCTTCTTCTTCTTTTTTTTGGGGTTTGTTTTGTTATTTCCCCGTTATCCCTTCTGTATATTTGTCCTGGAAGTGCTTGTGCCCTTTCCCCTCTCCCTTCCTCCTCCGGCTGTACCCCAAACAATAAACTTGCCGTTGTCAGCCCCCAAGCCCGTGGTACTATGCTGGGACGAGCGGGACCGGGGCGGGACCAGGGTGGTGGTGGGGAGGAGAATGGCTCCGGGGCGGGGCCTTCCCGAACCTTACAGAGCCCGGAGCTATGGCGGCGGCCGCCTATGAGCTGCTGGTGCTGGGCGGTGGGTCCGGAGGGCTGGCGGGGGCCCGGCGGGCAGCCGAGCTGGGGGCCCGGGTCGCCTTGGTGGAGCCGCTGCGGTTCGGAGGCACCTGCGTGAGTCCCGAGGGAAACGGCGGGCGGGGGTGAGGTGGGAGGTATGCGGGCCCCCTTCCCCCCGGGCTGGTTCCGGTTCTCCGGTGCTGATCATGTTCCGCCCCTTAGGGCTGCTCTCGGTCTTCCCAGGGGTGCTCCCGGACACTCCGGGCATGGAACCCTTTGGGGTGGTCAACCCCTAGTGCTCCGGCACTGACCTCCGGCTGCTCCCGGTGGGACACACACCAGGAGCTGATGGTTGCCCACCAGCTCTTCCCATACTCCCCTCCAGCTGAACTTGATTCCAGGGGTTTCAAAGCCATAGTCAGCATGGTCATGGATGAACTCCATGTGGATCGCCGTGTTCCACATCACCTGCCCACACAAACCACCAGCTGGCTCAGGAAGATGGGTCCGATTTTAGGGGAAAATCCCAGGCCTGGAGCACTTTATGGCATCTCAGTGGTTCCAGTAACACTCCCAAGGCCCTGCTTCCTCCCTGCTCCTTCCTCCCCACACCCCATGGTTTGGCAGACACCCACACCAAACNGGGGTGAGGTGGGAGGTATGCGGGCCCCCTTCCCCCCGGGCTGGTTCCGGTTCTCCGGTGCTGATCATGTTCCGCCCCTTAGGGCTGCTCTCGGTCTTCCCAGGGGTGCTCCCGGACACTCCGGGCATGGTCCCCGTGCTCCCAGCGTTGTTCTCGGTTGTTCCCGGTCCCCCCGGGGGCGGTCCCGTTCCCCTCGGCTGTGATCCCGGTTCCCCCGGCCGTGGTTTCGTCCACCCGGCTATGATCCCGGTCTCCCCGGGGGCGGTCCCGTCCCCCCGGCTGTGGTCCCGGTTCCCCCAGGGGTGGTTTCGTTCCCCCTGGCTGTGGTCCCGGTCTCCCGGGGGCTGCTCCCGGTTCTCCTTTGGGTCGTTCCCGGTTCCCCCGGAGCTGCTCCCGATCCCCCCGGGGCTGATCCCGTCCCCCCCAGGATGGTTCCAGTCCCCTGGAGGTGGTCCCAGTCCCCCCCCTGTACTGGTTCTGTGCCCTCCCCCATCCCGCGGCAGGGGTATCCGGGGGGCAGAGTCACCATCCCGGGCAGGCAGCATTGCGCAAGGACCTGCCTTGTCACCCTGGGAGGGTGATTGTTCCTTCTGGCTGTGTTCAGGGTGATAAAAGGGAGAGTGAGAGGTCCCACCGGGGACAACTGTTAACGCGGTTACCCCTGGAAGGTTGCAGAGCAGAACTCGGAGCATGGAGAGCAGGAAAACCGAACTTGCTCCTCAGACAAACCAGGGACAGGTTCTAGTTTCGTGCTTTGTGTTCCCCAGAACTAGGGGCAGGGATGGCAAACACCCTTCTCCTTGGGAATGTTTTTGAAATGGTGGGTAGGACAAAAATCAAACCAGGATGTTCTCCATCGAGGAAGTGAAGGGCAACGGGCAAAACACATGGCCCTGAGGCACTGGAGGATTTTACAGTCCTCTTTGTGGAAAAAAAAAAAAAAAAAAAAAAATTGCCTTTATTTTCCTGGGTGGAGAACTAGGATTTGGCCCCAACCCACTGTTCAAAGTGTCACCTTTGAAAAAAAAAAAAAAAAAAAGCCTAAACCTCATCACTCTTACTTCCTTCTAGGTCAATGTTGGGTGTGTGCCAAAGAAGGTGAGGACATTTTCAATGCCAGCTCCTTGGCCATGGGTTGGGTTTGGTGTGGGTGTCTGCCAAACCATGGGGTGTGGGGAGGAAGGAGCAGGGAGGAAGCAGGGCCTTGGGAGTGTTACTGGAACCACTGAGATGCCATAAAGTGCTCCAGGCCTGGGATTTTCCCCTAAAATCAGACCCATCTTCCTGAGCCAGCTGGTGGTTTGTGTGGGCAGGTGATGTGGAACACGGCGATCCACATGGAGTTCATCCATGACCATGCTGACTATGGCTTTGAAACCCCTGGAATCAAGTTCAGCTGGAGGTGAGTATGGGAAGAGCTGGTGGGCAACCATCAGCTCCTGGTGTGTGTCCCACCGGGAGCAGCCGGAGGTCAGCGCCGGAGCACTGGGGGTTGACCACCCCAAAGGGTTCCATGCCCACTTTGAGGCTTCCCAGGGACAGATGCTGAGCTGTGATTCCTGATGGATTTTGGGAAGGAAGAATGGCAAACCAGCCATGGGAAGAGACTCCAGATGAGGGAAGCAGGCACAGAAACGTGGTGTTGGTGGGGACAGCTGGGTAGCTCAGGGCTGGTTGGTTGGGATTTTTTTTTGAGTTGTGTGGGTGCCATGTATGAAAGGGATTGAGTTTTTTTGTTTTTTCTGATCTGTGTGGATCCATTCAGTGGCAGTGACACATTGATACCACTAAGCCCCTGCTCTGTTCCAGAACAATTAAAGAGAAGCGTGATGCCTACGTGAGGCGCCTGAACGAGATATACGAGAACAACATCAAGAAGGTGAGGCTGTGTCTATCCTGGGAAGCTGGGTTGGGTTTTTTGGCTGCTTTTCCAGCCTTAATTGTTGTCCTCTAATTGTGGAAGCCTCAGCTTTGTTAGCTGCCTCTCCTCCTGCTGTCAATCACCTGACTGCCACCCTCCCCTTCAGGCTAACATCGACATCATTCGGGGCTACGGCAAGTTCACCGCCGACCCCCAACCCACCATCGAGGTGGAAGGGAAAAAGTACACAGCTCCTCACATCCTGATAGCCACAGGGGGCCATCCTTCCGTCCCCCCCGACAGCAAAATTCCCGGTGAGCCTGGAAAAACTCCCTGGAGAGAGGGCAGCCCATGGACCAGGGGGTTCGGGAGGTGGGATGGGAAGCTGGCGAGGGGTGCGAAATGAGCTCTGCTTTGCAGGTGCCAGCCTGGGGATAACCAGCGATGGCTTCTTCGACCTGGAGGAGCTGCCCAAGTAAAGCAGAGCTCATCCCCATCCCTCCCATCCCCCAGGGCTGCCATCACCACCAGCAGCTCCATGCTGAGAGCATCGTTGCTTCTCGGCAGGCGCAGCGTTATCGTGGGTGCCGGCTACATCGCGGTGGAGCTGGCGGGGATCCTGTCCACCCTGGGCTCCAAGTCATCCCTGCTGATCCGTCAGGACAAGGTAGGGCGTTCCAGGCTGCCAGGGTTTTCTGGGCATCACCTCCCACCAGCTGGGAAAGCAGGGTCTGGGTGGGCACAGGCTGGGGAGGGTGGAAAAGTAGATGCGGAAGGTGGTGGGAAATGGGAGGGAGGAGATTGTGGGAAAGAGGGTGCAGAAAATGGTGGGAAAGGGGATGGAGGAGATGGTGGGAAAGAGGGTGCAGAAAATGGTGGGAAATGGGATGTGGAAAATGGTAGGAAAGGGGGTGCAGAAAATGGTGGGAAAGGGGATGGAGGAGATGGAGGGAAAGGGGATGGAGGAGATGGTGGGAAAGGGAATGTGGATGATGGTGCGAAATGGGATGTGGAAGATGGTAGTGTTCGGTGGTTGGGTGTAAGGAGGGGCAGGGAGGGTCAGATGAAGTGAGAAGAAGAGTGTAGGTGTGCTGCCAGGAGGATTTCAGCAGCACCCACCCTCATGCCAGGCATTTCTGCAGCCCTGTGTGCCACCGCACCCCGATCCTTGAGCTCTGTTTCAAGTTGAGACTTGAAAGAAAGAAAAAACAAAACCCAAAAAAATGTAAAAGGGAAAATAAACAGAGGAGAACTTGGTCATTAACCAGAAGTGTCCCGAACCTCTCTGAGCATGGGTGGGTGTAGGGAAATGCTGGTGGAGGGGGGCTACCAGATAAGGCTTTCACCTGTTGATCCTCATCTGATGGGACTGGTGGGTCCCTGCCCCAGGTCTTGAGGACCTTTGACTCCATGATCAGCTCTAACTGCACCCAGGAGCTGGAGAACACTGGGGTGGACGTCTGGAAGCACACGCAGGTACCATTTTGGGTGCTGCTTGCTGGGTCATGGCTTTGGTGGCATCCCTGGCCCTGCAGTGCAAGGTGAAAGTCGGTGGCACCTTCTCCCACTGTGGTCTCTGTTCCCTGCAGGTCAAGACAGTCACCAAGTCCCCTTGTGGGTTGCTGGATGTGACAGTGACCTCCTCGGTGCCCGGCCGAAAGCCGACGGAAGGAGTGATCCGAGATGTGGAGTGCCTGCTGTGGGCTGTGGGGAGGGAGCCCAACACTGAGGAGCTGTGCCTGGACCAAGTGGTGAGATGGCAGCACGTCCCTTACACACTGGTGTGAGGATCCTGTGGGTTTCCAGGGGTTCTGTGGGTTTCTAAGGGTTCTGTAGGTCTCTGGAGGTCCTGCGGGTCACAAGGGGTCTGCAGGGGTCCCACAGGTCTCTGGGGGTCCCATGGGTTTCTGAGGTTCCACGGGTCCCCAGGGCTTCCACAGATTTTTGGAGGACTCTGGAGATCCCACAGGTTTCTGGGGGTCCCATGGATCTCCAAAGCCTGCACAGGATGGTCTTCCCACCATGTCCTACCTCCAGATGGGACCATCGTGGACCGTCACAGGTCCTCCAGGGACAAAGCTTGTCCCATTCCTCCTGGGATACATGCTGAGGCAGCTACCATTTCCCATGGCAGGGTGTGCAGGTGGACGCCAAGGGTCATGTGGTGGTGGACGAGTACCAGAACACCACCAGGAGAGGGGTCTATGCTGTTGGGGATGTCTGTGGGAAAGCCCTCCTCACCCCAGGTACCGTGGCCGTGCCCCTGTCCCCAGCCCCCTCGATGCCATGCTGCCTCTGAGGCTCCCTGTCCCTTCCTGCAGTGGCCATTGCAGCTGGCAGGAAGCTGGCCCACAGGCTGTTTGAAGGCAAGCAGGACTCCAAGCTGGACTACCATAACATCCCCACTGTTGTCTTCAGCCACCCACCCATTGGCACCGTGGGCCTCACCGAAGGTGGGAATGGATACAGTGGAGGGGGGGGGAGGGGGGAGAAACTGTGAACATTGTGGCTCAGAGCTGTTGGTTTGATGTTGGAGGACACAATCTGACCTCCAGCCCATGTTCTGAGCCTTCCAAAAGTGTGCTTTGACTCCCTCTTCATAAAGGCTTCATGCATCCCCTTGAGTTACCTGAAATGTCTTCTGCTGCAGATGAAGCTGTGGCCATGCACGGGAGGGAGAATGTGAAGATCTACAGAACATCATTCACCCCTTTGTACTACGCTGTCACCCAGAGGAAGATCAAGTGTGTCATGAAACTGGTGTGCACTGGCAAGGAGGAGAAGGTGTGTGGAGGGGACCCACTGCAGGAGGGTGGCAGGGACCACAGCTTGTGGAGGACCACCACCTCCTGTCCCTGCGTGGGCATCTCTGACTTTCTCAGAGCAGGTCTCAGGCTGGGATCCAGCTCCCCATCAATGTTCAGCCTGGATTTTGGTGGTGCTGGGTCCCCATCCTACCTCTGGGTTCTTTCCCCCTCAGGTGGTGGGGTTGCACATGCAAGGGCTGGGCTGTGATGAGATGCTGCAGGGCTTCGCCGTGGCCATCCAAATGGGGGCCACCAAGGCCGACCTGGACAACACCATTGCCATTCACCCCACGTCTGCTGAGGAGCTGGTGACACTGCGCTGAGGTGGGGGACACGGGCAGCCCCAGGGACAGCAGAGCAGCCCAGGAAAATGGGTTTTATATGTCTTCAACAACAACAATAAGAATATGCCTTAAGGACAGGCAGTTGTCTGGAGAGTGTGTCTGTAGGAGTGGTGTGGCTTGCTTGGGTGTGTAAAATAAATATGGTGATAGAATCATGAATGATAGAATGGTTTGGAAGGGACCTTAAAGCTCATCCCCCTTAAAGCTCACCCAGTCCCAACCCCCCTGCATGGGCAGGGACACCTCCCACCAGCCCAGGTTGCTCCAAGCCCCATCCAGCCTGGACTTGGACACTGCCAGGGATGGGGCAGCCACAGCTTCCTTGGGCAACCTGGGCCAGGGGCTCAGCACCCTCACACTAAAGAATTTTGTCCTCATGTCTAACCTAAATCTCCCCTCTCCCACTGTGAAACCATTTCCCCTTGTCCTCTCACTCCACCCCCATGTCCAAAGCCCTCCCCCAGCTTTCTTGTAGCCCCTTCAGATATTGGAAGGTTGCTCTGAGCTCACCTGGGAGCCTCCTCTTCTCCAGGCTGAACAACCCCACTCCCTCAGCCTGGCTTCCCAGGGAGGTGCTCAGCCCTCTGAGCATTCCAGTGGCTCTGCTCTGGACATGTTCCAGGAGCTCTGTGTCCTTCTGATGCTGGAGACCCCAGAACTGGATCCAGTACTCCAGGTGGGGTCTGACAAGAGCAGAGCAGAGGGGGAGAATCCCCTCCCTGGGCCACTCTCAGTGCTGCTTTGGATGCAGCCCAGGACCGCAGCCAAAGGAAGGGGATGTTGGTGCTCAGACCAAATACCGGCTGAATCCTCAGTTATCTGGCTCAGTCTTTGAATGACTGATGATTTTTGCTCAGCGAAGCAGCAAAGGTTTCCTCTGAGTCCCCCACAGGTGATCCTCGGGCAGGTCAGGAGGAGTTAATCGGTGTCAATCCGCAGCGCTTTGCTCCATTTGAATCCTGGTGACTTCTGCACCCTCTAGAGTCAGGGGCATTTTGTCAGGTTTTGTTTTGTTTTTTTTTTAACTTTTAAATTACAAATTTAAAAAAAAACCCAATTTAAATAATGTGTCTAAGCATAAATGAGCTTGTTATTAAGGTGTAAATTCGGAGGCTTTGTGAGATCTTCCCCGCACCTCGTAGCCAGAGAAATCACACACAAAAAAAGGCAGGAACGCGCAGGCAAGCGCTGAGTGCCCTCCTTTTTTGTTTTTGGAGCCGAGGGCAGCTGAGCCCCATCCCCTCTGGGGCGGGACGGACCGATGGGAACCGGTACCGCGACCAGAACAAGGAGGGTCCTACGGGCGGTGGGACGGGAGGAAGGAGACTGTGGGTGTCGTGGGGACTCAGTCTCGCTCCCACTCCAACCTGGTGCTCTCCGAAAGCTGGAAGAAACCAAAACCGGATCCCCCCGCCCGAAACCAGAGAAGAGCTCGGGAGAACCGGACCCATCCTCGGTCCCGGTGAGCGCTGGGCGGGCGGGCAAAAGGACCCAGCACGATGGGCCCCGCGCTGGCCCCGCCCCCCCCCAGGCGGTGACTCCTTCGCCCCCGGGGACCTGCCGGGCGCCATTTTCCCGCCTCCTCACCTCAGGGACGTGCGGACGGGGCTCAGGGTTCGGGTTCTGTGTCTGTCTCTCTGTCTCTCTCTCTCTGTCTCGCTCTCTCTCTGTCTCTCTCTGTCTCTGTCTCTGTCTCTCTCTCTCTCTCCCTCTCCCTCTCCCCCTCTCTCTCCCCGTCTCTCTGTCTCTCTGGTGGATGTTCTCCAGCCCCAGGTGAGGAGAAGCGGCGGCGGGAGTAAGGCAGCGCGGCCTGTGGGGTGTGTGTGTGTGTTTGTGGTGAACGCCCACCAATAAATTGGAAAAAATGTCTCTTGAGCCAGTAAATGAGTGCTAGAAGCTGGCTGTGAAATGGCTGGCTCCGTTCAGTACCGCTCTTTCCTGTTTCTCTGTCACACTTCACTTCTTCAGGGAGTTTCTCCGAAGATAAAACAGCTACTTGGAGCAGGAGGCAGAGGAAAAAAAAATTAACGTGGTGCAGAGGTGCGTCTGGCACAGAGTGTAAAAACCAGCGGACAAATCCTTCCTTTTGTTGGACAAGGCCGGGAAAAGACGAACAAGGCCGAACAACGACGGAAAAAAAAGAAAGAAAGCTGCAGTCTGCGGGAGCATTCTGGAGGGTGAAATTGTCAATATTTGTTCCCTTTTCCTAAAATTTCATCCCTTGGTATTTCATCTCCTAAAACTTGTTTCTTCCACCCCCCTTTTTTTTCTGTTGGGGGCACACCTTTTGCTAATTAAGCCACTAAGGGCATATTTTGTTTCCCTCATTTACCAAATTATTTGCCTCTTCCAAAGAACTGGATTCTTTTCCAGTTTCTTTTCTTAAATACCCCGTTTGACTCTTAAATTGGGCTGCTTTGCAATTTGTGGTGCAGAGAAGCAGTGCCCAAAATATCAAATAATAATCATTACATTTTCATTGGCGCAGCCGGCGGGAGAGAGGAGGGAAATACTGGGACCTGCCTGTAACTTTGCACTCAAATTGCGAAATTAACTCTTAATTAAAAACTGAAATTTCAATTACTTTGCAAATGGAGACTGGAGCTGTTTGTGCTGCCAGCAGGGAGGTTCAGGAGGTGGCGTTTTCCCCTTACAGGGAGAAGAATTTCGCCAGTGTCAGTTTGTGCGCCCCTTCTGGGAGCACCTCAAAAAACATAAATACGTCCCCACAGAAGACATGTACAGCTGGGTTTACCAACAGTATAAGAAGGGAGAATTTGAAGCCATTGCACAAGCCCTCAGATCTCTAGACAGCTGTGCCACTCTTGATAAACAGGCCAAAAAACGAATTAAAAGATTCGGCATCGATTATTTTAACGCTCGCCTCTTTTTTCTCCTGGCTGCTATCATTTGGCAGGAGAAGAAGGAATTACAAAAAAAATTAGAAACAAAGAGTGTGGCCAGAGAAACTTGGACATTTTAGAAGATTTGATGAGTGTTGTGAACAAGACTTGGAGGTCTGCTGTGGATCCAGCCCGCTAGCAGAACGCCCATCGTCTGATACAGAATACACTACTGATGAGGGAGAAGAGGGTCCCCCCCAACGACCCTCTAAGAGAACACTGCATTTTCCTTCCAAAAAGGGGAAGTGCCATCCCTATTATTATAAAAACTAAAAAGCAGCCATGAGCAGCAAGCACGCAGCCACCCCCTGTTAATCAGCTAGAGGGAGATATAACAAAATTAGCCAGTTTGGTCAACATTTTCATAGAATCTGGTCCTAAGAGAATGGACAGGTTAGAGAGAAAGCTCCCCTGACTTTCTGTAATTGTGGAAGGTGCCTCTACTCAATCCTCCTCCTACAGTTATACTTCTCATAGCTCAGAGGAGGATGAAGGAAAGATAAAAGATAAAACACAAACACCTGCCCCTGGTGAGAGTGGCTCAACCTACCTGTAAACAAGAGAGAGGGCAGAGGCAGGCAGCATACAAACAGATTTTGCATTCTCCCTTGGAATTGTTGCAGTTGAAGAAGTTCAGAACTGAGACACAGAGTATGTGGTCAGGGTCTCAGCCTCGGGGGGAGACTCCATACAGCTGTCAGAAAAGGAAGCCTTGGGATACTGGGAGCCAGGAGCCATGCTAATTACTGGTGATGACAGGGCTCCCTGATCTCTGCCACAAGGAGCTGCTTTTAATGTTGGGCTGATTGACCCCACAGGAAGAGGGGAGCCCCATGCCTTGCGGGGCAGTGTCTCCCAGCTGATGGACACTATCCACAGTGTCATCCCAATGATCCACGATCTGCTGATCCCCCACCAGGACAGCCCTCTGATGTTAAGGGTGCAGCCAGAGAGGATAGATGTTCTCATCTGAGGGCTGCCCTGGGAACCAAAAATCCCAGTGATACTAATGAAGAATAAAATAGAAAGTTCATTAATGGGCACCAAGTACACTTGGGACGACCTGGCCACGGAATTAACTGAATACAGCAGCAAGTACCAGGTGCTGGCCATGGATTGTTTTAGGGACTCCTCTGTGGAAACCCTTCAGGCCCCAGCAGGCAGCAACCAAAAGCCTTTTTATGCTGTGCCCCCCCAGAATCCTCCTCAACAGCGGGGGGATCCCTGGGGTGAGGGGACAGTTATGAGCAGGAAGAGAAATAACACCCAGCAGAGACAGACGCTTTATCCCGGGATGAACCGGGACCTTTCGCCAGGCTTAAGGAGGACACCAAGCAGAGAGGGATCCCTTCCATGCTTTTGGACCAAATTCTTGCATGTGGTCTAAAAACCTTGATGGAGGAGTGGCCCACATGGTCAAATTCAGGGTAGAGGAGATGTAGCAATTCAAACAGTAAAGGAAACTAAAACTCTCCCTCTGCAAATAAAGAGAAAACAAAAAGATGGCAGAGAGAGGAAAAAAAGGTCCCAACCTCAATCCAGTAAATTTAACTGACCCCCTGAATGAACCATCCCTGGAAATGATTGGTGAAAAAATAATAAAACAATCAAGTCCTAAAATACCAGCCCCCCAGAAGATTGGCATCTACTCTCCCTCCTTGGGATGGTACATGTTGTTATCAGAGTTGTTCCTTTTATGGGGATTTATGGCAATTAAAGGCCATCACTTCAGTTGTGGTCACAAAGCTAGCACAGACATGGGCAGGCATGTGGGGTCATTTGGCCTTATTTCCAAGTTTTCCCTAATGAAATCACACCACACTTAAAACTGGCCTGAGCCAGGAGGTTCATCATAAATGTGGAGGTGGCAAAATCTGGTTTCCAAAATTAGAAAGGTGACAAATGGACCCCTGAATGAATAATCAAATATTATGATCCAGCAATGTGGAATCCCTGTAAGAGTATTAATGGAGCACGTGACCCAATTTATAATCTCAATCAAATTATTAGACTACAAGTGGTGGTAGAATTGGCTGCTAATAAAACTAACCAAGCCCTGTCCTTGCTAGCAGACAAATCAGTTGTGAGATGTGGTTTATCAGCACAAATTAGTGTAAGATTATCTTCTAGCTTCTGAGGGAGGAGTTTTTGCCAAATTTCACCTCACTAATTGTTGCCTTAAAATAGTTGATAATGGTACAATAGTTAAAAATATTACCAAAGAATGTACTGAAGTAGCAAAAACTGCAGTCCACACCTGGGAATCTCTTAAATGGCCTTCTTTCTTTTCTTTTTTGGGTATGTCAGGGAATGGATTTATGTCACATTTGTGGTTATTTTACTCTTTTTATCCCCATGTATAATCACCATTTGTTCTTCCTGGATGAATTGTGTCTGAGTGAGATGAGTTCAGCAGAGGCTCTCACCTGATCAGCTGAGTCTGGATGTAGATCAAGAACGTGCCAGGGAAGTCTGTTGTAGATAATCCAAGTTTATACCTCTTATGCTTGTTAGGAATCTGTGAACTCTGATGTTCTACTGATCTTTGATTACATGTTGTAGATGTTTCCCTTTGGGAAAAAACAATTTGTAGTACCTTTTAGAAGTTTAAAAACTGTGAATGTTTATTTTCCTTTGGTTATTACAGATGTCTCTGGCAACAACATGATTCCTTGTAAAATAATGTTATTGATGTGGTAAACCTGTAATTTAAGTTGTTAAAAACCTGGAATTACAGATATGTTTTCTATTGTTTTTAAACTCAGAAGAGCTTCAGAATGTTCAGTAATTGGAGACACTGTTGGGAAAGGTTTCCCTTGTCACAAACTTAAGGATTTGGATACAGTGCTGAAGGAGGACTTCAGCCCAGCAGTATGCTTGAAATGGACACAAACTATCCCCAAAACACACTCCTCTCTGTCTCAAACGCCCTGGGGTGAGATGTGGTAACCAAAATTTATTGACTTTTGAGCCAGAAAGGGACCAGGACACACACTGGGGGAACTCTGGGTGTGTTCTGCTGGTAAGCTAAGCAGGATCGACTCCAGTCAGTACCACTCCGATTTCTCTCACACTTCTTACTTCCTCAAGAACTTTTTCCAAAGATAAAACAGTCACTTGGAGTGGGAGGCAGAGGGAAAAAAATGCACGTGGTGCAAAGCTGCACCTGGCACAGACTGTAACACCAGCAGGCAAAGGTTGTACAAGTCTGGGATGGTGATGGACAAAGACAATGAAAAAAAAAGAAGAGGGAAAAAAAGCTGCAGTCTGCGGGAGCATTTTGGAGGGTGAAGTTGCCAATATTCGTTCCCTTTTTCCAAAATTGTGTCCCCGGGTGTTTGATCTCCTAAAACCTGTTTCTCTTTGCCCCCACCCCTTTTCCTGGCGGGGGCACAGCTTTTGCTCATTAAGTCATGAAGCCCACACTTTGTTGTTGATGAAGTTGTTAAAAGCAATCAGTCCTGCCTTGTTTCCCTCACTTGCCTCTTCCCGATCCCCTGCTCCCTAACTGGTTGGGTTTCCCTTAAATAACCGCTTTGAGTCGTGTAACTCTTAAGCTGCTTTGCGCTTTGTGTTGCAGACCAGCAGCGGCCAATTTCTCCTCATTAACAAAATATAAATAAATAATTACGGACCGTGATACGGGTCCTGAGTCTGCTCCGGCCCCAGGAGTGGTTCCGATGGTGCAGTTACTGCCGGGCCGGCCCGGGGAGTTGATCAGGAGCTGAAATGGTCAGGAGCTGGGGCCATCCAGGGGCCGGACCTGAAACAAACGGGAGCCCAAACAGACAAACGAACAAAGAAATAAAGAAACAAAGAGCCCGAACCGGGCTGCGCCGGAAAGAACCGGGGGCTCGGCCACCCAGCAGGCGGGGCCGTCACTCACGGGGAGATCTGAGTCTAATAAAAGTTGGAATTTAGCACCCTGACACCCCCCAGCAACCGCTCTGTAAATATAAATAGCTGTTTAATGTAAAATGAGGAAAGACATATTAAAAATACAGAAAAATTACACAGAAATAATACAGAAAAATACAGAAATTATACCTCTAAATGCTATAATACATGTAGCTATGTAGTACAAACAGTTTATACAAACATCACCCTGTGGGTGTCCGGGCAGGACAGTCCCGGGATCAGACTTCCCTAGATGTCGGCTGGGCCACCAACACCATCCCCGGGGCCACCAACACCTCCCCAGGGACTCGTGTCCTTTCCCCGTCCCACCGACGGAGCTGCAGGAGCCGCCTCTGCTCGCGCCGCAGCACGTTTTGGGCTGAAAAAGCAGGTTTTCAGTCAATGCCAGGTACAGGGCAGCGCCCGGTGCTGCCGGCTTCGGCCTCCGGGGGATGAGGCCGGACGGGCCAGGGGCTGCCCCCAGTGCAAACCAGTGCCCCCAGCACTCACCGCTCCCGTTTGTCCCGAGCCCGGCAGAGCCAGAGCCGGTCCAGGGAGTCTGTTCCGCGGCAGCCGCCCTGGGAAGTGCCGGAGAGAAGGAGCCAGGCGGTTCCGACCCGGGAGAGCCACCGGGACACGCATACAGCAAGCGCCCTCCGGTGCCCGCAGCTCCCGCAGCCGGGACCCCGGGGCCCGCAGCTGCTGGCGTCTGCCCGGGGTCCCCCCGCCGGTCCCGGCAAGAGCCGCCAGCCCAGAGCCAGGGTCCGGCCCGGTACTGCCGGGTCTGCACCCGCTGCCCGCGGGAAGAGGCCGGGACCCCGCGTCCCCGACAAGAGCTCCGGGCAGCAGCTACCGGGGGCCCCCGCTCCCGCAGCGGAGCCCGCCGGCGGGGACAGGAGGGGGAAGGGTCCCGGTTCGCCCAGTCTTGACCCGGTTTTCACCCGTTTTACCCGTGTTTTGCCCGCTTTCCCTGTCCCGGCCGCTTCCAAGGAGACGGCGTCGCCGCCGGTTCATGCCCGGAACCAGAGGAGACCTCACCCTCAGCCGCCTCGGAGCACTCCCAGGAAAACGGCCGGCAGCCGGTGCCCGGTCCAGCGGTACCGTCTCTGCGGTCCACAGCACATCCGGTGGCGCCGGTGTCCGCTCCGCCCCATGCGTGGAACCGCGCGTTCGGTGGCGGCGGCAGCAACACGGGGAGCAGCGTTGTGGGTAGAGCAGCCCCACAAGAACCCCCGGGCTGCCCCTGAGGAGGGTCCCGGTCCCGGTCCCGGTCCCGCAGCTGCGCACCCGACTGAGAGTGCCGCTGCCACAGCGCCCCCTGGCGGCCGCGAGCGGCTCCCACCNCCCGCCCCTCCGCTTCCACTCCCCCGCCCCCTCCCCCGAGGGTCCCCCCAGGATGGCCACACGCAGACACCGTTTCCGTCACCCCTTTATTGAAGCCGTTGTCACTGTTTATCCCCCAACCCTGGAACCAGCCGGTGCCGCTGCCTGGGACCTGCCCGCAGGTACCTGGAGCTCCTGTGGGGAGAGGGGAGGGCTTCAGCCTCAGCCCCCGCCCCACTCGGGGGTCTGCTGTCACCCCACCGGGGGCTGCTGTCACCTCACCAGGTGTCGCTGTCACCTCACCGGGGGCTGCTGTCACCCCTGGGCTCGGCACCTTCACGCGATGCCCGTCTCCAGTACGCCCTCGTTTTTGGAAGGCGAATCCTTGTTTAACGTCTCCATCTCTTCCGCCTTCCTCTTCCTCCGCTGCTTCCGGCAGTGGCTTCGAGGGGTTGGAAAAAGAAGAATTAAAACCCAGACGGACTGGAGCACGGCGGCCCTGCTGCTCCTCCTCCTCCCTCTGCTTCCACCTTTCTGAAGCTCTTGGGTGGGATCTCAAGTGGCTTCCGTGCCCTGTGTGACCTCGGGGGCCGTGTCCCACCCCAACTCAACCTTCCCCAGGCCGGTGGAGTCGGGCAGGATCTATTCCCGGTCCAGAAGATTCCCTTCCCGCCCCTCTCCCCGTCTGTGTCCCCCCCCTCTTCCCCACGTACTGACTGCAGATGCAGGCGCAGATGATGAGGATGATGAGGGTGACGATGGCGGCGATCAAGGAGATGATGACGATCTGTCCCTGGTCACCTCGCAGGTAGAAGATGTCCACACTTTCACAGCGAGCCCCCGTGTAGCCCCGCTCGCACCTGCCCCGCGACACAAGGGGAGGCAGAGGAAGGGGTCCAAAAAAACTGTCACAGTGCCCGTGTCCCCCTCCCCCCGGGGAGGACGGGCGTGGTGTCCCCCCTCCCCGTCCCGCCATGTCCCTTACACGCAGGCTGGTGCCTTCTCAGCCACCAGGAACCGGCATCTCCCTTTGACGCAGTAGTGTTTGTACTCCTCCGGGCACCTGGAGAAGTGTCCCTGTCGCCTCAGCCGTGTCACGTTGCCTGAGGGTGACAAGGACAAAGAAGTGCCCCTCTCCTGGGGGTTACCGTTCTTCCCGGAGGTGGCAGCATCCCGGGGCTGGTCCATCCCCACGGCAGCTCTGAGCCCAGCCTGCTGCAAAGAGCCACCAGCAGCACCCGTGTGTCCTTGGGTGTGGGGTGCTGGCCCTGGTGACTTCCCAGCTCGGTGGATGCCACGTGGTTATGCCAGACAAAACACTCCGCTTGTCCCCCACCCCGGCCCTCTCCCACACACTGTCCAATGCCACCAGCTCCCCGGAGCATCCATACGTTCATGGGATCACAGAATCCCAGACTGGTTTGGGTTGGAAGGGACCTTAAAGCTCACCCAGTCCCAACCCCCCTGCATGGGCAGGGACACCTCCCACCAGCCCAGGTTGCTCCAAGCCCCATCCAACCTGGACTTGGACACAGCCAGGGATGGGGCAGCCACAGCTTCCTTGGGCAACCTGGGACAGTGTCCCATCAGCAAAGAATTCCTTCTTGATATCCAACCTGAGCCCACCCCCTCCAGCTGGCAGCCGTTCCCCCCTTACCCGAGCAGCCCTCGGCCGTGCTGCAGGAGAGCCCCTCGGTGACATTGGCATCGGCCCCCACACCGGTGAAAAAAGCCAAACCTGAAAGGCAGCAGAGGGGGCTCAGAGGGGAAGGAGGGGGCAGCAGCCCCCCCGGCGTCACCACCACACGGCTCCCGGCCCTCGGCCACAAGGAGGGGACCCACAGCCGCGGCCCCTCCTCTCTTCCCTGGTGACATTGTACCCTGGGCTTTTCCCAGGGGTGAGGAGAAGGGGAAGAGGGTCCCTGCCTGCCGAGCCCACCCACCACCGCCCTGGCACAGGGCTCTGGGAGCCAGCGGGGTGGGCTTGGGGTTCAGCCCTGCCGGCAGCCAGCAGCCTCTTTTCCCGGGGAGGATGCAGGGAGGGATTCCCAGGGAGATCCATCTCTCTCTCCACTGCCTTGGGCGAAGCTCCCGGGATTTAGGGCAGCTGGAAAACACACGGGACGAGGGAGGGAGGAGATGGCAATGCCAGGGTTCAGCACGCACTGGTTGCTCCCAGCGTGCAAGTGCTAAATCCCCCATTGCACCATCATTCCCGTGGGATGCCCGGCAGAACTGGAGCAGGGGAAATGGGCCAGCCTGCTCGCCATGGCCACGGGGACGAAACCCAGCACCCAGCCCCGGCGTGTCACGGCGGTAACCGGATCGCTGGCATACCAGCACTGACTCAGCAGGGCCCCGCTCCCGGCCCGGCCCTCCCCAAGGGATTCACCCTGCTGGGGTGGCACCCAGAGGAGCGGGGACAGGTCCTGCCTGATGGGACAGGGTGCTGGGTGGCTCTGGAGGGGTGGCAGGCCGAGGCTGCGGGGGCGGGGGGCGTTTCCATCCCCAACGAGTGCACGTTGCAGCTCGGAAACGTCAAGAACTCCCAGAGAGGGGGGGATTTTGGGCAGCTGAGCCTGTCAGCCGGTACCCATCTCCTCATCCGTCCTTCATCACCCTGGGGTGGTTGCCCAGTGTTGCCCCTGCCCGATCCCATGTTTTTTTCCCAGCACACGCATCCCTCCTGGCTATATATAGACACCGCCGCGCTCAGGACGTACTTTGGGTGACGGAGCTGCGAGGAGGTCAGGGCTGAGCCTCCACCGGGCCAGCATCCCCAAAAGACCCCGTGGGGAAGGGGACGAACCCCAACAGCAGGTTTTGCCCATGCAAGTGGGGTGGGAGCTGCCGGGCAGGAGCCAGGGGATGAGCCACGGGGCGGTTGTCCCCTGGGGAACCATCTGCAGGCAGCTGACTTCACCCCCGGTGACCGAGTTTGCAGCTCGGCATGGAAAGATCCCCACCAAAAGGAGATCCCCACCCTTATTGCAACCAGCTGCAAGGGTTTGGCATCCTCCGGGCTGGCAGCCCCTCGGTGAGGACCGCCCCGGTGGCACTGCCAGCTCAGGGTGTGTGTGTGTGTGTGTGTGACGGTTGTGTGACACACACACCCGTCCCAGCACCCTGATGGCAGCACCCATGAGCTGTGGGTGCATGGAGAGCCTGGAGCTGCCACCTGAGGCTGCAGACAGAGAGAACCTGGGACAACATCCCAAACACCAGATTATTTTGCCCTAACACCCTTTACTCTTCCCTGGGCAAGCCCGGATTGCAGGAGGGCAACCACCCTGGGCATTGCCCGGCCTGATGGGCACCCCAGCCCCAAAGCTGGTTGGCTACCCCCGATTTCCTCCTGCCAGCACAGGTTTGGCAGGTTCTGTCACCACTGTCACCAGCCCTGCCAAAGTGCCAAACCCAAACTGCTCCCAGCGGAGGGGAAGGCTCCCCCAACCCCCCAGGGATGGTACTGTCTGCCGGGGGGGGGGGTACCACCAATTCTGGCTGATGTTCAGCCCTACCTGTGGCCACCTCCTGCCAGCCCTGAGCAGCAGCTGCCTGCTGGTCCTGCTGCCCCCATCCCAAGGAGCTGAGAGGGGCACATTTGCTGAGTGGGTCCCTCCCACAACCCCCACCTTGCTGCCAAGGATTTGGGAGTCCACGAGCAGGTGTCCCACCAGCAGGTGATAAAAGCATCCCAGTCCTACTCCAGGGTCCAGCCAGGCCCCCTCCAGGCCCCTTTGGGATTCAGAGCCAAGCCTGGGAAACACTGGGGTGGGATGGGGAGGTGGGGGGGGAGAGTACCAGGATGGGAACTGGGAGAGTACCAGGATGGGAACTGGGAGCACAGGAGGGATCACTGGGATGGGTGCAGGGAACCATGGGGGAGCAGAGGAACAGGACTGGGGAAACACTCCAGGTGGGGAAGGATTGGGATGGGATCGTCCTGGCGGACACGGGGATGGGGTTGGAGAAACATCCCAGCACAGCCAGCACTGGGATAGGAGCAGCGTGGGGATAGGGGTGGGGGGACGAGGAGGAAGGGGGAGACAGAGGAGCAGCGGGATGGGATGGGGGAGCGGAGGGATGGGAAAGGCAAGCAGCTTTGTAGGTGCTGAAAAGCAAGTGAGCTCAGCTCTTCTTCATTCATGTTTTTTTTTTTTTTTTTTCCTTCTCTCACAGTATTTGACCTCCTGAGGAAAGGGTAAGTAGCTCTTCTGAGATCTATTGTGTTGAAATGTTTGGTGTTCAGCATTAGCTTCCCAGGTGAAGTGAAGGTTTGATAGGTACAGTGGGGCAAACTGCTGCCTGCAGGCAAGAGAGGCTGCAGAGGCAAAATCCAGCCAGAGTCTGCACTGTTCCAGCCTGGAGTGGTGTGGTGGATGGTAATGGGCTTGGAGGACTTGTGCTGGTGTCAGGACCTTGATCCAGAAAACAAATTTAATGCCAGTTGCCCATCAAACACCTGGAAGAAAAGGTCAGTAGGAATTCTGTGTGGGTAACAGCCACATTGTTACTTCCTTTGGCACAAGGAATGTGTGGTTACACCAATGTGTGTAACCAAACTGCTTCATTTTACCTAACTTATTGNAAAAAGGAGTTGGGTGCAGGCAGGGAGGGGTGAGGAAAGGGGGGGGCTGCTGCCTGCTCGATGTCGTTAGAGGCCATGAAATATAAGTTCCTCAACTTTATTTGAGGAAGGGAAATGAAAGACTGGAAAAAAAGAAAAAAAAAAAGAAAAAAAAAAGAAAAAAGAAACGGGTGACCTCAAACCACAAGCTGGCAGCTATTAATGCGAGGGCTGGCGGCCACCCAGCCATGCCATTTGGCTACCAGCCAGGGGGTGAGTGAGCTCCTGTGGCCCCAGCCTGCCAAAAAAACCTAAACAACCAACCCAGCTGTGAGCTCCAACAGGCTGACCCCTTGGCTCATGGCCACCCCAGCTTCTGGGGACAGCCCAGCCCCTCACCCCCCAAAAAAGCAGGCAAGGTGTGCTGGCCCACTGGAGAAATGGTGGAAAGGTCTGGTGGGGACAGTGGGGACTTGGGCAAGAGTGGGGGAACAGGGAGGTGGCACCTGGATGTGGCTTGGGGACACAAAAGAGGAGCTGGCTTCATCCTGCTGGGGTGGGAAAAGGCAGGGAGCAGGCAGGAAAAAAAATCCTTGTGCCCACCAAAAGAAAATGGTGTCTCTTTGACATCTGTCATATCTGGATAAAATTGTGGAGAAAAAGCATTTTGGAGAGTTTTTAAAAGAGGTGGAGCCCCAAGGCTGGTGTCACCAGAAGCAATGGTTTCCCTTCTCCAGCAGGAATGGGGAAGGGCTGGCAGAGGGTATCTTCAAAAAGGGACATGGTGCTGGCCCTGTGTCCTTTGCTCTCACTGTCACCATGAGCACCACACCCCCTCTGGGGGAAGACCCCTGTAGGGACAGGCACAGATGTCACCTCCAGATGTGGCAGTGTCACAGGGACAGGGAGAGACCAGGCAGAGGTAGATATACAGAAGTAACCAGGCAGCTGAGAGCAGAAAGAAGTGACCAGGCATGGGACACCCTGCTGAGGTGACCATGCTGGTGAGACCAGGCAGAGGGGACCAGGGAGGGGTGGCTTTGCTGAGGTGACCACACTGATGAGATCAGACAGAGGTGGCCATGCCAATTAAACCAGAGAGGGGTGATGGGGCAGAGGTGACTGTGCCAATGACACCAGGCAGAGGTGTCCAGCAGATGGCAGCTGGAGCCTGAGGACAGTTCCCTGACAAAGATGTCCCAGGCCTCCCCCAGCCCTCAGCACCCCAGCACCCAGATCAGGAGTGGGGTTTGCACCCAACCTCATGGTGGGGAGTGGTGGCTGGGCCATCCCTGTCCTCTCCTGGGAAACCTTCTGCCCAAGGACACACACAGCATCTCCTGCAAAAGAAAATCAAAAAAGCAGGATGGGAGATCAGCAGAGGGGAGATTACCTGGTGGTTCCCAGGGTGCCAAGTTCCTGCAGCAACAACAGTGGTTCTTTTCCTCCTCTCAAGTAGAGGAAAGGTTTCAAGGAGAACTGAGATGCTGCTGCTGCCTGATGGCTGCTCTGGTGCCACCAGCTGACTTGGATTCTGTGTCCTGCTGTTTTAGGCCTGGAGACAGAAGCCATCCCAAGAAAAGCATCAGTTCCAGTCAGGCAGGAGCTGGTGTGGCCCTGAGGAAGGAGAGTGGTAAGGGGCAGTGCCACAGGGTACCTCCAGCACCTGATGGCACCATTTGAGGAGTGCACCCCGTGATGACACCAAGTTGTGTGGTGTGGTGACACACTGCAGGTCCAGGATGCCATCCAGAGGGACCTGGACAAGCTGGAGAGGTGGCCCATGACAAACACATCAAGTTCAACCAGGCCAAGTGCAAGGTCCTGCACCTGGGTCAGGACGATCCCAATCCCAATCCAATCCCAATCCCAATCCCAAAACCTATCCCTATCCCAATCCCAATCCCTATCCCAGGCTGGGCAGAGAATGGATTGAGAGCAGCCCTGAGGAGAAGGACTTGGGGGTGTTGGGTGATGAGAAGCTCCCCAGGAGCTGGCAATGTGTGCTGGGAGTCCAGAATCCAACCATGGGCTGGGCTGCATCAGCAGCAGTGTGACCAACAGGGTGAGGGAGGGGATTGTTCTCCCCTACTCCATGCTGGTGAGACCCCACCTGGAGTGATGGGTCCAGGTCTGGAGCTCCCAACACAAGAGGGACCTGGAGGTGTTGGAGCCAGTCCAGAGGAGGCCCTGGAGCTGCTGGGAGGGCTGGAGCAGCTCTGCTCTGGAGCCAGGCTGAGAGAGCTGGGGGTGTTCAGCCTGGAGAAGAGAAGGCTGCAATGGGGAGACCTTAGAGCCCCTTCCAGTGCCTGAAGGGGCTGCAGGAAATCTGGGGAGGGACTTGGGACAAGGGCCTGGAGGGATGGGATGAGGGGGAAGGGTTTTAAGCTGAAAGAGGAGAGATTTAGGTTGGACATTAGGAAGAAACGCTGTAGTATGAGGGTGCTGAACCCCTGGCCCAGGTTGCCCAGGGAAGTTGTGGCTGCCCCATCCCTGGCAGTGTCCAAGTCCAGGTTGGATGGGGCTTGGAGCAACCTGGGCTGGTGGGAGGTGTCCCTGCCCATGCAGGGGGGTTGGGACTGGATGAGCTTTAAGGTCCCTTCCAACCCAAACCCATCCGGTGCCTCTGTGTGATGCCCACTGCCCATGTGCCATGCTCGGGGATGGGTCCTGAGGAGATGCTTAGCACCCAGTACCGGTTTCAGCACCTTCCGGTACCGGTGTCAGTACCCAGTCCCGGCGCCACCATCCTTTGGCACCTGTGCTGGGTGCCCAGCTCCTCACCCCGGCGCAGGTTCCTGGTACCACCACCCCATCCCCGTGCTTCCTCCCTGCCCCTCATCCCGGTACCCGGTACCGGCAGGTGCCGCTGTGCCCCCGGTTCTGGAGNGGGAAGCAGCCCCCCCGTATCGGGTCAGCCCGGCAGGATGCCCGGAGAAAGGTTCGGCAGGGAACATTCCACACACACCACCCTCCCCCCCCTCGGTGCCACTCACCCCTCTCCCCATCCCCACGGCCACCCCGACACCAGTGGGTCCATGTGGGGGATGTTTCACCCCCCTCTGCCACCACCTCTGCCCCACAGAGGGGTCCCTGAAAGCTGGGGAGAGGGAGGACAACTTCAGGGGACCACCAGGATCTCCTCACCCCCCAGCCTCCCACCTCCCTTCCCACCACAGTCCCCTCTTTGAAGGAGATTTTTATCACCCATCCCGGCACACCCAGCACCTTAAATTCCCCCTGACAGGGAAAAAGCATCTCCCTCCCTCTGCCCCCAGCAGTACCACCCCCCAGTTTCACCACAACACCCCATCTGATATCTTTTTCCCCCAACTGGGGTGCATCGGAGGAAAGGGATCCAGCCCCTGGCTGGTGGGACAGAGAGAACTTCCAAGTGACAGCAGGCACAGGTCACCCCCTGCCCGGGCTGGGGGGGGTTTAATAACCAACACCCCCCCACCTCCTTCTGAAGCTGCTTGCTCAGGAACACAGCAAAAACACTTGCATAACCCAGGAGGAGAAACACACCAGGCAAAGCTGTCGTTGTTAAACCTCTCCTGATGGGGAAAGGTTGAGGCTAAGCAAGGGTTTGGGCTTCCATGTCTCCAGACTGGCAGCAAACCACCCTCTTGGACCACAGCATCTCATGGGAGACCTTTCCCCTTCTCCCTTTTGAGTGACTCCGGAGGGAGAACCAACTAAATCCTTCTCCTCACCCAGGGCAGTTTGCCAACCAGTTCTGGGGGCTGTGCTTTCCAAACCAGAGCATTTGGGAGGGACGGGGAGGAACCTACATTTTGCTCCTTGGGGATGTTGCTGGTGGGCTTCTACCTGTCCTAGATTTGGCCACCACATCGGGGAGATGCTCAAGAAGCAGCAGGCTTCTGCTGGGAGCCAGCCCTTGGCCACTTTGGGGTTGGGAGGCGGGTTTTTCCCAGCACCCAGGCCAAACCTAAAGCTGTTCCCACGACTGTCCCTCTCCAAAGCATTAATGCCAGCAGGGCTTGGCAGAAGAGCCAGGAAAGATTTCCCTGGAGTGCAGTCCTCCAGCTCTCAGGCTGCTCCCAAACACCCCCAAATCTTTCAGATGCTTTCTACAACATCTCCCTCCGCCCTCTTAGAAATAATACTTGGGAAAAAAAAATTAAACCCAATATATTTATATATTTATGACCCATGACAAAACAAAAGGCACAGTTTCAATACTCTTCCAGCTCATTCTTTGGGCCTTAATGATGGAGAGGACGTCACAGGGAAGGAGTAAAATAAGGCAGGGCTTTGCCTGGCCACGTAATGAAATAATTGCATCTCTCACAAGGAAGTTTTTATCCTATTATTATTCCTTATGCTGGCTGGAAATTCAACCTTGCTCTCCTGACGTCCTGACCTGGCCCTATCCAGCCACACCGTGGTGGTTAATCACCCCCTCTCCCAGCCCAAACCAGCAGCTTTGGCCTCCATGACCCCAGCTGGGACTGGTGCCTGTGGGAAGCTACACCTAGAAGGAGTAATAAGGAGCAGGGGAATGAATCAGCTGGTCTGGTGTCACTTGGGCTGTTTGCAACAGGCTTGAGGGCCATGTCTGAGATAGCTGCATGGGGAAAAGGGCTCCTGGTCCAGCTGCCAGCCCTGAGTGCTGGCAAATGGTTTCTCCTCCTCCTGTGGGGTAAGGGAAACAAGCAGAGCTCCACACGTATGGGTGTGTGGCAAAACAGAAGGCAGCAAAAATGGTTGTTTGGCTGGGTTTTGTTTAAGTTCAAGTCATGGAAAAATCGTTTTAGGAAGAGTTGGTGCTGGAAACTGCTGCTCTGCTTGAGGGTGAAATTCCTGCTGAGATGAAAAGGTCCCACAGCACCCAGCAGCTTCACCATGCCTTAAATTAAAGCCACCAGGGGAGGTGACAAGCTGCCAGCACACCCTGAGGGGACACAGGGCACTGCCAGACTAGGGTTGTCCAGGAAGGTGGTGGCTTTCCACCCCAGATTCTCATCAGACACCTCTGGTTGCATGGGTTGACCAGCAGCCACAGGATGCTTTGTCACTCTCAGAAGATAAAAAACACCCTCTAAATATTCCCCTTCACCTTCTTTTCTGCTGTAATTGCATTGCAGCTTCAGGATCAAGTGCCTCACAAGTTGGAGAATTGAGCAAAACTCAGCAGTGGGGTGGGAACATGATGTTTTCTTTGCATGGGGGGTGGTGAGGACACCCAACTCTGCAGCTGCCGTGCAGGGTGGGTTTGCAGTGCAACCAACAAACAGCCTTTGCTGCTGGGGTTGGGCATGAGGGCAAGGAGAAGTGGGACACCCACCCCAAGCGAGGAAGGAGCTGGCCAGAGGGACCATGCAGCATGCATTTATTTTAAAACTTGGCCTTATTTTGAGCTGGGGAGGGCAGAGCCCACAGGATGGTGGAGCTCGCTGGTTCCTCAAGAGCAGTCCCCCTGCGACAGCTTTCCAAAGGTCCAAAACATGTCCAAGAGCAAGCCAGGGCCTCATCTTAGCTCCTTCCTCTTTGCAACACCTTGGAGAAATAAAAATTGCTGCTCCCCAGCCAGCCCATAACCCACCAACCAGTGAGGACCTTGCTTGGAGACCTCTTTGCCAGTTTCCCCCCACCTGGGTGTGTTTGGCCCCAGGGATGCTGTGGATGCTGCATCCTCCAGGAGGAGCTGCCAAGGGACATCCCTGGGGTGTCCTGTGCTTGGGACAGCCTCTGCCTGAGGGATGGGGCCTCTGGGTGCTGAGGGACACATGGAGACAGCACGGCTGATTCTGTAGCTGCTTCTCTTAGCTACAGAAAGCTTCAGGCTCTGGAACAATTAGACCCAAAGCACTTAAGGAGCATGCAGCAGCAGGCAGCTAATCACCCAGGAAGGCAGCTCAGCTCACCGGGAAATCAGAGCAACTGCAGATTCATTTGATCTGACAGCCTTGGCTTCTCCACGTGGTTAGTGGAGGGCTTTGCCTTTTACCTGCTGATGTTTCTGCTCCCTGATTCTCTCACTCTCACTCTCTCCTCCTCTCCCAGCTGCTTTTATACCCTCACCAGCCCAACCTGATAGCAAAAAGAAAAAAAAATCAGGAGCTGAGTGGGCAGCAAGGAACCAGCACATCACCAAGGGTCATTAGCAAGCACACAGAAGTTTGCTGCAGAGCTGGAGAATCATCATGGTCCCCAAGAGTTGCCATTTCCCAGTCCCAGACAGCTGGTGCTGCTCCTGGGATGGGGTAGAAAGTTTGAGCTGCTCCCCCATCACCCACTGTCCCCATTCCCTGGGGAGAAGAAGGCTGCAGCAGAGACACAAGCTCAGTACCCAAGGCAACCACCACTTCAGTGAAATGCTCAAGAATCTTTCCTTTCCTTTCCTTTCCTTTCCTTTCCTTTCCTTTCCTTTCCTTTCCTTTCCTTTCCTTTCCTTTCCTTTCCTTTCCTTTCCTTTCCTTTCCTTTCCTTTCCTTTCCTTTCCTTTCNACACATCTCCTCTCCTCTCCTCTTTTTCCTCTCCTTTTTCCTCTCCTTTCCTTTTTCCATTCCTTTCCTTTCCTTTTTCCTTCCCTTCCCCCCTACAACCAGAGATGAGCAACACCAAAGCCCAAATTACAGAGTGACAGAGAAAAGTGAGGCAGCCCAGCACTGAATAGCTTGAAAAACAAGTTGAACCCAAAGCAAAAGAACAGTTTCATTTAGTTTTGGCCATCCAGAGCTAGATACTACCAGTTTCAGAGCTAAGCAGCAGCAACAGCTCAGTGAAAGTTACACCTGGGGCATCTGCAGTGGAGAGGGAACTGCAAAAAAAAAAACAAAACAAAACTAGCACAAGGTATGAGAAGCACCAGCCACAGAAACCAAAGCCAAGCTGATAAGGTCATGAAAACATCTTCTGTCTGCTACTTCACTGGGTAATAAACCAACAGCTGGTGAAGTCAGCCCATTCACTTGGTGAGAAGCAGCACAAGACCTGTAGAAGGTCCAGGAAGATTGATTTGGTTGAGGGTGTCCCTGCTGACTGCAGGGTGTTGGACTGGATGAGCTTTAGAGGTCCCTTCCAACCCAAATCATTTTGTGATTCTGTGGTTGGGAACCACCCAGCACATCACCCAGAGTGAGCCACACCAACTTATCAGGGCTTTTAGGGTCTACTTGTCCCTCTAGAAAAGCTGAGAGAAGAGCCTCACCCCCCACACATCCTTTTCCTCCTCACTAAAACCACAGTTTAGAATTATTTTGGCTGATTTTTTTTTTTTTCCTGTCTTGGCCCTAAACGTAATGTATACCCTTGTCTTGAGCAGAGGGTGGGGCTGTACCAGCACCTTTCTCTACTTGCAGCCATGCACTGAGGTTGCTCTTTCCAAAGCAGAGCCCCAGAAGCTGCCTGGGTCTCTCAGGAATGGTTTCCAACTGCTGCTTCTGGGGCCTGTCCCCTGACAGGAGGGTGTGGGGAGTGATACTCAACCTTGTTGCAGGAGCAAGCTCTGCTGTGGGTGCCCACCAGGCCTTGTTGTGGGGGTTTGTTCTCTGCCTGCTGATAGATTCCTTGTGTGGAAAAGGTGGTTGGGTTCCTCATGAAAGGAGTGTCAGGAAAAGCTGCTGGGAGGGTCAAGAAAGAAATATTTGGGTTAGAGATGTTCTATTGCCCCTGGGGCCTTGGCTGCTGGAGGAGCATCCCTTACTGCAGCTGGGGCAGGGGTGCTAATTGAGGCTGGATGTGGGTTAGGTCATGGGGACCTTCTGGGAGTTACATCAGACATGATGAATCATGAAGTGAAGCTCAGGAAAAGCTCCAGTTCTGCCTTATCACTGGGTGCTTGTTTGCTGTGGTGTGGCAGCTCCAGCTGATGTCATTCACTGGGGATGGAGATGCTCTTATGGGTTTTTTGTTTGTTTGTTTGTTTTTTGGTGTTTTTTGTTTTTTTTTTTTAATACTGGCAGAACAATTTAAAAGCTGCTGGAGAGCTGGAGAAGTGGATTGCTGGAGAGGCTGCCAGCCCGGGTTGGGCAGCTGCTTCCCGAGCAGAGCATGGGAAATGTTCAGTTTCTGGCAGGGTGAGGTTTGTGGAAGCTGGGAGACCAGCAGGCAAATAGGAGAAAGGAGATAATCCATCAGGGGGGTGGGTCACCCCATGGGTTGGCATCCCTGAAGAGCATGGAATGGGAATAACAGGGGCTCGGGGGGTTCTGTCCTTGGCTGTTTCCCACCACACTCTCAGGAGCAGAAGGATCAGAGGTTCCTGGGGGGCTGTGTCATGTGTCACTGTGGTTTCCAAGGTGGCTGTCATGGCCTGGCAGCCCTCAGCCCAGCTCTGCTCCCAGCTGGATTCCAGCAGGGTGATCAACTGCCCTAAAGTGAATTAGTTGGACAAATTCCTCCAGGCTGAACTATGCTTGGCATCCTTTGAGGTTGACATCCTCAGTCTCTCTGACAACCTCTGTCTGATGGGTTGGGGGTTTTTTTGTAGCTTTTGAAGTTACATGATTCTAAAAGCAGCTTTCTAGTGGCTTTTTTGTCCCTTATCCCAGAGGGGCTGCTCTGGTTCCTGCTCCCAGCTGCAGCTCCTACACACCAGGCACTGGGGAAACAAGGAAAGCCAAATCTTTTCCTTTCTTTTCCTTTCCAGATGTGTTGGAAGAGGGCTGGGCTTGCAGACAAACTGGGTGCTCTTCTGGCTACCCAGCTCCCTGGGGACAGGCTGCTGGTGAGCTGGGGGCAGTGGCATCAGGAGCTATCAGCCAAGGGGGTCTTCAGACGGGTCCTTTTTGTCACCTTGTCCTGAGCAGGGTCAGGAGGAGCTTGTGTTGACTCTGGGATCCTAGCTGAGCTCTTCAAGTAGCCTGTGGGTAAAGAGGTGATCTGGTGTGGGTGAGGAGGGGATCTGGTGTGGGTGAGGAGTAGGCATCTGCTGGGTTCCAGATGACCTGAGGGAGATGATGGTTTGTGGGGATCAGAGGCTGGCAGAGAGCTGTCCCAAGGTTTGCTCCAGAGGTCCATGCAGGACAATCAGTCTGGGAACCAAAGCTTTGCTGGTGAGGACCATGCAGGAGCTGAGAAATCCAGGGCTGAGCAGCTTGCTGCCTTCAGCCCTGCTGTCTCTCCTGGGAAATGTCCCTGTGACTTGTCACCTGCTTGGCTGGGAGCACTCAGCCAGCAGCCAAGCCTTGTCCCTGCATCCAGTTTTGGCTCATCCTCTGGATTTAGACCCCCTAGATATTATGGGAAATGTCCTGACTCATCCTGGCTAGCAGCACTGCCAGCTTTTTGAGGTTCTGATTGCTTTGCCTCCCAAGCAGAACATGAGAACTCTGGTGACCCAAAGCACAAGCAAGCAAGGTAGGTGGCTTGTAGAGAGGTGAGAAGCTGGCTTGTGTCCAGGGGAGCCTGGAAACATCCACACTGTCCCTGCCCATGCAAGGGGGTTGGAACCAGATGATCTTTAAGGTCCCTTCCAACCCAAACCAATTGATGATTTACAACCAGGTAATAAACTTTTCAGGTGCTACCAGGCCCTGGAAGGTCCTGCTGAGCTTGGTGTGACAGCAAGGTGTGGTGGTATGGGCCACACAGGCTGTCAGCTGCCTGTTGGAGAAGCCACAGATGGCAAGGTGGGATGGAGACAGGATGATTTTACAGAAATAAAGGTGCAGATGTTGAACCCTGACCTGAAGAACACCACCAAAGGTGAAGGGATGCTTGGTCCAGGTTTGTCAGCATGTCCCCCACCCTCAGCTACCACCACAGCAGCTGATAAGGGTGCTGGAGATAAGGAGCTACATACCCAGTGCTTGTTGCAGGCAGCTGGAGGTCCTTTGCAGAGATGTCACTCCTGATGTCCTCCTCCATGGAAGGTGTGCAGTTGAGTGAAGCTGTCCTGGCCCCCTGCAGCCTTTGGTTTGCAGTGATGGCTGCAAACACCCAAAGCCATGGTTGAGTCAAGTCCCTGCTCGCTGGTGCTGCACTGCAACACCTCAACACACTGAAACATCTCTGGGGCTGGTTGAGCACCTTTCTGCCACCTTGGGTCACCTGCATGGGTGACATTTTGGTTTGATATGGGAGGGAGAAGGGGACATGACACAGAGCAGATTTGGCTGTGGTGGTTGATGAGACCTCCATGGGGAGTGGCTTGCTGATGAGAAGATCCTGATGTGCCCACCAGTGATGCTCAGACACGGGTGATCTGCCAGCTCCTGCTCATGAGGAGCCACCCTGAGCTTTGCCTCTGCTGCTGCTCCTCACTTAGATAAGCACCAACCTTCTGACTCTGGAGCTGGGAGTTTGGCTCCAGGTTCCTCACAAAATCAGCTGCTTGAGGTGTTGGTTTTTTGTTGTTTTTTTTGTTCTCTACACTTAGAATAAATAGGTCATCATGGCTTGTTTGTGCTGGAGGGAGTTCTTGCTTTTCCCAGTGCTGGGCTCGAGAGATGATTTTTGGGGTGTAAATACAAGAATGTATGGGTATGAAAAGCCCTCTTGATGTCACTTGGTGTCTGCACGTTCTTCCCCTGGCCCCACCATGCTGAGTGATGGCCTGGGGCTGAGTTTAGTCCTGGAGAGCAGAAAGCAGTGGGGGGAGGGAGCAGAGCCCCAGCAGACTGCTGGTGGGGACAGAGGGGAAAAAATGACTCATCTTGGTGCTAAGAAATGGAGAGGAACGAATGAATGCACAAGGACACAGAGGGGGGAGAGGAGAAAGAGTTGTCTTGTGTTATTGTCCCCAGCTGGGGAGTGCTGGCTGCTGAGAAGGAGCTCACTCCCCTGCTGCTTTGCTGGCTGTGGGCAGGAGATGCTGGGAAGATGGAGGGGGAGATCCCAACCTTGGGGGGAAATGGTGCTGAGCCACACCAGGGGTGCTTTAAACCCTCTGGGTCCCCAGGGTTATTTCCCCTCTCTTTATTTGAGATGTCTCTCAGCAGTTGCAAACCAAGAGCCTTATTTCCAGCTTGATTCCCAAGCCCTTCAGTGGTCCCTCAGAACCCTTCAGTGGGTGCTCCATGCCCCTGGTTGCTCCAAGGCTTTCCCTGTTATTGACACTTTTGTCTCACCCTTAGGACTGGGTGATGGCTCCACAGCATCACCCCTCACCCCTACCAACTCCTCCTTCTCCTTGGAGAGGATCCCAGCAGGGCCAGGCTCCAAGGGTGCAGCTCTCCCCACACCAGCTCCTGGACAGCCCTGGCTGCCCACCACCACAGGACCTGCTGGAAATGAGATGTCCCCTGGGCCAGCAGAAGGGCACGGCCACAATGCCACCACTGTGGAGGCATTGTCCCCTGCTCCTGTCACCATGAGCTCCACCACTGCAGCCACCATCATCCACAGAACAGAGAGCCCATCTGTAGCCTCCAAACCCACCTCGGTAGCACCAACCTTGGACTCAGCCCCAGCTCTTTGGACAGCCAACACTGCCACCTTGGCAAGAGGCACAACGGATCTGGGGACAGCCCCCAGCCCCACAGCTGCACCTGCATCCTCTTCAAACCCCACCACTGAGCTGCTCTCAACCCTTGGGACAGTTTTGTCCCCAACGCCTTTCCTCACCAGCCCTGGCACCACCCGGCCACCAGCACTGACCAAGGATGTCCCTTCCCAGGGGACAATGGCCATGGCATCAAGCCTGGCTGTGGAGCCAACGTCCCCTCCAGTGACTGTGATGAGCCCCACGACGGATGAGGCCACGGCCACTGGCAAAACCACCCTCTCCACTGGTGTCATCATGGAAGAGGTCCCACGTGCCTTGAGTGCAGGTGAGCAGCACCACTCCCCAGAGGCACAGGGAGATGTAACAGCAGCCCCAAGGTCCTGAAGGAGCAGCCCCCCCAGATTGGAAGGGAAGAAAGAGGTGGTCAACTTTCTGACAGCTTTCCTGGAGAAGCCTATGGCATCTGCTCCACTGGTGGAGACAAGGAGTCCTAGATACCACATTCCCGGAGATGGGAATAAAATCCTTAATTGCAAATTTGAGGAAAGAATTGCCCTGATAGTGGGTGCAGTGTGAGTTAAGAGATTTGGAGGTTTATCTTCTCCCTCATGGAGACCTCCCTAAGCTGACACCACCTTTGTCTTCTGCAAGCCCAGAAAGCTTAAAAGTGCTGCTGGGGCCAGAAAAGGGAGGGACCTGGAGCACTTTCTACCCTTCTCTTGGTCTTAAATGCCAGATTGTTCCAGGAGGAGCATCCAGGAGCATGTCCATAGTCCTCAAGCAAAGCCCAGCTGTGTTTCAGTCCAAATCCCTGGGAAAGGGGTCACAGCACAAAAATAGGAGCTGGGGGCTGGGGGGAGCTGAGCACTGCCCTTTCTGACGGACCTTCCCTCCATAGGGAGCATCGTGGCCATCACCGTGACGGTCATCGTGGTGGTGGTGCTGGTTTTTGGGGTGGCAGCATACCTCAAGATCAGGTAAGTTGTTTTTGGGGTGCCTCCCACCCCCTGAGGCTGCAGCCCCTCTCACCATCCCAAGGGTGATGCCTGGGGACAAAGCCCTGGTGGGAGATGCTTGTCCCCAAGCCTGGTAGGGTGCTGGGCAGCCTCTAGCCCCACCATGCTGCCTGTTAGTAGATCAAAAAGCCAAGGTTTCCTTCCTGGCTTTCCAAGAGCCTGGCTCAGCTTCCAGAGAGGCTGCTCAGCACCCTCATAACCAGTATTTGTCCCTGCCATGGGTCTTGCTGTGACTCGGACAACAAAGAGCAGCCAGGCCCAGTGCTCATTAATGAGGTTTTGCTGATGGCTGATGCCAGCAAAGGTTTTGTCTGAATTCCCTGCTGTGTCCCACTCTGCTTCAAAGGGTACAAAATTCTGCCTGGGCTTACTTCATGTCCTGGTGCTTCATGACAAAATATCACAGCCCCCTAAACTGGTTTGGGTTGGAAGGGACCTTAAAGCTCACCCAGTCCCAACCCCCCTGCATGGGCAGGGACACCTCCCACCAGCCCAGGTTGCTCCAAGCCCCATCCAACCTGGACTTGGACACTGCCAGGGATGGGGCAGCCACAGCTTCCCTGGGTAACCTGGGCCAGGGGCTCAGCACCCTCATACTACAGAGTTTCTTCCTAATGTGCAAACTAAATCTCCCTTCTTCCAGCTTAAAACCCTTCCCCCTCATCCCATCCCTCCAGGCCCTTCTCCAAAGTCCCTCCCCAGCTTTCCTGGAGCCACTTCAGGCACTGGAAGGTGCTCAAAGGTCTCCCCAGAGCCTCCTCTTCTCCAGGCTCCCCCAACTCTCAGACTGGCTTTCTCCTGCTCTTACAGAAATCAGAGCTTTGCTAGATGACAATTTCTGATGAACACTTAGAACCCTTTTCCCTCTAGAAGCAGATTTTAAAAGAGCATTGCCAGATGCATCTGTTATAACACTGAGCAACCAGGTAGGAAATCCTCATTTCAAAAAGAAAAAAAAAATAACCAACCCCAGCAATTCTTTTCTATAGAAACACTGATTTATTTAATTTTGAAACACCCAAGAAGAGTCCAAACCCAAACCCTGCTATCCCAAAGCTTGACCTAGTTGAGGGCTTGTACCCATCATTTTACTTTCTTTTTTTTTTGCCCTATAGTCAAATAATCAATAAACCACCAAAGGAAGTGGTGACATTGGGTGGTTTGTTTTCCCCCTGGCAGGCACTCCTCCTATGGCAGACTTTTGGATGACCACGACTATGGCTCCTGGGGCAACTACAACAACCCCCTCTACGATGACTCCTAGGAGGAATGAAGCAAAAAAACCCAAACAAAAAAGAAATGAAAACACAGATCTTTAATTTATAAGTGCTTCTGCAGCAGAACATCCATGACCAAGTTGCCCAAGGGCAGGATTACGGCGGGTCCAGTGGATGGAGGGAGGGATGGAGGGAGGAAAGGAGGGATGGATGGGAGGGCAGGTGCATGGCACCCACAATAAACCTGAATTTTGGCCTTTGTGTAGGAAACTCTGTGTCCAGGGGGATGTTGGCCACTTGGGTTGTAGGCAAGGAGAGGCAAGTTCTCCAGGGAGGAGAGGGAAAGTCTCTCCACCCTCATACTAAAGGATTTCTTCCTAATGTCCAACCTAAATCTCTCCTCTTTCAGCTTAAAACCCTTCCCCCTCATCCCATCCCTCCAGGCCCTTGTCCCAAGTCCCTCCCCAGATTTCCTGCAGCCCCTTCAGGCACTGGAAGGGGCTCTAAGGTCTCCCCATTGCAGCCTTCTCTTCTCCAGGCTGAACACCCCCAGCTCTCTCAGCCTGGCTCCAGAGCAGAGCTGCTCCAGCCCTCCCAGCAGCTCCAGGGCCTCCTCTGGACTGGCTCCAACACCTCCAGGTCCTTCTTGTGTTGGGAGCTCCAGACGTGGACCCATCACTCCAGGTGGGGTCTCACCAGCATGGAGTAGGGGAGAACAATCCCCTCCCTCACCCTGTTGGTCACACTGCTGCTGATGCAGCCCAGCCCATGGTTGGATTCTGGACTCCCAGCACACATTGCCAGCTCCTGGGGAGCTTCTCATCACCCAACACCCCCAAGTCCTTCTCCTCAGGGCTGCTCTCAATCCATTCTCTGCCCAGCCTGGGACAGGGATTGGGATTGGGATTGTCCTGACCCAGGTGCAGGACCTTGCACTTGGCCTGGTTGAACTTGATGTGTTTGTCATGGGCCACCTCTCCAGCTTGTCCAGGTCCCTCTGGATGGCATCCTGGACCTGCAGTGTGTCACCACACCACACAGCTTGGTGCTGTGGGCCAACTTATTGGGAGTGCACTCCACTCCAGTGTCTGTGTCCCTGACAAAGACATTAAACAGCGTGGGCAGGAGAGGCCTGAGCTGCTATCTCACCTGCAAAGCAGGTGGAGGTTTGCTTGGGGTTAACTGGATGGAGAACAGGCTCTGTGGCTGCCACACTAATGATCCTGGGGAACATCAAAGCTCAGGACTGCTTCCAGCAACAGATGCATCATCATCTCCTGATTTTAATCAAGCCAGAGACATATGTATGGCTGCCACCACAACAGCCACCTGCAAAGAGCAGGAGGAATGAGGATATCTCCTCCCATTCCCTTTTCCTAAAGGAAACACCATCATTCTCTATCTTCCTTTTCCTTTTCCAGCCCCTGGCTATTCCCTGGGGGCTCTGGAGAGCTGGGATGCACATCAGGAGGTAGGGGAAGGGTGGGAATCTGTTGTGGCAGCTCTGAGGGTGCTGAGGTTGAGCAAAAACTCCTTTTTGGCAGCCAAGAAACAGCAAATCAGGCCATCTCAGCTAAGAAAAACCTCAGACTAAGTGAAACCCACTTTTCTGCTCTGGAAATAAATTGTGGTGGTGCTGCACTCACCCTTCCAGAAACCACACAGAAAAGACTTCACCTTCACCCCTGCCAGCAAGAAGTTGCCCCTGGGGGTGTCCATCTGCTATAAATATGAGCTACAGCTTGATATTGTCCAGCAGCAGCAAAGAGCAGGCAGTAAAAAAAAAGACAAATAACTCTCCAAACTATTCAAAACAACCACTCAGTCTGCTCAAAGGCTGCTGCTCAAATAAGTGAGGGAACAGAGGGAGAGAAGAAGCCACCACCTTCACTCCAAAAATAAAATCCAATCCACAGGCAGAATAAATTGATAGAACCATAGGATCTTTCAGGTTGGAGAAGACCCTTGGGATCATCAAGTCCAACCCCCATCCCTCCTCTACAAAGTTCTCCCCTAAACCACATCCCCCAACACCACATCTAAACAACCCTTAAACACATCCAGGGATGGTGACTCCCCACCTCCCTGGGCAGCCCATTCCAGTGTCTGACCACTCTTTCTGTGAAAATTTTTTTCCTGATGTCCAGTCTAAACCTACCCTGCTGCAGCTTGAAGCCATTCCCTCTTGTTCTATCACTGTGAGAAGAGAGCAGCACCAACCTCTCCACAATGGCCTCTCAGGTTGTTACAGAGAGTGATGTCTCCTCTCAGCCTCCTCTTCCTCAAACTAAACAGTCCCAGCTCCTTCAATTGCTCTTTGTAAGATTTATTCTCCAGGCCCTTCACCAGCTTCATTGCCCTCCTCTGCACTGGCTCCAGCATTCCTTTTTCCCAAAGGAGAAATTTGGTCTCATTTCTACAGGACATGGTTGAGCTTCTAGGAGGAAGGTTTGGGCACGAAATTAAACCAGACCTTGTGGCTGGGGGGTAATTTCAGGTGAAAATTCACACTTCACCTACTCATCAATGGTGAGAACTGGAGATGCCATCAGTCAGTGGGCAAGGCTGGGGGACTGCTTACACAGAATCCCAGAATGTCTTTGGTTGGAAGAGACCTTCAAGATCCTCCAGTCCAACCTCTGACCAACACTCTTAGTTCACCACTGAGCCATGTCCCTAAGTTTCAGCTCCACGTGCTGTATAAATAACTCCAGGGTATTTAAGGTTCCTGCTCAACCCTCTGCTTGGATGCTCCACGTGGATCCACAGCTCCTGCCTACAACCCAGGGAAGAGGCTGTAGGGATTCTGGGGGCTGTTCCAAGCATTCCTGCAAGAGCCTGGGATGTCTCTGCTGTCTTTGTGTTGCTTGTCAGCATGATATGATACAAGCAGTAAGGTAAAGTCTCTGCCCTGTCTACAAAGGTCAAAGGAGAAAAGGATGGAGATCCCAACTCCAGCACAGCTCAAGCCAGGATTTAGGATCAAGCTGGATTTAGGGACTCCAGAGGTACCAGGAGATGGGGGCTGCTGTGGGAAGGATGCTGTGCAGGCAGCTCCAACATGGGGCAGAGGGAGCTGGAGCTGGGACCACCACCCCAAAGGGCTTTCTCCTGGCTGACCACACCACAGAATCTCTCACTTACTCCTCATGCATCCAGCCTGAGACACAAATCGTGTTTGTGGCTACAGCATTCTGCCAGTGAGGGCCAAGGTGCAAGGCAGCCTGAAAAATAACAGCTGTGCCTGCTGATTCGAAAAAACCATCACTTTATTATGGAATTTATTATTTTGATGCCCTCAAAGGGAGAGTGGCTGTGCCCCAAGACTCCTCACCTTCCCACCTCAGCCCTTCCAGCTTGCCTGGGGATTTCTGACCTCCCACACTACTGTGAAAGGGAAGAAAGGTAAAAAAAAAGCCCCCAAACCACTCAAGACATGTCATAAAATTAAGGCGTTTCTTTTTTTCTTCTGTTTTAAAAGAAAATAAAATGAGGAAAACTCTCTATCACCAGCTTGTTTTATTTACAAAAATAGCAACTCCTCCTTTTTCCCCAAGGCTTCCCACCTCCCCCTCTCTTTGGCTTCATTTCATCTCAGAGATATTTTATTTATATAGAAAAAATAGTTCACATAGCTCCGGACAGAACATCCCATTCCCTGGCTCCCTGGGCAGCAGCACTGGGAAGGAGAAGATCCCTTTCCATGTCTCCTGCCTCATCCTCAGCAAGTCAACATCTTATCAACAAAACAGCAGCTGCAAACCCTCTGCTGCTACACCTTGTGCTAAAAGGTTTGAAGCTCAAACCAAAGCCCCCCAAGAGCCTGGGAGGGGTCCCAGCAGGGCCACAGCAGCCAGCTGGGACCTACCTCCTCTGTAGACCTCAAAGGTGAAGGGAAAGTCCAAGCTGGACCAGACAGGACCCTCATCCCTAAGGAAAACTTGCAGCAAGCCATCTTGAGGTGGAGATGAAGCCAGCTCAGTGTTACCACCCAAGAACAGCTCCAGGCACCCAACACAAGCTGAGGAGGTCTTCTGCTCCCCAGCTCACCCAGGCCAGGGTGAAGGTCTGAACTCTGTCAAGCACACAGCAGCTCTGCCTGGCTCAAGGGACACAACCAAGAGCCAGTGGGCTTTGGTGGGACTTCATCCTTGGGTGAGCAACTTCCCCAGGGCATGCTGGAGCCCACTCATCACCCTGCCACCTCCACCACTCCCAAAAGCCACAAACAGCCAGGAGCTCCAGGTGTTCCACTTCTTACTCTATTTTGCCAACAAAACTACTTGCAAGCACAAACAGAAAATTAACTGTTGAAGGCCTCACAAGTCTTTAAACGATCCATTATTTTGCAACTATTTCAGGTGTTTTAAAAGCGTTTTTGTGTTTTTTGTTTTGTCCACAGAGCATCCAGACTTCTTCCACCCACCCTGTCACATCTGCTCTGCTGAGCAGCACCTGCAGCACCTGCAACTCCATCAGCCCTGAGGGACTCCTGTCCCCCAGAGCTGCAGGAGATGAGTGAGAGGAGGAAAGTGGGGGGGGGGCAGCACCCCAAGGTCTTCCTGAGTCTCTGCTCCATCCTCTGCCACCCAGACAGGCACACCTCCTTGCAAAAGATGCAGGAATCAGTTCAGGTGTCAGGGAGAAATGATTCCATGACAGCATAAAGTGACAAGTTGTGAATACCCCCCCTCCCACAACTCCAACTGGGACCATCAAGGAGAAAATGCAAGGAAACCACCCCCACTTCCAGCAGGGAGGTCCCAGGACTAAGCCAGCCCTGCTTGGAGCTGCAGAAGCAGATGCTCTGCTTGGCCTCTGAGTTATAAATAGCAGGACATGATGAGCCCTTCCTTAATTGAGTTCCTTCCAGTTGGAAAGGAATAAACAGTTTCTCTGCAGCCTCAGCCTGGGGGAAGCCAGGGCTCTCCTGCTGCAGGACAGAAGGTTTTTAGGGTCCACAAGCAAGGAGGAACCTGCCCAGCTTCAGGGAAGGGTCTGCAGGCCCTGGCTTCATTCATAGCTCCACTGACCTTGTTTGGACCCACTGGAACACCACCTCCTGCTCACAGGGCAGGGATAATCCCATCTGCTCCCGATTTTGCTCTCCAAGCAAGGTTGGACTTGGGGTGGCAGCAGTGTGGGAGATCACAGCTTTGCCACAGCTCCCTTAGCCAGTGGGCAAGCCCTGGCCCAGCCACCACCCTGTTCTGATACCAGGACCACTACATCCCTCTGATCCAAGCATCCTTCCCATTCCCAGTGGTGCCCAGAGCATAGAATCATAGAGCCCAGACTGGTTTGGGTTGGAAGGGACCTTAAAGCTCACCCAGTCCCAACCCCCCTGCATGGGCAGGGACACCTCCCACCAGCCCAGGTTGCTCCAAGCCCCATCCAACCTGGACTTGGACACTGCCAGGGATGGGGCAGCTAAAACCTTCCTGGACAACCTAGGCGAGGGGCTCAGCACCCTCACAGGAAAGGATTTTTTCCTAATCTCTAACCTAAATCTTCCCTCTTCCATCTTAAAATCTTTCCTCTTTGTCCCATCCCTCCAGGGGTCCCATCCCTTGTCCAAAGTCCCTCTCCAGCTTTCCTGGAGCACCTTCCAACCCAAACAGCACCTCCCTGCCTGTCTTTATCCCCTACATTTATCTTCATCACTTCAGAAAGGTTTTCCTGCTGCCCAATGCAATTTATTCCCCTAGCCAAGGCAGTTCTGGGCTGGGTGCCAAGCTAAACACATGATACAGAGGTTGTTCAGCTGGTGACATCAGGTTCCCCAGCTGCAACCCCCTACACACACACTTTGCAGAGGTAAATCCCAAAATTGGGAGAGCAAGAAGATCAAAATCAGCTGGATCCCACCCCCAACATCATTTTCCTCCTCAACCCAATGCTGAAGTCCAGTGGGAGAAGAAGATGCTCTTCCAAGACTCAGTTCAACTAAGGGTTTTCTTTCAGCCTCCTCTTGTGCTTCCAAACAGGAATATTTCCAGCTGGGCTAAAATTAGCTTATCATTCAGCATCAAATCTGCTTGGTCGTGGACTTGACCAGCACAGTTTTACAGCTTACAACACAGTCAAGGGCTACTTCACTACTGAGTTCTCCAAAGTTGGCTTCCCAGCTGCACCACGAGGTCATTTATCAGCTGAATAAATCCACAGCACTTTTGCACAAAAGAAAAAAAAATTTAAAAATATAAAATAACCCCCCCACACACAAACAGGAAACAATTTGCTGGTAATGAGCAGAGTGCTCTGGCAATGCCAGATGCTCGGAAATTCAGCCTCCACCTTGGCCCTCAGCACATCTCCATGACACCTCTGCTTCTCCAGACAACACCCACATCCCAGCCTCATCACCAGCACTCATGGAAACAGCATCTAACCTTGCATTGCCACCAGTGGGCTTCTCAAGGGGCAGCTAAGAGTGTGGTCACAGGAGTATTTTGTTTCCTCCCAAGGAGGAGGACTGTAACTGCTTTAAATAACACAGAAAAACAACATTCCTCAGTTTCATCTCAAGGTCATCGCTGGACATCGTATTTCTGTCCCATTTACTGCTCATTTCACCTTTCCTGTTTTTTTAAAGCCAGAGGGAAGTCACTTCTCAAAAATGTAACACTCAAGGAAGAAGAGCACCTTGAATACATTGAAGCGGCATCACCTGAACTTTTTTTTCCTCTTGCTTCTGGGCAGCCAGTCACCATGCCAAGCTGCTGGCTGTTACCATGGGGCTGGAGCTGTTTGGGCAGCAATAGGATGAGCTCTTTTGAAACCACCCACCCAAAGTCCTCTGCACTCCAAGAGCTGCTGCTCCCTCACAGTTAAAAAATACCCCACATGGACCCATTGCCTGAGCTGGACATCTCCCTGCAAAACCAAGAAGATGACAATTCCTTCCTTGATGAGACCCACTGGCCCTCAGGGCTTACCTGAGAGCAGGTTTCCATCCAGGAAGGGCAGTGAAGCCTCACATTTGGAGAGTTCTCCAAAGCAGCAGGAGTCTTGCTGGCAGCTTCAGTGGAGAAATCGAAACCATCATCCATGAGCAAGAGCAGAGTCCTTCAAACCAGTTACAGGAGCCTAAAGTCAAGCAGAGACATCAAGTCAGAGGGGCTGGAGCACCTCTCCTAGGAGCCAGGCTGAGAGAGTTGGGGGTGTTCAGCCTGGAGAGAAGGCTCTGGGGAGACCTTAGAGCACCTTCCAGCACCTGAAGGGGCTGCAGGAAAGCTGGGGAGGGACTCTGGACAAGGGACTGGGGTGATGGGATGAGGGGGAATGGTTTCAAGCTGGAAGAGGGGGAATGGTTTCAAGCTGGAAGAGGGGAGATTTACATTAGACTTGGGGAAGAAATTCATTAGGGTGAGGGTGCTGAGCCCCTCGCCCAGGTTCCCCAAGGACGTTGTGGCTGCCCCATCCCCAGCAGTGTCCAAGTCCAGGTTGGATGGGGCTTGGAGCAACCTGGGCTGGTGGGAGGTGTCCCTGCCCATGCAGGGGGGTTGGGACTGGATGAGCTTTAAGGTCCCTTCACACCATGGAATCTGGGATTCCATGTCAGCATCCTGAGGACACCTCAACTCAGTGTGTCCCGTAGCCAAACCAGCCCCTTCCCTGGGCCATATCCCCTCAGTGGGACATCCCCAAGATGCCCAACCCGAAACCCCACTCATGCAAATATGGAGAATAAGGTGTCAAACCATGCTCCTTCTGCACTTCCCCTTCTGAAAATAATGCTGTTCGCTCAGCTTCCCTCATTTTAACAGCAGCCCCCAAGGAGGAAATCACCCCTTGGTGCCCATCACAGCCCAAACACCCCCATCAAGCACGTTTCTTTCTTTCCTTCTTTATCCCTCACCAAAAGTCCTCCTCCCCCCTGGCACAGCCCCCAAGTTATTAGCTGACTCTGGATGAGCTGATGCAGCCCACCTGGTCCCACACACGGTTCCCCCACCACAGGACTCATCCAAATTGCTACCAAGGGTGCAAAAAGCCATCCTCAACCCACAGCACCTCCTCTGCTGTGCACACAGCTGCAGCTGACCATGTCCCCTGTACCATGACTGGGAAAGGGGAGGATGGTGAGGGCAGGTTTAGGGGTTGTTTTTTAACAGAGACCCAGGGGTCACACATCCAGACACCAAACTCGCGTTTTTCAGGGCTTAATCATCATTTAAACTCAGTCAGGAACTTCCAGAGGACATTGCAGAGCAGAGTTTGGTCTAACAGAGATGTTGTTTTGTTTTACATTTATTTATAGCAGCAACTGAAGTGTTGCAGAAAGACACTCCAGTAAAGGCAAGCTCCAGGAACACTCTCATCCCCAGCCCCTCATAAAAGGACACTGTCAGATTAAGGAGAAAAGCTGTTGTTTTAGAACAAGTGAAAAACAAGTAGTCAAGACAGTGAAGAATAATTGGGCTTTTTAAATAGGTTTTATTTTTATTGAACACCATTTCCATCCTCTGAAATTCCCAGAAACCAAGATCCTTCTGTAGTATTTAAACTGCAAAACTCCTTGGGTAGGATATTACACAATGAAAGGTGTGAAGGTTTCTCAGGTTGGGGGCAGAAGGGTGGCCCTGCAGCTCGTTTTTAAGGCTGGAAAAAAACCAATGTAAAAATATAAGCAGGCAGGCCAGCCTGGTTTCCAAAGGAATTCTGTATGCATGCACGTGTCAACAAATCGAGCCAAAAGGACACGATTTCTGCAAGCTCACCCTCTTTCAGCCACTCGCCTCTGAGGGCCTAGAACAAACACATTGTTGAAAAGGAACAAAACGTTCCTCGTGTCCCACTCTGCAGATGTCAGCTCTCTGTAAAAAGGCCACTCTCAAAACTCCCCGTTTTCCACAACAGCTGCAACTAGAATAAGCTCTACCTCCACCTCCTGTCCTGCTCCCACAACCTTCAGCTGCCCTAAAACATCTTCTGCTGTGTCAGCTGCACAGCATTTCTCATTTGCACCTCTAGTTATTTCTCTAGGCTGTCTCTCTCTCTGACACAGTAAGTGGCTCTCGAGGGTCTCTCTCCAGACACTAACCTGGCACAGGGCATCACGCTGCTCGACTGGGAATTTCCTGAGGGGCCTGGCTGCACGGTCCCCCAGGGAGGGGGGCATAATTAGCACCAGCATTAATTAAATCTTGTCACCGTTTCACTGGTGTGAACTTTGAATAAGTTTTTTTCCTGACAAGCAAGGTTTTTTTGAAATAGGCAACTCTCTCTCCCAAGGCAGAGTCCTCCTCATCCAGCGGAATGCAGCGTGTAGCTCGGTCACTGCTCCTCCAAAGGTGTCATTTTCCATCTTGGGCAGTGTTGTAGGAATCACAGTTTTGGCACTTCATGCCTAGGAAATGGAACTGCACTGTGGAGCGGGCACTGCAGTCATTGCAAAGGATCTACATGCACAGAAAAGAGAGGGGAAAAGCTTTAGCACCAGCAGGACACTCAGTGGTACACTGCAACAACACTGCTAGCAGTCACAGGAGTTTGCCAGGAGGGAAAAAGGCAGAATCTCCTTTTTTAAAGACAGAAGGGCTGACTTGACCTGTCTGTACCTACTCTGCTCACATTATGTAATCAGGAAGAACTTTTAGTATGGCAAGGTGACTCCTTGAGTAAGTCAGGGATTGTTTTGGCTGCTTAACTTGGGAAACCAATACAGAAACCCTCAAGTGAAAATGAAAGCAGATTAACAGTAGCTAGAAACATAAGCCAGCCTGCTGTGCATGGCAGGCAACTGAGTGTTCTTCTCAAAACAGGCAGTAAAGAGGCTTTTTTCTAAATATCCTGACTCCAAGAGCTGGTTGGATTGGTTGTTTAAACCTTAACAGATGCAACTAAAACATTAATGACCAGCACTGTTTAACTCGGTGTTTACCTGCAAACAGTTTCACAGTTCTGAGTTAAACACAAAGAAAGAAATAAATAAAACAAAAAAGCCCACACCAGAAGTAGTCTCTATGTGCAAGCCTTGCACCAATCAATAAATATTTCTGCAGAAAACCCAGCTTGTGTACTCTGGAACTCTTTGAAAACAAATGTTCTTGCTTTTAGCTGTGACAGTACCTCACACTGCTGGAAAGAGCAGGATACTTCCAAAGCCCACTGATACTACAACACTCATTTGTGGGGTTGGTTTCTTTTTGAGTGCCTGCTTTTTTTTTTTTTTTTTTTTTTTTGCATGTTCATAAACCCAGCAGACGGCTATTGTAAACCTACACACTGCTTCACCAATCCTTAACCATCAGGTAGACTTCTGATCCAGGACAAGTTCCTAGTGCCCTCTGCTGCCAGGACTGCAAAGGCACAGATCTACCAAGATCTCACCTCCACCATCCTGTTCTGATACTCTGTGGGCATGGGAGTCTGTGCCACTTTGTCGTCCAGCTGACGCCACTCCCTTGTCATATCTAACGTCGAGCGCATGCACAAAGGGCACCTGTAATCTCTGGCAGAAAGGGGAAAAAAAAATAATCTCAAGTCTAAATCAGCAGATGGAGCAGAGACATGAAATAAGTCCACTCAAAGGACAAGTTCTACATCATACCAAAGAGAAACACCACCATTTAAGAAGTTCTTGCAAACAGAAGTGGTAATCAAACAGCCCTTTTTAAGTTATCTGGTACAGGATTGGGCAATATGATCTTAACCTCTTTACATAATATTAAGAGAAGTTTACAAATACTTACCCCTTGAGCATGTCCTCGTAACAGGTTCTGAAAAGAAAACACAATGAGAATTTCAATAGAACTCTACCACATCACTTTAAAATCCTGATACAGTTTTGTAATGCAACAGAGCACTCCATTGTCTTAGGGGCCCTGCCTAAGGAAAGACACTGAAATTTAATTCATGAGCTGCCTGCCACCAGCCTCTAAAAACCACAGTGCAACTGTGTTCTGCACCAAGGAGTGCTTTCTCAAGAGGATTCTTGACAATTAAGTAGCAACAGAAGGAAATTCAGCATAGGAAAATATAGAATAACGATTACACAGGTGATTCTGCCACTGCTAAAATTTACTGTGGAAGAAATAGCACCTTTCTAAAGAAAGTAGCCTCTCCTTCATCAAGAAACATCTCCTGACATGTGGGCCCCTCAGAAACCAGCTCTAAGTACCTAGTACAGACTAACCATGCCTGTAGGGATGTGAATAAACACCACACATAAGACAGCAGCTATTCCCCAAGTATCTGCAACATCTTACCTGTGAAGAAGGTGACCACATGGCAGAACATGAGCTCCAACACGAGAGGTGTGAATATCCTGTTCCCAGGAAAAAAACAGACAAAAGATGAGGAGATTAATTACAACACAGTCAAAAATAACAGCCACATGCAAAGCCAAGAGATGGAAAGAAGATGCTCACCTCCAAACATATTGGGCAGTCCTGCCTGGAGACGTTTTCAATACACTTAGCAAAGAAAAAGAAAATAAATTATTCTACTGCAAGGATATCAGGGTTTTTCTAAAATCCCTTTAGAACAGTAAGAAAAGAGGTATGAAACACCACTGTTTGCATTTAGGTCCAAAGCTCTGAAAATTAACAGGTGGCTTAGCACATTAAAAACCAAACAGCTTGAAAGTCTATGTAGGAAAAGGGCTCCCAGAACTCCTGCACTGGCAAGCAGCCTAGCTTTCCCTGTTCTGCAGCAGGAAGAGGAGCTTAAATTTACACAGTGCCAGATGTGCAATCAAGAGCTCTTTATAAAACAGGAGGAGGAGACAGATGATTACTTGGTTCCCACTGCTAGCCAAGCCAGCCCATAAGTGCTCTGTGGTGCTGTTTGGTGTGCTTAGAGAAAGAGAACCTGCAGCTTCCCTGTGTGTGTCATAGAAATCATATTCTACAATGGTTTGGGTTGGAAGGGACCTTAAAGCTCACCCAGTCCCAACCCCCTGCATGGGCAGGGACACCTCCCACCAGCCCAGGTTGCTCCAAGCCCCATCCAACCTGGACTTGGACACTGCCAGGGATGGGGCAGCCACAGCTTCCTTGGGCAACCTGGACCAGGGTGCCACCATCCTCACAGGGAAAAAATTCTTCTTAACGGCCTGAGATGCAGGTGAGGCGCTATCAGCTTTCATTTACAAATTGTGTCACTTAAAAAAAAAAAGATATGGACTTGTGCTCTCACCTTGTGCTTTCCTCGAAGATCCAAGCTGAGGCACAAATTGCATTTTGAACAGTGAAAAAAATCCTCCTTGGGGCCAATCCTGAGGAGAAGAGCGTCAGGCCAGGCCGAGGCCGTTCCCTCCGCCTCCCCCTCACCTAAGNCTCGCCCCCCTCCCCGAAATGGCGGCGCTCCCCACGTCCCCCCTCACCACCACACACACCTTCTGCAGCAGGCGGCAGCGGGTACACTGCACCTCGGCGACGAGGAACCGGTCCAGTTGGTGGTTCTCGGTGCCGTCGTGGCACAGCCGGCAGGAGTACAACTTCCCGCAGCACGGCGCCTGACAAGCAAACACACGGAAAACCTCACCTCACCGCCCGTTTCCCGCCCAAGCCCCACAGCCACCTCCTCCTCCTCACCCGCAGCAGACAGCCACGCCGATAATGCTCGCAGCCTTCCCCCCCGCCGGACGCCATGGCCGCCTTCCCCGTTACGGAAGATCCGCCGCTTCCTCTTCCTCTCTGCTTTCCGCTTCCGCCCTGCAGGCAAAGCCGCGGAACGGACCCGGGAGGCCTGTTCGAATGATTTCACCCTTAAAGCTTTCCTCCTCCCCTAAAATCTTGACACGCTCCCGCGAACTTATCCTCCCCAAACCTTTCTATCCCCTCAAACCTTTTTTTCCTCTCCATTCCCATCAAACTTCCCTTCTTTCCCCCATTACGCTAAAACCTTCTTTTTCAACCCAAAACCTCACCGTTTCCCTAAACCGTTCCTTCCCCCTTGCCCTCAAACCTTCCTTCTTTCCCCCATTCCCCTAAAGCTTTCTTTCCCTCTCAAGCTTTCTTTGGTGCCCATTCTCCTAAATCTTTCGTTCTTTTCCTCCTATTCCTCCAAAACCCATTCTTTTTTCCCATTTCCCTTAAACCTTCCTTCTTTTTCCCCCCCGTTCCCCTAAACCCTTCCTTTTCCACTCAAAACCTTCCTTTGGTGCCCATGCCTGTAAACCTTTCATTCTTTCCCTCCTATTCCTCTAAAATTTTCCTTCTTTTTCCCCATTTCCTTAAAACCTTCCTTCTTTCCACAACCTTCCTTTCCTGCCCATTAAAACCTTCATTTCCTTCCCCTAAAACCTTGCTTCCCCCCCTCACCTAAGACATTTTCTTTCCCCTCCATTTCCCTAAACCCTTCCTTCTTTCTCCCTATCCCCCTTCCCATCCCCAAATTAAAACCAAACCCCTTGGCTGTCTGATGCAGCACAGAGGAAAGCAGAGACAGTGGGGAGGTTTCTCCTCAGTGTTTTCCAGGAGGAAGTGGTTTGCTGGTTCCCAGACAAGGAATCTGGATATCCCTTTATTTACCAATTTTAACGTACACATTGAAACACAGCATAGCCACAAAGCCCTAAATATTATTCTTATTTGTACTGTATTCTGCCATGATGCAACGATGGGAAAGGCCACGGATTTTGTGGAAAGACAAGTTCCAAAATCAACGACACCGTACAGGGAGGGACATGAGCTGTGACAGCACCCTCAAAGCTGCCAAAAAAGAAAGTTTTGACCAACGTAGGGACACCACAGAACTGACAACAACCAGCTTGAGGGCTGCTTAGTAAAAATGGTCTTGCAACAGTCCCAAGATGAAAGGGATGCCATTTTTTCTCTCTTCACAAGCCACTGTCACATTTGAGATGTCCCATTCCCCCAAGGGACCTAAAGGAGTGATGATAGAAGCCATTTCACACACTGCCTGCATCACAGCTTCGTGGTTTACACTGATGCTCTTCCTCCACCATTAATAGCAGCCAAATACAACCACCCAAAGATGGGAAGGAAAGCACGGAGGGAAAAGGAAGCTGACAGCAGGTGACAGACGCTGCTGAGCGTTAGCAAGGGTTTCAGAAGAACAGCTGGGAACATTTACACATTTAGAGGTTTCATTTCTTGCACAGACATTTTCTTCACTGGCGTTTTTGTCAAGGCAAAGGTGCTTTTTCAATATGTATCAGGTAGCCTGCCAACAATTCAGCAGATTATCTACTCTGTCTCATTATTCATTTAAAAATAAAACCTTGAAGAGGACAGCAGTTGGAGAGAAGAAAGCCCAGCTTCCTTCCAAATCCTCCAAACCAGCTTCTGCCCTTGTCACACACCAATAACCACTCTTTTTCCCTAAGTGGCCTCAGACAAGACCTTGCCCCTGGGCCACAAAGTCAAACATTTCAGGAGCAGTTTTGCAAGCAAGAAATCCAGTAGCAATGGCAGCATGAACTCTGTCCTCAGCCTGGACCCAAGCATCCCATGGCAGTCTGCTGCACTAACAAGAGAGTAAGGGATCCTCCTCTCTCCTGCACAGACCTTGCAGCTTTAGCATCTAGAAACTCGGGTGGACTGTTCTCACTGTTTCAGCCACCTACGCTGAGAAGAGAAAAACAGAACAATGTTATGGACAAGCTAAGAAAACCAGAGAGGTTGTCCCCAGTGATATGCTTCCTTTATTTGGATTTATTACACATCCTCGCCTTGCTAAAGCTGCGTGCTTATACCTCTCTACTTCACAGATGACAAAGCTTTAGAAAGATTTCTTTTCCCTGCACTTCTATTATCAGGATTGCTTCCCATCCTGATGTTTTTATTTTTTCCTAGTGGCATTATGCCATCGCATCACATGAGCACAAGTGACAAATAGACTCATGCAGAATAAAGAGCACACACAGCACCAGCGCAGAGATTTCAGTCAGCAGCTGCTCCCTCTCCTCAAAAAGAAAACACTAGCGCCCCCCCAAAATTAAGACACACAGTTTGCACCTGCATGGTGACAGTACTACTGTGACACACTCGTGACTGCCTGTGACCAACACCAAGAGGAGGGAGGCTGCAGTGCCTGGTGGTCCCCATGGCCACCTCGAGAAGCTCCAGTATGTGATGTCACCCAGGCTGGCAGCAGCAGTGTCCCCAGAGTGTTGGGTAAAGCCCTTCTGTGCAGGACACAAAGTTCCAATAAAGCTGGCAAGGGTTTAGAGCGAAGTCTTGGAAGAAAGAGGGGTGACTGTGAGAGTAAACACCCTCAGCTAAGCTCTGCAGTTCTCACTTCCAAGAAGATGAGACAGACTCCAATGCATGCAGCAGGATCCCTGAACTAGATACGTGTTCATGAAACTATCCATTTGAAAGAAATCAAAGAAATTAAAGCCTGCCTTTAACAGGAATTAAAAGCTTACCTTTTACTTATGATCCTCTCCATAAGGTTAGTGCTCTACTCTGGGGAAGCTGGATTCTGATGCATTGGGCATCAACGTTCCTGACAGCTGAAAAATGGGAATGAAAAAAACAAAAAAGAGGGTCAATTTCCAAGCACCAATTAAACTAAATCAAATCAGACTTCAGAAATGCTTCCTAAACACAGAGCAGCACCAACTACTGTGCTGCTTTGTTACCTGCTGTGAGGCCAGACTTAGGTTATGGAGGTCAATAGCAGCAAGGGAGGGGACACGGGATGCTGAAACTGTTTTATTTTCCTGTTTCAGAAATCTGGGATGCCATGCTGCAAAACACAGCCAAGGAACATGATGTTAGGGAAGCCAGAGCTGACTGTTGTAAGGCACACTGCTTCCTGCCACTCATTTAGAATCCAGGTTTCATTTAGAGGACATCAAAGCTCATACCTTCCACCCCTCTCAGTTCAGGAAGATGATTTAGCTCTGGCAAATGCACATCTTTCTTGGAGAATTCCCATTTTTTCCTGTTTGCCTGAAGGATGTTTTTTTCATTAGTAACCTGTAATCAAGGACATAAATAGCAGCCCAAGAAAATATAGATAAAACAAATCTGTTTTCAAGCTTAAAAATGCATCAACATAGCAATGTTCTGCTGTAGTTTGAACTTCTGTAAGAGTAAAATACTCTAGTGCATGTGAAGGAATCCATTTTGCTTGACTGTCATTTATACATTAAAACCAACAAATTAGTCATGGTAAAAACCACAGTCATCTAAGTAAGACTGCTTTCAGAGAGACAAACTGAAGTTACACATAAAAAGGCAAATGTTCCTGCTGGCAGGGGAGGCATATTGCAGTGCAAAGCTTTCCATTTCCCTTGTTTTGATTATGAACTTTTAATGTGTTTATGACATGACTAAATAAGGCCCTGACCATGTTCAGTCCAGATCCTTGATTCTGCTTCAGTAGCACAGCACACACAGTCTACTTTTCATGCCCAGGCAGGAGGCCATGGATACATTTCACGTCTTACAGACAGCCTGATTTGGACTGCTCCCCTCATTTAAAATTGTTCTCTGACACAAAATATGTTTCAACCAAGATAACAATTATAGCAAAGGATAACAGACAAAACACCAGTGAGAAAAAGAGGGCAAAGAAAAGAGTATTTCTAGGTGGGAGTTCTGGTGAAGGCTGTTACAGATGAGATTCTTGACAATAAAACATGTGCTTATGTTCAGAATTTATTTTTGCTTTGCCAAGGGGGAAGGACAGATGACTTACCGGTGTCAGGCTCACACTGTAGTGGCCTGCTGGAGAATTCTTTCCTTGCTTTAGGAATGGGTTCAAGTATTTTTTACTCTTCTCATCAACTCTGTAACCAAAAATGCCCCAAGCTTTGTATTAACTGGAGTCATGCAGTGAACATAAAACCAACAAATGCGAGACATCGAGAAACACTGTCATTAAATGCTTAAAAAGAAGGTTCATGGGGACAATATCCTTTGTGAGCTCAGCTAGGAAAAGTGGGAGTCACGTGTGGTCCAAATTGTCCTGAGTCACACAAAGGCCATTGTCACAACTTCCGGCAAACCCCTGCTGTCCAAACCCACACCTTGTGTTCCCACATTGTCACTGCACCTCTCTCAGGACATAACAATTTCTCAGCAACAGAAATGAGGAAGCTCTTTGATCTCTGCTCCCATACCTGTAACTGAGGTTCCCAGGCACAGGCCCCATCCCAACCATGGTGGGAGAAAAGCTCTGGTTGATGGGAGGTATAACAATGCCTGCATTCTTGGAGTAGTCTAAGCTGCTGCTGGAATCTTTCAGGCTGGTCTGAGGGCTCATTTTAAAGGGGTTGATGGCAGTGTCATAGAGGGAGCTGAGGTTGGAGGATCCGTCTGCTTTCTCTCCATCAGCTTTAGAGCGTTTTGCCTTCAATAACTTTGTATCTCTGCTCTTAGGGTCAATGCTGAAGTCCTGTTTCAAAAGATAAGCATCAGGTTTCTCTTATGATCATGGTTATGATCATACTTGGTTTAATTTCAAACTGCTGCATGTACTTACATAGTGATTTTAAAACATGGGGGGAAAAAAAGGCAATAGTAACACAGGTTTGGAAAACAGAGATATACCAACCTGGACACCAAGTATTTTTCTTTCTTCTAAAATGTCATCTTTGTCTCTTTTGCTGATTTTTGATCTTTTTTGTAATTGATGATCTCTGGCATCTTTCTGAATCTTTAATTTAAGCTCTTGAGTAAATCTCCATTCCATAGAATTAGAAAAAAAGGGTTTCTGTTAATATCATCATCAGTTGGTGTTCAGTCCAGGTTTTTATAGCATTTTAAATAATAAATAAACCTCGTGTCTTTTACAGAAGCCAGACAAATATGATGTATGTTACAATAAATAAAACCTTACAAACACACAATATTCACATGGCAGCAATAAAGGTGTTTGCATCCCAGACAGTGACTGCAGCAGAAGGCTGTACAACCCCATCTGGTGTGACACAGGGTGATGAATTAATGTCATGACAAGGTAAGGAGGCACACATGCCACTGCAATGTGTTTCCTGTCAACTCTCCTGTTTTCAGGAAGGCTAAAACCAAACCAAGGCATTCAGCAGCTGCCAGTTCTGCAAACCCAGCCTGCAGTCCCCCAGGCACAACTGCTTCACCTCCTAACATCAGCCTCCTTTGAGCAAGAAACAGACCACTCACCTTTCTGCAAATCCATCCTTGTTAAAGAAATCACACTGCAGGAGCTCAGCACAGGAGGGCCTTTTGTCTGGGTCAATCTGCAAACATTTCTGGCAAATCAATGTAAATATGGAGGCAAATATATTAGACCTGAAGTAAAGGCTTTAGCAGCTCAGAGAATCACAGAATGGTTTGGGTTGGAAGAGACCTTAAAGCTCATCCAGTCCCAACCCCCCTGCATGGGCAGGGACACCTCCCACCAGCCCAGGTTGCTCCAAGCCCCATCCAACCTGGACTTGGACACTGCCAGGGATGGGGCAGCCACAACCTCCTTGGGCAACCTGGGACATTGTAACCATGCTCAAAGTAAAGAATTTCCTCCTAATCTCTAACCTAAATCTCCCCTCTTCCACTTTAAAGCCATAACCCCTTGTCCTCTCACTACAAGCCCTTCTTAAAAGTCCCTCTCCAGCCTTCTCCAGGCCTCCTTTTGGTATTGGAAGGCTGATATTATGTGACCCCAGAGCCTCCTCTTCCTCAGGCTGAACAACCCCAGCTCCCTCACACTGTCTTCATAGGAGAGGTGCTCCAGCCCTCTGAGCATTTTTGTGGCCCTCCTCTGGACACTCTCCAACAGGTCCACATCCTCCTTTGGTCAGGAGCTCCAGAGCTGGACACAGCATTCCAGCTGAGGTCTCACCAGGGCAGAGTAAAGGGGCAGAATCACCTCTCATTTCCAAGTGAAGTCAAGAAAAAAAACCTGCAAAACTCCCCCTCCAAGGGCCTGTGATAGACACAAGGCAGAGGCATCACTACCAAAAACCAAGTTCCATGTTTGCTGGCTGCTTCCATTCCAATCAGCAGTCCTCACCCTGAGCCCTTGCACAGGGAATTCCTGTCACACACACAGACCACTCAGCTCTCAGGAACCCTCCCCTGTTTTCACTTACATTTGTGTGGCTTCAAAAATCTGCTCTGATCATCAAGCATTTCAAAGACAATCACGTGGGGTTCAGGTTATTTTAGTCAGACAGTGTGTCAATTCTCCAGATTACTGGGTGGAAGCACAAAAACCACACCCTGGAAGGATTCTTGGGAATCTGTTACCAAGTTGTAGGCTTCCCAACTCCCACACAGCAGACCCACAGCTCCATCCACACGTTTGGATGCCAGTCCATCCAAGCCTACTTGCTTGAAATGCCTCTACCAGCAGGCAGAAGACACTGTACCAACACAGCTCTGCTAGCAAGTTGTGAGTAAGGGGCTGTGTGTTATCTACAAAGACCCCACTTAGGTAGTAGACAAGGGGCAAAGCTTGCTGGGACCTTCCTGAAGGTCCACTGATGCACTGAGGTGTACGGGGGATGCTTTCAGTACACAAGCCCTTCATCACCTGTCAAATCTCCTTGGAAAACTTAATCAGTGGGGCACTACATGCTACAAATCCTGCCTGGAGGATGTGCAGTGACCATACTGTCTCAGGTGGTGACTGCTGTAGTCCCTCCTGTCACCCAGGAGAGTAGCTGTCATATCCTTGCAGTCCTCATTCAGCTACCAACCCAAGCAGGTGCTTGTTGCATGGGTAGCTGAGGAAAAGCCAGTTTAACAGCCTTTTCTGTAGGCTGTGCTCAGCTCCCTGAGGCAAAGAACAAATAAACAGAGAAATGTTCATAGAAAACAATCAGTTAATTACCTTGGCTAAATCTAGAACTGCAGCAGAGAGCTTGGGATATCTTTTGTCCAGAGACTCAGGCTCCTTCACTTCAGGCAACCTCATGCCAGCAAAGAGGGGATTTTTATAGAATATCTCTTGGTGTCTTGGAATTAAATTACCTGGAATCACACAAACAAAGCAGCCACATGGAAGAAATACAGAACAGTTCTGTGAAAACATCTGAGAAATACTGAAATATTGAAATACTGGGTCAGCACTTCTTCAAGGGCTACAGTCTGGATCATTCTCTTTCCAGCTGTGCCACGGGTTGGTGCTGTGTTCCCAAGCTCCTAGCTCCTCCTTTGTAAAAGGTGCCAAGACCTCACTAAGAGCTACACGGTCTCAGAAACAGTTTAGCACACACCCCAGCCTCTCTCCCCACATTCTACTACTCCTGCCAAAACATATTTGACCCCTAAGCAGGCACTAGGAACCCACTAGGCTACTCTTACCCAGGCACTTGGTGATATGGTAGAGCTGGTCAATGTCTGAATCTCCAGGGAAGAGGGGTTCTCCTGTAAGCATTTCTGTTATCAGAGAACCAATAGCCCACACATCCACAGCCCTGGGGAAAAAGAAACAAAACCCAAAACAACATCCCAGCTTAGCAGGGCTTCATTTGTCTCTTTGATCTAAAGGCTGATCCAAGCCAGAGCACAGCATGTCTTCAGCAGGTTCCAAGCCCTGAGGGAACAGCACGACAGCTGTTTTCCAAGTTTACAAGTGCTCTTATGAATGGCAAAAGATTCAGTTCTTGAAGCAGACAAATGTTAGCAGAAAACCTGACAGGTGTAAAATCAGGCTCCTAAACCTAATGTTTTAAAAACTTTAATATAACATAAACACGTTACTGGAATCTTGGCCTTCAGAGAGCACACAGGTAAGAAGCTCCTCTTTCTGCAGGCATCCACTCTTTAGGAACATTTACTGAAAATTAATTCACACAGGGACATTTACAGACCTGCATGATTATACAAACAGACCTGTGAGTAACACAGTTTAAGTTCTGACTTGGTTTTGGCACACTGAGGATCCCAGTAAGAACAATCCCACCTCCTCCCTCCTGAAATGTCTCCCTAGAATTTTTGGAGGGACTTTTCTGTCTTCTCCCCATGACTCCAACCACACAAGAGGAGCCCTGGGAAAGTCCAGGCTGGACCCTGGGGTCAGGAGCAGTCGGGAGCTGGAGGCAGGAACACACAGATTCAGGCTTGCCCAGTACTAGCATGGGCAACTGAAAAACTTCAGCAGCCAACAGACCAGGAATGCTGAGGGCTCTCCTCCCCTTTTGAGCCAGGAAAGCATAGCACTGGCAGCAGTCAGTTATGGAGTGGGAGAGAGAAGAGGAAGGATTAAACCTTGATGAGTGGATAAGCAGGGAAGGATGAACAGCATCTGTTTAACCTGTTTGCCAAGTAACAGTCCTCTCCCTCCCCCCAAAAACAGAGCACCCCTCTCCACAACCCTTCTGCAGCCTTACTTGCCATACTTGATGTCTCCCACCAGCAGCTCTGGAGCTCTGTACCATCGGGTTGCCACGTAGTCTGTGTAAGCTTCCCCAGAAGCTGCTAAGGTACGGGCAAATCCAAAGTCACAGAGTTTTACAACTCCTGACTGAGAAACCAGTATGTTCTCTGGCTTGATATCCCGATGGATTATCTGCACAAAGAAAAGCAAGTCCAGACAAATAAATTCCCCGTTCCCACGTAGCAAACTGGCTGGCTTGCCAAAATTGTTCCCATCCAGGTAGAAAACATTTTTACAGGCAGAGGAAATCTGAAGCCTGTAAAAGACAGCTACGTGCACACAGCCAGTGAACAACCCAATGCTGACTCACATGCACAGGTAAACACAGAACCTCTAATTTTAAAACACAGAAGTGCTGATTTCATGAATCTCTCTGCTTATGTTATGCAGGTGCTTTCATAGAAGTTATTTTAACAGGCACAACTTATAAGACTGGAAAATTTGGCCTTGGCCAGAATTCAAAAGCTCTAAGTATTGCAAGGGCCATGGGCATGTCCTACAGTTAAATGTAAAGAGTATTTTAGGAATTCATAAAAGTTTCCTAAACAAAACAAAACAAACCAAAAACAAAACAACAACAACAAAAAAAAGGTGTAAATGCACCTGTTTATCTATATAATTACACAACTATGGTTAAATTGTCAAACCTGTTAGAAATCAGTTGAGAACTTAAAAATACCAAAGAGAAAATGCAAGCCTACATATTACATAGACACGATCAGAATCAAAGTTTTGCAAGAGAGGCTGTGTCACTCTGCTACATAAGCCAACCAACAATAAAGTGCCACCAAGTATGGGATCTCCATTAGTCTTCTGGACCCTTCCTTTAAAAAACCCTCACAAAGCAGACAGATAACTGGTTAGCCGACATCAAGCTCTGACATTTTAGATTAAATTCAGTCCAGCCTCTTTCTTTTCAACTGAGGCTTTATTTCTCTGAGTTTTAATGTAGAGATAAAAATATGTGCTTCTGTATCTATCCATTCAGGGTTAATTGTAGAACTGATTTCTTGCACATACTTACATTATGACTGTGACAAAATGCTGTTCCTCTGATGATTTGAAATAAGTATTTCCGAACCCTGCTGTAGTCAAGTCCGTTTGGAAATGCCTCAAGGTCATCAAGCACCGTGTGATCCACAAATTCAAAGACCAGGTACCAGCGTTTCTTCTTTTTATACACTTCCAGCAGGCTCACCAGATTCTCATGCCTGAGTTGCTGTCATAAAATAAGGAAATATTTTGTGAGAGCTTGACAGGATATAATGGGTATACTGTGAGCTGTTACTTTAAACTGCAACCAGCCACTGCCCTGGAATGCTCTTCTGGTCATGACACCCATTCGTTTATTCTAAATACTCTCAATATTTTATAATAAATGTTATTTTGCCGTTTTTGTTTCATTTTCTTAACATTACCTGGAGGATTTCTACCATCTTGTATATGCAAACACCTGGTTTTGCAGCCTAAAACCAAACGGAATACTGACTAAGGACATTCCTTCATAATGGGGATGCTCAAAATACTGTTCTCTTCTCAAATAACCTCATGTGTTCTGCTTCTCACAACACTTCCCTCATATCAGAGGTGACACTAACTCACACCCTGATTTTGACAAGCTTCAGAGCAACCCTATGCTTTCAAAGTTTTAAGAAAACTTTTTGCCTTTCCCCAAACTGACTCATCTCTTTCCTCCTATGTTTCCAGGAAGTTCTACTCTGTTGTTCCTCTCTCTAGGTCCTCTTTTTAAAAATCTCTTATGTCTTCACTTAAAAGAAAAGCAAAAGCAGCTGCAGTATCTCTCTGCTCTAACTAGCTGTTGGTTCATCACCAGCTACTCAGTGTCTTTATCTTGATTTTTTTTGAGTAAGCCTGATAGAAAACTTTTCTTTTAAGCTTTTCCCATACCCAAAATACTTCTGTTGGCACTGCCAGACAATACATATTTACAGTAAGTAACAAGTGCCAGAACACAGCCACGCTGAATGGATTAAAGGAAAGTTCAGCATTCTTACCTATAACAGTGTTAACAATTAAACAGTTTCTATTAAACTGTGTCTAGTGGATTAAGAATGAAAACTGACCAGCTAAGGATTTGAAGAGATTTTTTCTTTCCCCCCAACATTACGCAGAAGGGAAAGATTAAGACAGTTTAGAGAAAAAACCCTGCAGCTTAAATGAAAAGAAAAAAAACAGGCTGATACATTTTCATGTGATTTTTTTCAGCACATTCTGGCCATCCAAGACTCCATCTCCCCTTCGTTACACATTTGTAAGACTGGTTTACCACACAGCACTTGAACAAACCAGCCCATGGTACAAAGCAGTTGTTTATTAGCTTGGAGCCTAGCAGGGAAATATCATTGGAGGCTGCACCACAGCCCAGGGATCACAAGGTGCAAAGGGTCTGCAGGGCATCAGCACTTGTAGGGGAAATGCTCTGCCAGCCCAGAGGGAGTGACAGCCAACCTTAGAAGGTTTGAAAAATGAAGACTGTGAAAGTGATGATCAATTAGAAGAAAAAAAAAAACAACAAACCCAACCCTTTTCTCAAAAATATTTTTTTCTTAGACCAGGAGACCTGAAGAAGTTTTGCTCTTTTCAGACACTATTAAATTCTTGCCCAAACTCCAAAACAGGAGGGGGAAAGAAAAATAAATATAAAAAAGTAAGTTCACAAGGAGCATGCAAGTAAAGAAATTACACAAAGATTAAATCCCTAGGTCTTCATTTTCACTGTGAGAGGCTGCATTTATTAAACTATATATGGAAACCTTCCCTTTGCTAAGTTCCCATTTACCCAGAAAAATTCCCAACACACCTAGGAAGTGGTACATGTTTTGACTGAGAAACTAAGCAAGCCTGGCCAACAGGTCAGGTGCAATCCAGACTCACAAGACAGAGTTGGAGGGGACAATGCTTGGAGCTGCTGGCTGAGCCTCAAGCTCCAGCAGGTGTATATCTATTAGTTCTACAGGTCAGTAGCTCCTGGAGTGGTGGCAAGTGGTGACTTTTATTTTAACTTGATGGCACAGGGACTATAGCCTTGGGGCAGCCAAGAGTAGAGGAGCCAGGCTTGAACATATTCCTACCTCCTGGATACCTCGCATCCTAGGAAAAGCCTAGATGCACCCCAAATGCAGCAAAGCTTGCCTTCATTTCCTTACCAGACAGATCACCCACGTCCCAAAGCTTAAAACCTCAGCCCAGACACCTGCTCTTCCATGTGCACCACACGAGGGACAAGGGAAGAAGGAAAATGCAAGTGCTGCTAAAGGCTGTGGTGGCAAACACAAGGACTGAAGGGGGTCAAAAGGGCAAGCAGAACAAGGGCTGTACATCCTGACTTGGAATGCCACTCTGCATCCTTCTCACCAACACAGCAGAAAAACCTGCCAGGGGAACAGCTCAGGAAAACTGCAAAAGCTTCTGTAGGAAGAACAAAGCCTGGAGAAAGCAGAAAGACCATATGACAAAACACTGAAAAAACACCCCAAAAAACCCCCAAAACCCACACACAAAGCCCTGTTTATATAAAATTCCTGGGTATTTTTCCAGACAAAGCATCTACAGCCCATGGAGAGAAGTACCTTTAAGAAACCAAGCCCCACAATGAGGCTACATCACAGAAGACTGATGATAAGAAGCTAACAGGCTGAACTATGACTGGGTATTTAGGTGGGTATAAAGCACCCACAGCTGATGCCAGGCAAATCACACACAAACAGCAAAGGACATCGTGCCAGCTGGCTTCACCCTAAGGGCTAGCCATTGATGCATAAGGTTCAGGGAATCTGATACCTGTCCCCTCCTCTAGCCTCTTGCCTGCAACACAAGTGCCATTAATAAAAGAAAACAGAGTAAAACTTTCCTAGAAGCAGGTATCCGTGTCAGGAAACACCAGTGCCCAGTCTGGTTAGGCACAGTGTCACACCTCCAGGTCACCACTCACCCGCAGGCTTTAAAAGCTCAGCGTTTCGTTTTCAGCATAATTCCCAGCAGCGATTTGGTACACGACACAGAGGGACTGTTACCACCAGGAGGCAACAGAGACCTTGTCACCACGCTTTCTCCTACCTTTCCCTGCCGAACACGGAAAATAAGCAGCCTAGATTCTGATCGCCTCAGGTTTAGCCAAGCAGATCCAGCACAGCACCCTGCCATGGGGAAAAGCAGTGCTGCAAGGCTTACACTCAAAAGGTTAAATGAATCTACCATAGTAAGGGTGCTTTTGGAAATACACCCAGGACCCAATTAAGTATCTTTTGTTTTGGATTTAGTTACACTTCAGAAACCCTGGTCAGAAGCAACTGTGTTTCCCTTTCAAAAGTGACCCAATGGTTTAACATGACATCTGTCCTAGAACTTCACTGGATAAACACCACTCCTTAAAGGACTATTCAGGAGTCTCAAGAGGCAGCTTCCGCTCAGGGACCCAGGCAGATCTCACCCCCATCCATCACTTTTAAAGAACTTGCACCTTTACTGCAAGGAAAACTCAGACATGAAGGTTACTATTCGGCTTGAAGGAGGCATTTTCCTTCAGGAAAGGCATTTAAACACCAGGATAGAATTCACACCATGAGGAGGCACCTGGAGCATGGAGCCACACACTGGGTCTCTCCCTCTCCATGGAGCACATTTTGAGCTCCATCCTTCCCCTTGCCTGCAGCAGAACAGGCTGCTCACCTCACCACTGACTGGTTCAGGTTGGAAGAGACCTTAAAGCTCATCCAGTCCCAACCCCCTGCATGGGCAGGGACACCTCCCACCAGCCCAGGTTGCTCCAAGCCCCATCCAGCCTGGACTTGGACACTGCCAGGGATGGGGCAGCCACAACCTCCTTGGGCAACCTGGGACATTGTAACCATGCTCAAAGTAAAGAATTTCCTCCTAATCTCTAACCTAAATCTCCCCTCTTCCACTTTAAAGCCATAACCCCTTGTCCTCTCACTACAAGCCCTTCTTAAAAGTCCCTCTCCAGCCTTCTCCAGGCCTCCTTTTGGTATTGGAAGGCTGATATTATGTGACCCCAGAGCCTCCTCTTCCTCAGGCTGAACAACCCCAGCTCCCTCACACTGTCTTCATAGGAGAGGTGCTCCAGCCCTCTGAGCATTTTTGTGGCCCTCCTCTGGACACTCTCCAACAGGTCCACATCCTCCTTTGGTCAGGAGCTCCAGAGCTGGACACAGCATTCCAGATGAGGTCTCACCAGGGCAGAGTAAAAGGGCAGAATCACCTCTCATTTCCAAGTGAAGTCAAGAAAAAAAAGCTGCAAAACTCCCCCTCCAAGGGCCTGTGATAGACACAAGCCAGAGAGGCATCACTACCAAAAACCAAGTTCCATGTTTGCTGGCTGCTTCCATTCCAATCAGCAGTCCTCACCCTGAGCCCTTGCACAGGGAATTCCTGTCACACACACAGACCACTCAGCTCTCAAACCCTCCCCTGTTCTCAGTTACATTTGTGTAATTACCACAACCTCCCTGGACAACCTGGCCCAGGGTCTTACCACCCTCACAGTGAAGAATTTCTTCCTAATGTCGAACCCAAATTACACGATCTACAAATGAAAAGGTGATGCCCTTCACGAACCTCGTCCTACTGCGACATCAACCCCTCCCTCCCAGCTGAAGAGGAACTTAAAACACCAAGCCACCAAAAAAACATCCGTTTGGTCCTCAAACACAGCCCCACTGCCCTCCGGCTTCCCTCCCCGCCTCCTGCTCCCTCACCTTCAGCAGTTTGATCTCCCTCACCGCGATCTTCCTCACCACCGCGTCCTCCTCGCTTTCCAGGAACTTCTTGACGGCGACGATTTTCCCGCTCTCCCTGTTCCTGCATTTGGTCACCACTCCGTAGCTGCCTTCCCCGACGAGGCCCAGCACTTGGTACTTCTCCATGGCCGGTACCTTTCCCCCTGAGCCCGCAGTCCTCAGGTGATGAAGGAACCGGGGCCGCCGGACGATGGCGGAGGCGGCCGCGGGCTGAACGCCCCGTCACCATGGCAACGGGCTGCCGTCAAACGCGCCCGCCGCACCTGTCGCGAAAGGGCGGCGGTGGTACCGGGGAGCCGTGACCGGCGGCGGTGGTACCGCCCCGAGGTTCTGTCAAAGGGAACCGGAGAGGTTTAGTCGTTTGGTTTTGTGCTAATGGACCCGCTTTTGGTGTGTTTGTGCCAACTGGTGTCAAACCTGAGCCGGCAGTACCGGTCCTCTTGCTGGAGAATGGAACCCGGGTTATTTTCTACTTCTCCGACAATAAAAGATAATTGTAAATTATGTGGAGAAGTTCGATAGGTCAAACAGCAAGGCATAGGGTGTCGGCTACACGAGATTTCTCTGCTACTAATAAATCATCAATGTGCCGTTTAAAAACGTCCATTTTCTAAAAAACCAACATGCTGCAAATCTTTTTACTAAAATTTTAGAAAATGAGCAGCAGAGCAGCAAAGCCCTGAGGCAGCCTTGTCTCCGTTATCTTTCCCCCAAAACACGAAAAAAAACACCCTGATGTAAGATAAAATAAGCTACCTTTGCATATACATGTATTATGTTCATGAATTACAAGGTTTAAGACCAGGTTCTCATCAGAACTGGGAAAAAAAAATTTATTCAGTAGTGGCTGCAGAAAAGAGAAGGCAATGTAGTGTCTCAGAAGAGTGAAAGGGCCCTGTAAAGCACGACTCTCCTTTGAGGTTCTCCTCTGAAAGCCATCAAGAGACATCAAGAACAAATGAGTAAGCAACCTTACCTCAGTATGAAAATGTGTGATGGGCAGAGAGCCAAGATTTAAAAAAAAAATCACAAATAATAAACTAGCATGAATTAATTTAATGAATATTTTGTGCTTGTGCAGCTGTGTGCTGCTGCAAGGCAGCTCGTGTTGCTAAGAAAGTGGCAGTGAATAACTGGATTTGGAATGGGTGTCTGCATCAGTGCCTTTGCTGTGTGTTTTATTTTAAAATGTGGTTGTTTCTGTACATATTCCTGTGCAACTTAACACCCAGCACAAAGGTAACCCATTTCTTTCCATTGGGGCTGCTTCTGTGTAGCAAATGAGATTTAATCCAACATCCTCTTGCTTTTTCTGCTCCACACCAGTGAGGTGAGGGATGTAGGAAGGTGTGAGGGTGAGAGTATTTTTCTCACATTGACTTGTCTGGCTCAGGACATGAGTGGCATGGCAAGATGCATGCAGGAGAAAGCAATCAGAAGCAGAAACTACAGCAAGAAAAATGTGTTTTGTGTTCGTAGCCCTGAAAGTTCCCTGTTCTGTTTTTACCCATCAGTTCCTAGGCAACTCTCTCCTCAGTTTGGTGGCCACAGTCTAAGGTGCTGTAGAAGAAAAGGTCTCCAATTGCTCTGAAAAAAATTATGAACACCTGTCAGGTTTGACAGCGACATTTCTCTTTGGGAGAGAAGCAGTCTAGATCTCACCAAAATTACATTTTCCAGGTAAATAGCATCACGAGGCATCATATATTCCAGTAACACTTTCTGAAACCTTTCTCATATTTCTCGAGTCATGTTGATATGAGGTCACCTTCTGTAATGCATTTCTTGTTGGTTTTCACCCTCAGTCTCACTTCCTATATGCAATCACTGTAATGCACCTTTCAAGGCTGGCCTCACATTTCCAGGAAAAAAAACAAAACAAACCATTGGAGCTCAGTTGGCATTAATTTATTATATTCCTCCCACCTCCTACGGCTCATGATTACTGTAGCAAATGCTTCCTCTGAGTCCTGGTATCCATAACTCACTTGACAACCAGATAACTCTTCCACTGCTCAGACACTTGGTTTTGTTCAGTGAAAGGTGCAAACCACAACCACACATGCACAGCAGGTTTCAAAAACTCACTTTGACCAGTGCAGGTGGTTCTTCAATTTTATTTTTAACCCTAGCAAACAATATTGGGAACCATATTCACTCTCATGGAGTGTCCAGGATTAATGGGACCCCTCTTTAATTATAGAATCCAGCTGCCTCACTGGGTTTTTATCATCATGACTAACTTAAAAGATGACAACAATTTATTTTTGCTATAGGTTTGAGTGCTTTTTTTTTTTTTTGTGTGTGATTTTCATTTTTACTTATTTAACATCACTTTTAACTCATGATGATGTGTGCTAGTGTGGTGCTGGAATTTGAAGCCAGGAGAGATGGTGGTGAAGAACAAGAGAAATATCTTACTAAGCCATACAGTACCTGTGCTCCAGAGCTGTCTGACAGCCTCTTGGCATCTGAACAGCATTGATTTAGTCACAATACTTTGAAACCCTTTTTTCTCTTATGTGATGTCCATATTCAACAGGGCCCTTGAACTGGATTCTGGAGAGTCATTATTGGTGATGCTTTTTCATATTGGCCTTTGGAACTGTGGAATATTATCCTTATTTCAGACACAGGCTACTGTGAGCTCTCCTGTTCTTCCACAACCACAGGAAAAGCTTAATGAGGAAGTCAGTAGCTAGAACAACTTTTTTGAAGTATCTAATGACTTAGAGAAGTTAGGGATGAAGTAGCCTGGTGCCCTGAATGATCTTTCAGGGCTGAAATTAAAACGGTAAGGCTTAGGGGTTTTTTTAATGCAGGAATTTTTGTTCACATCCAAGCTGTAATGAACACAAGCCAGGATACAGGATCGCACAACACACCCTATCCCTCTCCATCACACAAAACGCAGGGGAACAAAATAAATTAAAATAAACCACACCAGTGGCACACGCTGGCAACCGCTGACTGTGATGTTACCACCTGCTTCCCAAGGCACCTTTGTGGTAAACCACCTTCCTTTTTTTTTTCTAACTTACCCTGACTTCCCAGCTTCGGTTTCACACAGGACCCTCCTCACCCAGTCCCCTCACCCTCCTCTGATGTTTTTTCCCTCAAGGCAACACCTGGAATGGACACAGATACCTTTGGCAGCAGGCCTGAAGGAGACGAGCCTTCCAAATTCCCAAGATTTGACGGGATACAGTTGTTTGTTTTTTTTTTTCTTAGTGCGTTAGGCAGTTTTAGCCCATCTTGGGCGCCGCCACTGCTGCCTCCTCAGAGCAAGAGCACGGGAGCTGTCGGGTCCGACACCTCCATCCCCTCAGAGCCCGGGAATGGGCGGACGGAGCCCGCAGTCGCCCCAGAGCCTGGGAAGGGGCGGACCGAAGCCACCGCCCCCTCAGAGCCCGGGAAGGGGCGGACCGAAGCCGCCGCCATCCCCTGAGTGCCCGGGAAGGGGCGGTGCCATTGCTCGGGGCATGCGGCATCCGCCTCTGCGCAGCGGCCGCGGCCATGAGGCGGTTGGCGCGGAGCCTCCGCCCGCCGCCAGGCCCTTTGTTCCTTAGGGTCAGGGGCTGCTTTCGCTCTCCACCCTCCTCTCTCCTCCTCCTCTGCCGCCGCTCTTGATGGCAGGGGCGGCCTGAACCCGCCTGAAGGGAGGAGGAGAAGGAGGAGGAGGAGCAGCAGCAGCAGCAGCAGCAGCCGTTTCCCAGGATGCGATGGGGAACTGCTGGGCGCAGTGGTGCTGCGGGCTCTTCCTCCGGAGAGAAGCCGGGAGGCTCCAGCGAGGCGGCGGGTAAGCAGGCGGCATAGCACGGCTTCCCCTTTCCCCTCCCCGGGGCGGGGAGGTGCTGGGCCCGCCCGGCTCCGCCTTTTCTCCCTCCTCTTCCTCCTACTTGCAGCGAGCCCTGAGGGTGCCGATCGGTTTTTCCGGGGGTCCGTGGGGTTGTCTTGAGGGCTGGAGAAATGGGTTTCGAGTTTTTGGGGTGCGGGAGGCAGACACCTCATGCAGGGGAGGGGGGACACCCGGGTTACCCCCTCGTCCACCCTGGGCTGTCCCCTTCTTCCTCTCCTCGCAGCAGCAACTCGGGGTGGGTTGGAGGCAGGAAAGAGGAATAAAAAGGTTCGTGTGTTTCTGCATGGACAGCTGGAGATGATGAAATGCCGGCGGAAGGTTGCTCGGTTTTGTGCGGCTTGCAGGGTTGATGGTAATGCTCTCCAGGGTGTCTGTCCGTGAGGACATTCTTACCCCTTCCAGCCGGGTTTTTAAATATGTATTCTCCGGAGGAAGCAGCTTGTAAAGATGTTTTTTTTGTGTTGTGGGTTGTTTTTTTTTTCGGGTCAGTTGTCAAAATCTGTGTAGGCTCTCCGTGGTTGTGCAAAGGTGGAAAAAAACCCACCCATTTATTTTGTGGAATATAATCTTGTGTTCTCTGTGAGTCGGGTGTTGAAACTGTTGGCATCAAGGGTGACTACTGCAGGAGATCAGGAGCAGAGTAATCCAAATCATCTTTCATATATCTTGTAAATGCATAATCCATCTTTTGGAAAAGCGGTGTGCAGACGGGAAGGATGAATTACCTGTGGAAGAAATTGGCTTTCTTCCATACGCTACTGGTATTTGATACTTATTTTTAACTCGTGTTAGGACTGAAGTTGTTCTAGACAGAAGCCCTGAGTATTTCCCATGCTGCAGACTCGTGGCCTTCTATTTCACATCAGCTCTAGCAGGCATGTCCTGATGTTCTGCTCGTCCTGAAGAACTAGGAATTATTTGCAGAGAAATGGGTGAAAGACCAGGACAGTGTGCATGGAGGACACCAGTTTGTATTCTTAATATTCTCGAACTGAGTTTATGAAAATATCTGATATGCTTGAACCCCTAGCACTTCAGTTTCTTGTGTTAGGCTGTTTTTTTCTCAAATGGATGGTACTTGAGAAGTTCTTGCTTCACACGCGTGTTTTGCTGAGTCTTCACTCAGGGGCTAATACCCTCTGTTTAGCAGTTGGTGGTAGTGACAATGAGTCTGGCAACATGGACTTAGTGTTTAAATTATCGCTTTGGCTGTGGAGGTTCTTTGGTCATTTATTCCCCCCTTCCCAACTACTTCTGACCTCTAAATTGATTTATAAGCACTGGACAGGAGACAGAGTCCAAAAAGGCACGAGATTGTCTTGGTTATAACTGCAAATTCTGGGTATCTTTTCTTTTTCTCTCTGGTCTAAAGTGACTATTGCTTATATTTATTTGCCTGTTTGTTTTTTTCCCTTGTATTCTTTTTTCTTCTTTTTTTCTTCTACATTTGCAATACCTTGTTACCCATCTGCCTGCAGTGTCATCTGTTCATGTACTTGAGTTTGGTGCATGTTTGAATCATGAGCCATCGGTTGTTAGCTTCCTGCCACACTGTCTCCTAATCTCCAGCTGGTTTTCAGCAGACAGTTGCTGAACTTATAATAGATGCAGATATCAAAATTAAATGTTTCTCAAGTCTGGTTTAGAAAATGAGATGGTCGATTTAAACAGAAGTATTAAAAGCTGCAAGCATTTTAATCAGCTACTTTTCTGTTGCAATTGAAATTGCTATGGATGGAGGTGAAGTTGATGAGTCTTCCATTTCTGTCCCTGATGACCTCAATCGTTGCTCTGGGATGTAAGGCCTGAAACTCCAGCACAAAATTAGGATTTCTGAGTCCCTGTTCAGCAAGTAGCAGAAAGCATAAATCTTCCTTGAGGTGTCGTTGCTGTTGGGCTGTTTGTAATTTAGGAAGCTTGCACTGCATTTGCCATATTTATTTTTTTGTTTTACAGGTTGACTCTTAAATTCTTGCAAGTGATCTGGGTGCAGCTCATGGGTTTGTGCAGTAGAGCATAATTTAATTATCTGCTGTAAATTGGGATCACGCTTTTGTTAACAACATAGATAGTCCTGAAGCAGTTGGCTGTAACAGTTTTATTAAATTAGGTTCCTAATGGTATCAACTCCTGCACACTGAAATGTTACACAGAAGGGTAGCAGTGAAATCACTTTTAAGTGTTGGTGCCACATGTCCTGATTATACTTGCACGTGAGCTCAAGTGGTCTTTCACCTCTGGTGTCCTGGCAATAAATTCACAGCTGCCACTGAAGAACTGCTTCCAGTGAACTGATGCAGGGAAGGAGAGGTTGCCCAAGAAGGGAGAAGTGAGTTGCCCAACAAGCTGCCAGGGGAGATGTACCCTAACTGAATTCTAAATGAAAATATGATGGAGGTGAAATATGACACAATTAAAATAATTCAGGCTTTGGCTGGTGTGTGGCTTTTAGTGTGGTAGAAGTAGGCGTGGGTTGTGAGTACAGAACAGATCTTTTGTACAAGTAGAGAAGTGCCAGGGGCCCTTGGTTTATTCCTGATTCCAGTCAGCACTTGTAAGTGGAAGCTTTTGTTTTTAAAATAGTCGGATGGAATGGATGTGGTACTGACACACCGGTGTACTTTTAAATGTTCTTTTGGCTGACAGCCAAGCCTCTTTCACTAGGCAAAAATGTGCTCAGGTAACTTAATACTGTGTTGTTTTTATAGAGGGCAGTGTTAAGACAAAAGAAAGAAAAAAAAAAAAGGAGCAGAGTGCCTGTATAAAATTACAGACTGTGGGTAATTTTTTGTGGTTGGAAAACATTGACTTGACCTCTGTAGATGTTTTTCTCTGAGTTTCAACCTGCTAGTTGTGCCAAGCTGTCAGAATTAAATGCCTGGTTTAACACTGATGTTGTACAAGACGCTACTATAGTAGAGAGTTAAGTGCTACATAGAGCAACAGCGTGATTAGAGATTGGCTGGAATAAGATAAATGTATTAAAGGCACTGCAGAACAGGCTAAATGTCTGTAAATGTCAAGTCCAGGATCTTGATGGATTTCTCACTTGGGGGTGTTTGTCTTTTCTCCAGCTGTATCCATGTTTACATGCCATTGCTTCCTCCTGCACTGGGAGCAATGCAGAGCAAAGGTTGCTAAGTAAATGTGTTTCATAGATGAAGACTTCGTGTTTATTTTATACCCATGTAACCTATTTCAGAAGCTATTTAAAATTATCAGGCTTAGTTTTCTTCTGGTGTGAACTGAAGACTATTCTGCAATGTAACTTCAGATTTTTTTTTACAGATCAAAGTATTTTAGAACATGTCCAAGAGGAGAACACTTCACTATAGAGGTGAGTGCTTACATTTCTAGTGATTGAAAAACAAACAAAAAAAAAAGTGGAAGAAGCTAAATTCTAGCAATGTCTTTAACACTTTTTGCAGTTTATGCACATTGAAATATTCTGGGTTTTTCCAAACCAAATTGCTGCTGTGCTGGGTGGTAAGTGGTTCTTACAGCACCTCATAATATTAACACATCATCTCACTTTATCATTTGGAAATAAGAGAAGTACCTGTTGTGATTGGATACTTGGCACCAGAGCATTCTGAAGTAGCTAAGTACATCTTTTACATACACTCATGTACACATCCTGTGTTGGGAGGGATTTTTCCCTTCTGCTTGTACAAGTGTGGGATATTTAGTTCCTGCGTGCAGGATCATGAATCTGATTCTACAGAAAGCTGGACTCTGGTGAGGTTACTGGTGAGCTTTGATGTGTTATCCACTTTGTTCACTGCAGAGGTCCTTTCTTGGCCACTGAATATCACCCCTTTTTGCTAAGGGAGGTGTAAGCTTAATTTCTATGAATTGAGATTCTCAGAATAACCTGTTCTACTTTTTCTGAGTTTTCCTTATGGTCTAAAAGTCCTAAACCTTTCGGACTGCTCCTTTTACTGAGAGTAATGTTAAGCTGTCGTCTCTGCTTTGCCATCCAAGAAGGGGGGCAGGTATATATGGCAGAGGAAATGTGAGCTCACAACTTCCAGGAGGGAGAGAGTTTTTCTGTAGCAGAAATGTGATGCAGAAAAGAAGATTCTCCTGAGGTGTTTGTTGCTTGTTAATTTTTAGAATTCTGGGTATAAAATAATAGTGAGACACCTTAATATTTTTTCATTTTGCCTCTGCATTTTATGTGAATATTGTATTTAAGAAACATAAGAAGATAAGTCCTGCTCTAAAAGTAACACTGAAAGCCCTGGAAAGTTGGGGCTTTCATGAATGGTGCTGTAGGCTCACTCTTATCATTAGAGCAGTGTTTTTACAGGACAGGTTAAACATGAAATCATGTTTGCTGTGTGTATTTAGTGACATGTTAAACTGAATTCTAAAGATTGTTTACTTTTTCTCTGCAGTTTGAGAACCTAGTGGAAAGTGATGAGGTATGTACCTGGATCATAATGTGAAACCTGCTAGTACAACCCTTAAAAATGGTTCCAAGATCTGTATGTTTTATGCTTTGTTGTAGGCTTTAAAGTGCAGGGTGGTTTGTTTTGATTTTTTTGTTTGTTTGTTTTAACTTTTAGTTTTTGCTTGATCTAGGAATGAATATTTTACACTTCAGGAAAACAGATGACTTAAGAGAGAATGGGTTGGGGGGAGTATGAGAAGCAATCCTTTTAGGAAGAGCACTATGGACATAAGGCAAAAAGAAAGGAAGAAAAAAGAGGTGGGGGGGAAAAGGTAGGTGAGGAAAACTTGAAGTAGAATGTGGTCCTGGTGTAACTCTTGTGTAAGACACAGCAAGTGCTCTCTGAGAACATAAATGGACCTGGGTTGCTGTGCTAAGGAAAGTTTTGTGAATGCTCTGTCTCAAGGGGTATCATGGCTGGACAGTACTTTAGAAAAATGGAAGTTGGTCTTAAAATGTCACTCTTAGCTATTTAATGCATCTTGATAATGGGCAGGACATGCACCACAAGTTCAGTGTCCTGTCTTGTATTTAAAACATGAGGACTAATAGTGTGGTTCCTGGAATTTACTACTGAAATATTAATTTTGAGTTGGATTTGTTTGTTTCACTTAGCCACTTTAGCTGATTGCATAACAAGATATTTTTTTAATTCCAAATTAAACCAGAAGATTTCGCCCCAGCTGAAACTGATTTCGTATTGGGGTTTTTTTTTCCCCCATATTAAAGTTGATTGATGGATGGGATTGTCAATAACTCAGACTTTTTCTTTTTTTAAATTCTTTAACAGGGTGAAAGCCCAGCAAGTAGTCACAGGTAAGACTTGGAGGTTTAGGACCTCTCCTTCCCTCTGCTCTCCCATTGGGACCATTACATTTTCCAGGGTTTCTGCCTTTTTAGTTGTCAGAAACATGGAAAGGATACGTGTCAAACTGACCTTGGTGCTTAACCATATGAAAAGAGTTTAGATGATAATGCATCCTGCAAAAATGGTGCCAAACAGTTACAACAGTATCTTGCAAAGAGAATATTCATTCTTGTTCCCAGGGTCTACATTTAAAGTTACACATCTGTTGATGATGCAACTCCAGTGAATTTTTTGTGAGCATGTAAATATTTAGTCAGTAGGTCTGCTCTGTAGGAAACAAGGGAGGCACCAGTGTATGCTTTGGTTGTCTTAATTCTTGACATTTTGCATTATTTAAGTTTGATTCCCAAAATGTTGTTCCCTCTCAATGGTCCCAAAGCATCAATATAGCAAACCTTGTAATTATTATAATGATCATGCAGTCTTGCTTGTTAGATACATAAATAAAGTAGGCAACAGGTGGCAGGGGAACAATTTACAATTAGGGGACCAAAAGAAGTACCAAAAAGAGTGCTATTTATCCTGCAATGATTTTAACTGTTCTATTCCAGTAGTTCTATTGGCAAACAATGGTTTGAAAATATGCTTTGCAAAAAATGCTTTTGAAGGGGAGACAGCATGGGCTGTGTAAACTGGAACTTTGGCACTCAGTTCTGGGGAGGAGCAGGCTAAAAGCACAGCTGCTTGAATTTGCATTGAAGGACCAGTCAAGAAAGGGCACATGGATATGTTTAAGTGCACCTTGGGATTGTCATGCATAAATAATAGATGGAGACCTTCTGTGTTTCTCCCATGCTTTTAGACCTCTGACTGAGGAGGAGATTGCTGACTTGAAAGAGAGACATTATGACTCCATTGCTGAAAAGCAGAGAGTTGTTGATATGAAACTTCAGTCAGAGGTAAGCAGTTACCATGACTAGTATGGTGTGGGCAGCTTTCAAGTAGTTAAGATCAACCAGGAACACAAGGGGAGTCCATTTGCAGGAACAAAAGTGGGGGTTTGTTCATCAGTTGGTATTTTTTAGCCAACTAAATACACAAAGAGATGGCTGCACAACTAAGTGTGCATCAGAGATTGCTTCTTTTTAAAAGCCTCTTAGCTGAGAAACTGAATTAATAGTCTGGCTCTCTGACTGAGATCTGTTAAATCTGAAATTTCTTTTAATGTTGTTTTTTTTTTTACAAAAGGTAAAATGGGGAGTATAATTGATTCAGCTTTTCTTGTGCTCTGTTTTTTCCCAGAGCTTTTCTTAAGCAAAAAAAAAAATAATTTTTTTTTGTTTTGCTTTAGTGTGTTGCAACAGTTTATGGAATCTGATCTGGAAAACAACCTAGAAATTGAGAATTATTTTTAATGAACCATTAAAATACTAATGAACCATGCAGATGAAAATATTTGAGTCATTCGCTGTGCAGTTCATAATAAACTGCATTATGCTTTGACAGCAGTTCACTAGTAATGATGTTTGTCCAACAGGGTAATGTTTTAGCTACCTAAATTTCTTGGGATGTTTGGCTGGGAGGGAAGGTGTTAAATTCAGTTTAGGAGGCAAAATGTTTTAGCTGTAGTCAATTTTATTTTATTTTTTGTTTTCTAGTAGGTCTTTTGTTTTGTTAAACTTGTGGCTTTATTCATAGGAAGATAGATAGGTTCTGCTTTTGTTAACCATTACTATTTTGTTCATATACAGTTAGCCTTACAAGAGGAGAAGTTAAGAATAGAAGAGGAGGCTTTATATGCTGCACAACGTGAAGCAGCCAGGGCAGCAAAGCAGAAAAAGCTCTTGGAGGTGAGGGGAAAAAGACCCCAGTATATATCAGAGCTTCTGTTCTGTTTCTGTGTATGCAGATTTCCTAATATCCTTTACATCTCAGGAAATGTAATGAGGGAATTGCTTTGGCTTATGAATTCCAGTAGAGAAAGAAATACATGATTGGAAAAGGACAGCTGGCTGGAACAGCTGAAAATTACTGGAATTATTTGAAACAGCTTATGTCACCAAGTATAGATTTTGAATGAGATGTATGATTTTAATCTGTAATTAGCTGAACAGACTTTGTACATGATACAGAAGTTACTGAATTTTAATATAAAGTGATTTGTGATGATTTTCTAGTTAAAAAAAAAAACCTCTGAAATTAAGCACACATCCTGACAACATTTAGACTTGTAAATTATACCTTACATATTTGTGCACTTAATTGTTCCTTATCTCTGTGGTCTGTCTCAACGTTCAGATATGTGTTTCTGTGTCCTCTGAATTTATTGTAATCCCTGGTTGGAGGAGAAGGTTGGACTTGATGACCTCCTGAGGTCCCCTCCAAATGGATTTGTGCTATGATTCTGTGATGTGTATGTGTAGTAGCCAAAGTTCAGTAATGACCTAACAATAATCATTATTTATTAATTGTATCTATGCCTGCTTTCAGATGTCTGGTGTCTGTTTTTGGAGCTTGGTCAAGCAAAACAAAAACCACCTTATGTTTTCCTGCTGTTTTGAAAGCAGACACTGGTTCTGGATCCTGATAGATGTGTGACTGCTGGTATTCATGTCACAGTACATATTATCAGTGCATTTCAGTATTTTTGCTGTCTTAAGCTATTAAAGCATGTGTTCCCCCATAGATTTCAGTTTGCCACAAATGTGTACATTAAAAAGAACATTTTCACTTTTCTGTATGTGTTCATCTATAATGTGTGTGGCTGCAGTTAAAATATGTTCAAGAAAATGTTTGATACGTGTTCAATTTGAAATAAATTTTCAGAAGTTCAGATTTAGGCTAAATGAAAAAGTCTGAAATCTACAAGGGGTATAAAGGAGAACTTTAACCCCAGTGTACTGCCTGTATTCAAAAGAGAGTGAATTGCAAATTATTTCCAGACTAATAGTGATGACTGAGTTTTCATCTAATATTTATGTTGCCTAAGTGTAGGTCTCATTTCACATTTCTCTTTCTATCCTCTTGTCATTTGTTATGGGAGGGCTAATTCTTCTTGACCTTTTTGCCTCCTTTTATTTATTTATTTTTAAAACACTTCTGGTCTCTATAAAAAGTAGATATTTTTTTTTTAATGGCTTAAATGACTTGTGAGAGAGTCCTGTGCAAGAAATGCTAAATTTCTTGCCTGACAATATTTTAATCTGCACCTCTTTTAGTCAGGACCTAAGCTAGGATGCATTACTGATGTTTTAATATCCTCCTCTCATAAAATTAGTACCACTTATCCCCTTTACAAGCCATCAGGATTTGTAAGGAAGCATTTTTTAATAGATACTCGTCAGGCATTTAACCTTTCTAAATAAACTAGAAGCCATTTTGTAATACATAACTCTGCTTTGATTTTGGGCTGAAGTCTTCTGAATGAGGAACTGCCTTTTTTGTTGGCAGTATGACATCCCTTTAATAACTTATTTGGCTTGCTGGTGTTGTCCTTCTAAATCTCAGGGTTTGTAACAGCAGAGAAATCTCATACATGTGTATCCTGGAACTTAGAGTGCTAGGTATTTGTATGTGACTGAGCAAAATGGGTAGACGATTGAAGGATAGTATGTGTGTATATGAATCTGAAGAAAATGGATGCATACATCAGTAATTCTTTTTTTTCCAGGGTTGTTAACTATTTTGGTGCCCAATTCCTGTCTTTTTCCCTCCATGTTAATCTTCTCACCTATAACTTCTATCATGTTATTTCTGCTACTTTTTCCCATTTCCTTACTGGTTTCTTTCTGCTTATTCTTGAGACTTCTTTAAATAACCAAGATGGGAAGTGTGCCAAGAAACAAAGCCATCCTCATCTTGGGATTGAAAACTGACAGCTGATCTGATGCCATTATCTCACAAGATTGTTTACCCAGTGAAGAGAAATTCTTAAAGTTGACATTAAAAATGATGGTTTATTTACCCCTGCTTTTCTTTGGCAGGGACAGATCCATTAAAGCTGAGAATAGATTAATTTCTTTTATTTATCAGAAAATACAGTAGCTAGATATATTAGATTTGTCTATGAAATCAGCTTGTTCTTTTTTATCTTGGGCTTTGTCATAATCAGGGAACAATTAGTGCTTCACAACTGGTTTACCTTCAATCACACTGTTGATGTGCCCAGTTTTTATGCCCTCATTTTTTTCAAGGCAGGGAAAAGAGACTTGGGCAACTTCAGTGGTTTAAACCCTAAAACTGAAGCAGACCCCTACTTCCATGACATCTGTTGTTCCTCACGAAACTACAAAAAAAATGCATTTATGGCTTCTGCCTTGCATTTTGCCTTCTGTCTTTGCTTAGTGATACCAGGAAACTTTCTCCTTTAACAGTATAGAGTTATTAATAGTTTTGTCCCAGTGAGGCAGCAAAGAGCTTTTATTAATATAAATGAAACACTCAGTGGTGATTGAGACAACCAGGGGAGATGGCAGTACCACACTGGGCAGGGATAAAAGGATCTGTAAGGAAATCCTTCTTAAAGAAGTGGTGTTCATATTTCTAGACAAATTGGTGCTTCTTTTTGGGTGCTTTTTTTTTTGTGTGCATGAAATAGTTCAAATATGTTCAGAGCTTTATTTGCAAAGCTTCTGTCTTTGCACCACTTGCGCCTAGCAGTCTCTTCAGTATCATAAAATTTGATTTTCATTTGAAAGTCTTTTCCCGAGATGTATTCAGACTGCTTCAAGGACCAGGACAAAGCTCCTCCTAATGTCACAGTTAAAGGAATGCTTAGTGTATTGAGTATCTTACTCCAAGTGATTGCACTCAGGTTTTTCAACAATTTACTTCTTTCGATAGCAACGTAGACAGCAAAGGATAACGCAGAGAACACATGCTGTTAACAATGGAGAATATCAGAGGTAAGATACAAAATATTATTCACAGTAATCAAGAACCATGACTGTTTTTACTCTTATTCATCTTCCCCTCACAAAATGAAAAAAAAAAAAAAGTTTTTTCAATGCAGCATTTCTAAGTCAGAGTAGTTTTCATTCACTGCTGTTATCTTCACGCCAAGTAGTCACAGCATGCAAACTGGTTACCATTAATCTGCAAAAATTAAAGGGCAGATTGCATTCATTTTGGTTTTCATTGAAGCTGTTAGACTGCCAGATACAAATTTGAACCTACTAATATGTGTACAGACATGTACACAACATCTAGAGCCTTAGCATCTTACAGTAAGAAGGTGTTTAGAGGTAAAATCTTGGCTTATACAATAATGTTATCCAGAACCCTGTTTGAAATGCTCAGTAAGAAGAAATATAATTCAGATGGGGAATTGAATGGTTTATATAGTTTGCCTGTTTCTTCATTAGTAGTTTGCATTTAATTATTTTCACTTCCACCTGCTGAGCTCAGTGTTGGGGAGGGAAAATAAATAAAACCACCAAAAAAACCCCAAAGAAATTTACTGTGGAACAATATTTGAGTTTAAAAAAAAAACACCTATTTTTGAATGGAAGAGAAGGGGGGTAAGAGGCATTTTCACAGTTAGAAAAAGAGCTGTGAGAACAAGTTTTATGGAATGAGTAGGAACTAGACAGACAGAGGACTGCAGTAGCAGGATTTGAATGCATTAATTCAAAAAGGAATTAAAAATTGAGGCATTATCTAAAGTGACAAAGGACGCGAGGGGAAGAGCTGGTTTGTGACTGAAGTTAATTGACTTTTAACTGAAGATGTTACTAAAAATTGCACAAAAGCTCAGACTGGGAGAGGATGTGATGGGTAGCAATGGAAAGGCATTTTGCAGACTGCTTTGTAAAGATTTTATTTAAAGGTGCATGCACTTTGTAGCATAGAACTGTGGGGAATGTGGATTGATGTATCTTTTAGGGCATCCTTAGAGCTTTATAAAGCTAAAAATAATATGTGCATTGTTCTTACAGCTCTGTGGCAGAGGAAGATTTTGATCCTTTCCTAAGAAACACAAAATTCCAGTATGAAGCATTTCGAAGCAGTAGTAAGTCTTCCTTTCCTTACTCATGTCTTTAGGTATTAAGTGATTCTTAGGAGCACTAAGTGCTGCTTCTTTTTCTACATGAACACTATTTATATTTTTATATAGACAGACACACACGTGTGTAAAATGTGCATACATATATCTGCATAAAAAAGAAAAGTCTGATAGAAACTTCTTTTCCTCACTAATCCCTGATGCTGCAAGTGTTTGGAAAACACAGGATGCACAACTTGAGCTACAGCCATCCCAGTTCTCAGAAGCAAATCCTGCCAGCTGTCCACCCATTTTATTTTACTAAGGCTTTCCAGCCCTCTTTGTGGAGGTGACGTTGAGGCAGTAAACTTTTCTTATAAAACCTAATGTGCATTAAAGATGCAAATATGGGCATAGCATTTTTAACCATCTCCTAGCAAAATAATTAGTCATACTAGTGGTTCTTTTGTTTTTTCTAGTGAAGGGCAAGAGAGGATTTGGCTGCCTGTATTTAAGGAGTCCCCTAATAATTTAGAAGAAAGCAATTCTATAAAGTTGTATCCCTAAGTTTTGATGAGAGTATGTGATAGTCACTAAGAAGTTGGAGGATTGATGGCAATTTTGGGGAAACACTGCTTGTAGTTTGGGTTTTTTGTGAGGGAGGGTTGTTTGTTTTGTTTTGGCATTTTGTTTTTTGGTTTTGCAAGTCTTCTCACGAGTCCCATACAGCTTAAGAAAACCTTCTCTAGTTATAATGAAACAATATTGCCAAGTGTCCTCTTGTAATGTTTTAGTGATTTTGACTATTACAAAGCTACTGTATGCTCTTTGAAGTGATGGATGAAGTGCTTTATCAAATGCTCCTGAGGGCTAAAGGCCACAGAGCACAATAAATAATTTTTCTGAAGTCTAATTTTGCGTATTGAACCTCAAATTTCAGTAAGTTAATGAATTTAAAATGCATTTTCCTACACAGGGCTTTCATCTGATGCTACAGTGCTGACACCCAACACAGAGAGCAGTTGCGACTTAATGACCAAAACCAAATCAACGAGTGGAAATGATGACAGCACCTCATTAGATTTAGAGTGGGAGGATGAAGAAGGTATTTATTCTATTTGGCTTCATTCTGAGCTTGCAAGTTTAAAATGCTGAGAGTTTGAACTGTGTTGCTTACAACATTTGTCATTTTCAGAAGAGGAGATTTAAAACTTAATTCCGATGGCATTTCCGCCAAGTGTTTTATGATTAAACTGTATTTTGTTTTTTCCTAGGAAATTAATTAGTTTGATAAATGTGCTCATCTGCCAAATAAATGAATTAATTTCTTTGGATCCTCCAGCAAATGTCCTTTTCTGCATTCTGCAGAATTGACTTGTAACTCCACAATAAAACTCATGGGAAAGAAATGCTGCCCTCTTGTGAGCCAGTAGCACAAGGAACAGCTTGTTTTTTTCTTCTTAAATATGGAAGTCGGTCAGAAGTCTGTGACCTCAGTATTTTGGGAAACCCTAACTGCTTTTATTGTAATTTCTGCTGGGAACTGGGTCTGCATTCCAGGGGATTATCCCAATTGTTCTAATTGCTGCTGCTGTTTGTTACAGATTTTTCCTTCAGTGAATCTACATAGAGTTGTGTTTCACTTGTAATATGAAACTTTTTAATTCTAATTAGTTAGTTAGCAAGTTGCTCCACATTTAAAAGATGAAGGTGACCAGTGAATAAGAAAAATATCATAAAACCTCCCCTTTTTTCTGTGTTGTGGGAGGGTTTTGATACACCATGAGAAGGTCTGTAATTACTGCCAAAGTTAACAGCATCTCTGATGTCCTTGTGCAGTTTTCCAAGAAACATTTTGCCTTATTTTGTGTGAAATTAACTACACCTTTTCACACTTCACTGCAGACTTCCCTAGAAAGATGGACACAATATCTATCTAAATTTCAGCTGCTGTTAAAAATGTTTAATGTGGTGATGTTTCATCTGTTTGTCAGTAAGTTCCAGGAGTATTACAGGGTTCCCCAGACATTGAGCTTTTCTGGAAATGGCACAGCATCAAAAATCTCCCCAAGATTTATGTGCCCATGATGCAGGGCAGCAGGCTGAATGTATACAGGCAAAATAAGCACCTCTTGCGAGTTGTTTCACTGTTTCTGTCTTAACTTAGAGCTCTGCAGAACATCATCACTGCCTGTTGTGTTCATTTGGGCCCCAGCTGACTGCACACTATGGATTTAATGTGCACAGCACCACCAGAGAAAAATACAGTGATTTTCAGGAGCTATATTCCCCCAAGTCTGGATCTCTAAGGATTCTTGTTTTGTCTCTTCTTGGAGAAAGAGGGACCTGAGAGTGCTGGTTGAACATGAGCCAGCAGTGTGCCCAGGTGGCCCAAAAGGAATCTGTATCAGGAACAGTGTGGCCAGCAGAACCAGGGATGTAATTCTCCCGCTGTACTCAGCACTGGTGAGGCCTCAAGGACTGAGTCCACTTCTGGGCCCCTCACTTCAAGAAAGATATTGAGGTGCTGGAGTTGGTCCAGAGATAAATGAGGCTGGTGAAGGGAGTAGTGGGAAAGTCTTGTGAGGAGAGGCTGAGGGAGCTGGGGCTGTGTAGCCTGGTGGAGACTTAGGGGGAACCTGATCTACAACTACCTGAAGGTCAGGCTCTTATCATAAAATTCTATGGTTCTCCCAGGCAAGGAGTGACAGGAGGAGAGGCCATGGCCTGAAGCTGCCCCAGGGGAGGTTTAGGTTGGGTATCAGGAAGCACTTCCTCATGGAGAGGGTGCTGAGGCACTAGGATGGACTGCCCAGGGAAGTGGTGGAGTCACTATCCCTGGAGGTGTTTATGGAAAGGCTGATGTGGCACTGAGTGCCGTAGGCTGACTGATGTGGTGGTGTTGGGTCACAGGCTGGACCTGATGATCTCAGAGGTCTTTTCCAGCCTCAATGATTCTGATGTTCTACCAGAAGTTCTACTTCCCTCAAAATTCTGTCTTTCTCATCTGGAATGGCAGGGATGAACAGGATGATTCCCTTGAGGGAACGCTCCAAAACAGAAGAAGACATCCTGCGGGCAGCACTGAAATTCAACCCCAGGAAGCCTGGAAGTCACCCAGCCTCAGCCTCTGATGATTCCAATGGATTGGAGTGGGAGAATGACTTTGTTAGTGCTGAAATGGATGATAATGGCAACTCGGAATACGCCGGATTTGTGAACCCTGTGTTAGATTTGTCAGGGGTCAGGGTGTCTGACCCTGATCATCAGGACAGGTAGTGGGACGTGTCCCTCCTCAGTGACCAAACGTTGGGAAGTGAAAACAGAATGTACAAAAAACCCCAACATTTTGCTCTTTTGTAACGTGGTTCCCTTTTTCTTAGGAATGGATTGGCAAGGAATGGGAGTGACTTGCTATCTGAATTGACTCAGAATTAAGTGCAATTTTATCGTCTACCTTCTAAACTTTTATGAAAACTGGGATGATTCTATTGTGTATATTTCTGCATACCTAGATTTAATATAAAATTGTCTGCACTAATTTAAGCTTCATAGCTTGACATATCTCTATTTTAACTATAGCCTTTTTTTCTGGATGATGTTTCTACTGATTTTGTTTTTAAAATTCATCATTGGCTTAATGTTTATCTCAGAAACAGTCTTCTGTAATTTATCCAATACTTGAATATAGAAAAATAATTTTAAAAAATATTTCCAATATGTGCTTTTTGACTTGTTCTTTAGCTATTTAGAGGATGTACTTAGCCAGCTGCAAAACAATTTTCACACATGGTAAATTGCAGGCTTTCCCTGCCTAGCTTACAGTCTTCCTAGCCTTGTCCTTTTTCCATTTATTTTATTTTTTTAAATTACTTTATGCTAAGCAAAGTTAACCTCAATAAACCTAGTATAAATCACCAGGTTAGGTAAGATATTGTATTGTATAATATGCCAGATTTAGTGTGTGCTAGATAGGAAAAACAAAAACAAACAACCAAAAAAAACGTATAAAAATTCTTTTGTGTGTCAAACTGGACATTTTAACCAGTATCTAGGTGAGAATCTGGGAGGACCAAAGTCTTGATTCCACTGCCCCCCCCAACAGACCAACATCTGTTACTACACAGCCCTTAAACTTCTTTCAACTTTTCCACTTCATTAGGTGTGGAGATACAATTCAGTTCAACTGGAACTATTTTTGATAAACAAAATTCTCTGAGCAAACTGAGCGAGGGATGATTGCTCTGCTGCTGGGGTGGGAAGAACAAGGACCTAAAGACTCAATTCCTGTATCTGCATTTTAAAAAGAAGAACTAAAAAACCCCAAAAGTTACAAAACAATGTGTTTAAGTGCTCGAGCTTTCCTGTGCCTCTAAACTGGGTGGTTAACACTGCTAATAGAGACTGAAATTCAAGGAGCTGTTCAGTTACTACCAATCTGGTGTCAGGTATTGTGTGGCATCCCCTGGTATTTAATGTAAGTTATAGTCTTAAAAACAGAAACAAACAGAAAAATCTCACTGAAGAGACTGTGCAGAACAGGTGTAGATCTCAAGCTTTCCCCAAAGTCTGAGTAAAGCCACCCTACTCTCCTGTTACTTGGTGTAGTTGGCTTGGTATTTCCTGAAAAAGCAGGGGGGGGGATGAGGTGTGACTTAACGCAGCTTTTGCTCCACCATGGTGACATTGTAAATCTGCATCATCAGAAAACCGGAACTGAAAGGTTGGGTGACTGTTTTAGATCCTCTGAGCTTAATACCAGGGTCGCTACAGCCTGCTCCTCTTCATGGTGACCTGAACAAAACCACCGCACACTGGGGTTAAATCTGTACAAATCTCAAAGATAGCGGAACAGATAAGTCTTGTTGATGACATTCCATTTCTGAATTTAACTTATAGCAAAGCCACTGGGAATATTTTAATGTAAAGATCTACGTTTGCAATGCCTGTAATAAGCTTTAAAAATTTGTACACCTCAAATGTATATTTTTGGTTTGGCATAAGCTACTACTGTGTAACTTCTCCTGACCATTGATTTGTAGAATATTTTTTTTTTTTTTTTTTTTTCCCTGCTGAGACTACTTTACCCTGCAGTGCTCACTGCTTTTCCTGACCAGTTAACATGAGGTTAACTTGCCCTGCCCATGCCTTGAAGAAGTAAATTAGCAAATAATCCTGCTAGAGTGAAAAGGAAAAGGAAGCTGAAGGCTTTTGACTCTGACAGGCATGTTCTGGAGCCATGGTTTATTAAATGTGGTTTATTAAATACGGTTTTTTATTCTGCAATTCAGAGCTCAGGATGCCACACTGAGCGACTTAAGAAATTGTGGTCAATATGTGTGGAAATTTAGGCAACTGAAAGATGCAATTCTTTGATAAAAACAGTTTGTGGAAAAAATTAAACGGTACTGTAAAATGCATACCTGTACAAATTTAAAAGTCATTAAAATTTTCAGCCAGTCTTGTGGTTGGCAGTGTTTTACCTGTTGCTGGTTTTGTGGCTGCCACATCATACAGGGTGAAAGCAGTGCATGGAGATGGGACTGTTGAAAGGTTGCTCCAAATGACCTATGTGTCACCTAACCTAGGAAGGTTTTAAGAAATAATTAGCTGCTGAATAATTTTAACTGCTGAATTCCAGAGCATCCCTTCTGGAGACCTGTGGCTTTGGAAGGGAAGCTCTGACAAGCTGTGGTAACAGAGGACTTGAGGAACTTGGAGCATGGAGCTCTTGCATCAGAAACAAGCAGCTGTACCCTCATACTTCAAAGGTGAGACAACGTGCCCTGTGTGACTGGGGCAGCTTCTCTGCCTTCATCATTCTTCTGACCTAATGCACCATTAGAGCTGGCTTAGCCAATTGTGCCTGTATATAGAAAATACAGTCCTTAACACACAATCCTAGAATGATTTGGGTTGGAAGGGACCTCTGAAGGTCATCCAGTCCAACCCCCCTGCAGTCAGTAGGGACACCCTCAACCAGATCCTCCAGAAGCCTGTGTTTGAGTTGCATTGCCTCTCCCCTGGCTTTCCCTCCCTTGTGGTTGGTTGTCCAAGTTATGTTGTGTAATTCAGCTGTCCTGCCCTTAGTTAAAATTCTGTTTTTCTTCCAGGGATGAATGCTGAAACACTCCCTAATGTTCAGGGATGATAAGATGGGGAACTTTTATCTATGCCCTGTTCTGATCCTTTCCAGCATGTCTTTCAAGCCGACTAAAATATGTGACAAAAAAAAAACACAAAACAACAAACAAGTGTCAGTGAAAAACTGAGCCCCCAGCAAAGAAAAACTTCACTGAAACAGGCAGAGAAAGACTGAAAACAAAATTGTAAGAGCTTAGGGTGGGGCACAGAGGTAGGAAACCTGCTGAAAGTATGTCAGATCTTACCTTGGAGCAATGCCACTTTTAGAAAGCCCAGAAGTCTATTGTCCTAGAAATTATTCTATTCACTGTTAAGTGCTTTTAAATTGTAGTTGCCAAAGACTGCAAATCCTTACCAGGAAACCAAATGCCTTTATTACAAAATTGATCTGGATTTTTACATACTGTGATCATGTTTCTTTACAGTCACAAACAAAAGTAGTTAACTTGCAAAAAAAAAAAAAAAAAAAAAAAAAAGTATTTCCATTCATTTAGAAAAACCAGAAAACCAACAGACAAAAAACCAACAACAAAACCAAGCCAAACCAAACAAAAAAACAAAAACAGAAGAAAAATCTTACAGCAAAGTCAAGGAAAACAATACCTGTGTTTTGTTACGTGTTTGACTATGGTGACAAAGTGTTTCTAAGCTGCATAATGGGGGGGGGCTTGAAAATGCTGTTTGGAATTGCATGTCAAAAGCAAAGGATAACAAATGGACTCAAGAGGAAAATGGACTCGAGGCCCTCTGTGTCTCCCAGGTGTTCCTGTGCCAAACAGTGGTAATCAAGAGATCACATGCCCTGGTGGGGACAGTGCCAGGACTCAGGTTCTGTGGGACAAGGTACATTCTGGTATGCTGAAAACAAGAAAGCTGATGTACAGCGATGAGAACCATCAAGAACAGTGGACTGAGATGAAAACCTTCAGTTTTGGAAGATGTGCAGGTTTCCAAGGATCAAATCCTGATCCAGCCTCCTTCCCCCCCCTGCTAGCATGACTCGTTTTCATCAATCTCTATGGGGCTTTTTTCCTGGGAAGAAAAGAAGGAAGAAGGAATGCCACTCTCTGCTATAGGTTGCAGTGAAGGCAAGCACCTTTCTTGTAAGATTGGGCGGTCAGACAAGTGTAAGTGAGTCTCAAAGTAATCCATGGACTCTCCTTCTTGAATCTCTGCTAAAATCTGGTAGTCCCCAAAACAAATGATGCACTTCCATGGCAGGTCGATTTTGTTTAGGTAACCTAGTTCTGTTTGGTGCACAAGCAGTTTTGTTTTCTTGCTCAAGTTCTTTATCTCAAAACAATACTCTGAGCTGTTCAGTTTTCTGTAAAACTGCACAGAAAACTGGACCCGAGAAACCCGAGTATCCAGCAGGTTGTAGCGGCAGGCGTTAGGATCACGGCCAAACTTGGCCATTTCATCTGCCCTGACCTGTTCTCTCTTACAGAAATTCAAGCAACGAAACATCATCTTGTCTTCTTGGCAAGGATGGTAAAAGGTCATGTGGAGAGACGTTACTGTTTCTTCAGTTTCAGCCTCATCAAAAGAGGTCATGATGAAACGAGCCCTCAGAACTACAAGAAAGAAGTAAAACCACAGCATGAAATCAATGCAGGACCAAAAATAAAATGTTCATGACAACAATAATTTCCCAAGTGCCAACAACTTGTTTGGTGACCACAGAGAAGGGAGAGCCTGCTCTGTGCTGAACTCTTCCTAGCTGCAACTCTGGCAAATCCCCATGATGGTCAATTGCTGTCAACTTCAGTTCTTCAGGAGGATGTTAGAGGTAGATTTATCTTTGGAAGAAATATGTCACGTAGCAGTGACAGTCAGGTGTACTTTATGGCCTGAAAACGGAGTGTTAAGTATGTCTGGGCCTGCATGCCCTGTTTTACAGTGCAGTCCTTTGAATAGGAGGTGGTATCAGAGAAACATCTTGAGCAAATGTAGCCTGACTGTAGGCAGTAATATTTCAAGTGTGTATAAAGCAGTCTTTTGGCTCTTCAGTTAAAATTCATCTCTCATATGAAACAAAACACAGTGTTTAGAAGTGACTGACGTGACAGAATGTAAAAGAGATACAACAGCTGGAGTGTCAGCAAGACCTAAAAGAGGAATTTCAGCAGCTCTAGGTGTTTCCCCATTGGAAAATCCCAGCTATCCCCCACAGAAGTACTTAACTAGGCACTAAAAATAAAAATATAATTTTTGCTGGGTTTTGGTCTGGTGTGGGTTTTTTTAAGCTTCTCACATGCAGCACATGAGATGCTTATGAACTGAATTCTGCTCCAAAGTCTGGGCAACTGCATCCAAATAAAATCTATGAGATACCTTAGGAACCACTGTCATCTGGCCCTCTGTATACTAATGGCCAGTATTTTCCTGCACTGAAACTTAGTCCAAAGAAAGGAAAGGCAAGGTTCTTGAAGTAGGAACCACAGCATGACTTCTTAGTTACTCACCAGAGAAATGTGAGCAGCCATTTAACTGGAATCACAACCTGCTGATGTTTGCCACATTTCTCCTTCCAAAAGGAGTATCAATAAATTTCTGCAATAAGTTCCCAACATGCCACACACAAACCCCAAGGCTTTTGCACCAGCTCTGTTCAGTGAATGCTGCTGAAAAGAAGCTTACAACTTAATCTGTTTTCTTTATGAGTAGGTGAATCATCTCTGCTGTTAAGTATTCTAGCTTGTGAGGTTTTTAAAGCTAAATTATACCACTGTAGATAAACACCCAGCACCACAAATGGTGGTATTACCAGTGTGTCACTTTCTGCGTGCAACCTCAACAACCTCCTTTTATCCTTTAACACAAAAGCAGTTCTGAGGCAGTATTTCAGCAGCCTCAGCTTGCTCACTTGAAGCAAGCTGCACCAGTGCTTTCACCAAGCTTAAAGAAATGGAAAATTTCAAGTAGCTCTCAGAGCTCACCTTAAAACAAACTAGGAAATGCCATCTGTGCTTTTGGCAGAAGTACAGAGAGATGCTGGGTTTGATAATGACTTAAAAACTTGCTCTGCTTCTGCTGGTGTTTTCTTTAATTGGTTTTTGAAATGCATCGGGATGGGGCAAGAGGATTATAAAGAAATAAATTTTGAGGAGTGTGCCACATGCAACTGTGTATCAGATCAGTGTAAAACACTGGAGTTATTCCCATATCTAGGAATTTTACAAATGGCTACATTTATTAAATAAGGAGAAGGATGAAGGGTCCCTGATTGCTTCATCAGCACCTGCTGAACCTGGATCTCAAGCAGGTCCCACAGACCCCACTGTGTGTTCAGCATCTGTGTGTCACCCTAGGCACCCCCAGCTCGGGCACCCCTGCATTCCAGGTTTATTGATGTGGGACTGAGCCATTCTTCCACGGAAATACCGAGGGAGTTTCTCTTTACTAGGTCGAATTGGAAGAGGAGAAAGATTTGGAAGAACTCCAGCTGGAGAGGGAAACCTTCTGTAGTTAATACTCTAAGGTAAACCCACTGTGCTGTGGATGTCTGGGCCTTCATTTGAGTCAAATAAATCATGATTTTGCCTGTCTCCCAAGTTCATCTCCTTCCGTGTGTATTGTTATCCCCATTTTTTTGAGTGGGGAAAGTGACACAGAGCATTCAGACGAAGAATCCCCAACTTGGGAACTGTGGGGGACCCCTCCTTGGGGGTTCAGCATCCTGGTCAAGAGCTCTCCAACTCTCGACCCTCAACTTCTCTCTCACGGAGCTCTGCAGATTTACTTTTTGCAAATTGCGAATCAAAACACAGGGTTTCAACCCGCGTATCACGGAAAACAATGACATCCCTTTTGTTATTTAACTTTCAGTTCAGATGGCCGTGAACTTTGAAGCCCAGGCAGCGCAGAACATGGTTTTTCAAGCACGTGGCACCGGGACATTTTCTCTTCCCCTAAAAAAATGCTGTGCTGTGGCAGTTTTGCTACAAATAACTTTTTCTTTTTTCTTTTTTCTTTTTTCTTTTTTCTTTTTTCTTTTTTCTTTTTTCTTTCTTTTCCCTGGCGTTACAAGAGAATATGCTGGTGGAAACCCCGGTACCGGAGACCCGGCACACCCTCCCCCCGCCTTCCCCTCACCTTCTGCCTTCCGTCCTGAGGGCAGCGGGGCCAGGGCGCCAGCCGGAGAGGGTCTGTATGGGTCGGAATGCGGCTCCAAGGGCTCTCAGAGTCCGGTTGCGCCGGGGAGGGAAGCGAGGGACGTCCGGAGAGGGCTGAGGACTCCCGGGGCTGAGGGACGCTCGGACGGCGGTAAAGTCCTCCCCGCCAGTGGGGCGGGAGCGGCCGTGAGGTAAGGCGGGGGAACAGTGAAGGAGAGGCGGGGCTATCCGTGTGGGAAAGCCGGGTCTGGCTGTCTGGGAAAGCCGGTATTGGCCGTGAGGGAAATCGGGGGAGTACTGTGAGGAAAAGCGGGTCTGGCTGTCAGGGAAAGCCGGATCTGGAGGTGAGGAAAAGAGGAGCAGCCTGTGAGGAAAAGCGGCGCTGGCTGTGAGGGAAAGGCGGGATGGCTGTGAGGGAGAGGCTTGTGAGGAAAAGCGGGCGCTATCCGTCACGAAAAGCGGGTCCGGATGTCTGGGAAAGTCGTGAGGGAAATCGGGGAAATACTGTGAGGAAAAGCGGGTGGATTTGTCAGGGAAAGCCGAGTTTGGAGGTGAGGGAAAGCCGGGGCAGTGTGTGAGGAAAAGCGGCGCTGGCTGTGAGGAAAGGCGGGGCTATCCGTGAGGAAAAGCGGAGCGATGCGTGAGGAAAAGCGGGTCTGGCTGTCAGGGAAACCAGGGGTTGGTCGTGTGGGAAACCGGGGGAATCCTGGGAGGAAAAGCGGGTCAGTTTGTCAGGGAAAGGCGGAGCTGGGCGTGAGGAAAGGCTGAGGCAGCGGTCGTGGAGGGGGGGATGTTGGGGCGGTGTTGGACCGGAGGATGGGCTCATTGTGGTTTTTTTTCCTAAAAGCATACCGAGCTCCGCTTTTAATATAATGAAAAGGTTTAACGTTTAAAATTAATTTAATATAATGAAATGAGGTGCTGGAGAATGTCTGGAGAAGAGCAACGCGGCTATGAAGGGACTCGACCAAAAGTCCTGTGAGGAAGGGCTGAGGGCATGGACTTAAGCTCTGCCAGGGGATGGTTAGGTTGGATATTAGGAAGAAATTCTTTACAGAGAGGGTGATCAGGCATTGGAATGGGCTGCCCAGGGAGGGGGTGGATTCTCCATCCCCGGAGGTTTTTAAGAAGAGAGGGGATGTGGCACTCAGTGTCATGGTCTGGGAACCACGATAGTAGTGGATCAAGGGTTGGACTTGGTGATCTCAGAGGTCCTTTCCAACCCAAATGATTCTGTGATTCTATGAAAAAAAACGGTGTGGGGCAATTTATCTTGGCTGTGTCTGGGGTTTATGTGGATATGGAAAAATCACAGGGAAAACCCAATAGTGCCAGGGATATCAAGGGGATGATCCAGAGTTTGCAGGATCAAGTTTCAGATAATATGATTTCAGTTTTGTCCCCATCTTTGGTGAGCAGCACATTATAAGCCTAACAGTTGACTGTTGGTGTTCTTAAATCGAGTATTTGAAAATAACTCAGTTATTTGCTTTAAACAGCTGTGGTTCAGCTTCATTGCAGTACCTTTGGGACAAAACCCTGATCTTTCCCTGCCTACTGATATCAGCTGAACTGAAACCTTTCAACTTTACTGTAAATCCTGAGGCAGCCCTGCCATCTGTTTCGGAAAAACACCCAAGCAATTCTCTTTAATTCATTCAGCTGCTTCATTTTTCTTACTCAGCCAGATTACTCCTGAGCGAAGATCGAGAGGCAGAGCACAGAAAAAACCTGTTTTACCTTGGTGTAAATCCGAGGTACTTGGCGTCCTCCCTCACTTGGGCTTACACAGTGTTGTGACGAGCAAGGTATTGTGCCTTGATGAGTACTGTAGGTTTAATTGTTTTGGCACAGCCACTGAAACACTGTTCAATGAGACAAACTATTTTTCATGTGTGGATTCCTTTTATTTATTCAACAAACAGGGAAATTACCTGTGGCTTGATAAGTCCCTTTGTAATTCTTGTAGAATATCTTTTATCTCTACACAACTTAGTATGTCTGCTGCATTTGCCCTTCTCTCCTTACATCATCAAAAAAAACAACTAAAAAAGGGGTTAGACTATGTTTTACAAGAAGTCAGGCTGAAAAGCAGAGAAGGAAAAGAGATTTTTCCAAGTTTCTCTCTTAGCAAAATGCCATTCCCGCAGCAGGCAGGGCTGGGTGTGTGTTCTCACAAATACACTTTACTGCCTTTTGGAAAAGCCCGAGTTGTGCAACTCTGCTGTTTATTGCATCTGTTAATGGTTAGAATTCCTGCCAGCCCTTTGGTTCCGGAAGCAGCCTGTTTCCTGGGCCATGAGAGACCTTTTCTGGTAGGATTATTTTGATACTTGTATCCATTGAGGTATGTAAATACCTTTTTTTTTTTTCCCTAGGATTGTGTAACCTCATATTAACTACACATTCCTTATTAGTTTATGTTTAAATATAGTTCTGCGTAATTTCCTACAAGAGAGGACAGGAAGTAGCTTTACTGCTCTTTTCTTCTTTCAGTTTCTAACTGCTTGAAATGATGCCAGGTTGAGGAAAACAACTCCGGGTTTTCCCTGTATGAGAAAATGAAATTCAGGGGCTCTGTGCTTGTGAGTTTTTTTTGTGTAATCTTCCTGCTAAAATGGTTATGTGGTTTACCCGAGTTCATTCTTGTCTTACAGTCACTTCTTTGTTTTTCTTAAATTTCTTTGGTCAAAAGTGAAACTGCAAATAACTAAGTAGAGCTTTGTAGGGCTGAGCTGCCCTGTGTGGTGAGCAAGCTGTTGGGACCTGGGCCAGGGGAGCTGATGCCAGCATTAACCTCATAGCCCTTCCTGCTCTCCTGTTTTCTGTTGTCTGCACAACCCATTCCTCCTCTGGGGCTGTGATTTTCCCCAGACATGCTTTCCGTTCTGGTGCCTGAATCTGCTCAGGTGTCCCTGGAGTTACCGAAGGGATGATGCAGGTGATGGAAATTTGAGTCCCATGCTGGACTGCAGAGCTGGTGACACACTGTACCCCGCTGGATTATGAGGATGGTGCAGTGTGGGGTTTAAGAATAAAGATGGAGCAAACCAGAGTCCCATTTCTAGTTGCTTCCCAGCTGCCTGGTTGTCAGATACCTGTATTTATTGCCTTGCCAGCCCCTAGAGAAGAGGAAGGCCTAGGAAGAGTCATGCTCCTTACTCTAAATACATGTTTCCTGCATGACATCCACCCCTTGTGTCCTGGCTGTGCAATTAAGGCTGTGCAATTAAGGGTGGCACATTATCCATGTCTGGGCTAATGAACTGTTTGTAATGCGTAGGCTGAAAGGCTCAGGTGGTTCTGGCTTGGCTGTAGTGGTGTCATGTTTTTCTAACAACTGATTCACAAGGCTTCAGATAACTCCAGAGCCTAACTAGGGAGGTCTGGAAAATGGAAAAATACAAGGAATTCTTACATTGCTTTCAGTTGTGATCATCTTTGAAAATCTGTGAGTCAGTGAGGGCAAATATGTTACTTTCTCTTTCTGGGAAAGTTCCTGGTAGACTGGAAAGGATTTGGATGTCTGTGTTCCAGCTGATTCTTTCTGAATTACTTGTATGAAACTTACCGAGAATCCTCCCTGTTCTTTAACACAGAAAACCTTACACCCCTGTTTTGGGGTTTTTTGAGTGCTCTGGCACATGTTGTAGTTGGCATGGCTGTTATTGGTCCTCCTGGGTGGTCACAAACTGGCAACACTCTGATGAAGTTTCTAAGAAACTCAGGAATCATGTCCTTTATAGTACTCTCCTTGCATAAAAGCCATTTTGTGGATATTTCATAGAATTATAGAATGATTCAGGTTGGAAGGGGCCTCAGGAATCATGTCCTTTATAGTACTGTCTCTCTTCTTTCATAAAAGTAATTTTGTGGATATTTCATAGAATTATAGAATTATTTGGGTTGGAAGGGACCTTAAAGCTCGCCCAGTCCCAACCCCCCTGCATGGGCAGGGACACCTCCCACCAGCCCAGGTTGCTCCAAGCCCCATCCAACCTGGACTTGGACACTGCCAGGGATGGGGCAGCCACAGCCTCCCTGGGTAACCTGGGCCAGGATTTCACCACCCTCACAGTAAAGAATTTCTTCCTAGTGTCTAACCTAAATTTCTCCTCTTCAAATTTTAACCCATTTCCCCTTATCCTCTCATTAAACACCGGTGTAAAAATCCCTACCCCATCTTTCTTGTAGGCCCCCTTCAGGCAAGATACGAGAGCAGCAGAAGTCTGGACCAGCCTGAAAATTTCTGTCCTTCTCTCCTAAGGGCAGATTCTACCCGCGGTTATCAAAACTGACGGCGTAGTGCTGGGGTTTGCCAGCTGTGTGCCAGAAGGGATGCAGGTGCAAAGGGTGACTGCATTGGTAAATGTTGTGTAAGCAGCACGATTTCCCTGGGGTTTCGGTGGCCCTTTTTTTGTGGCTACTGGTGCAGCTTCTCAGTGGTGTCATCACACGAATACTGAAGCTGCATAAGCAAAGCACTCCCGTTTCCACGTCTGAGAGAGCCGATCGCTGTTTCAAAGCCATAAATTCCAGGCTGGTAGAAGTGTTTGCTTCTAGGTTGCTCGAGAATCTTAATATTCACTGCCTACACCTGAGACACGCGTGTTGGGTTCCGATACCAACCTGCGCCTTTCTGCTGCTCCTCCTCTTTGCTTCGCAGCCCGAACCACCTTAAAGCTGTTGAGGGCACAGGGGCAGGCGCCAGTAGGTGGCAATGTGTGACCAGACATAGGGAGCCACCATTTGTTTTGGGTTTTTTTTTAATGTTCTGCGTCGTTTGTTGTTTTAATTTTTCAAATTTTCAAACAGAAAACGGGGAGGCCCTTCTTCTTCAACTCAGGTGTATTCCAGAGATAAAGCAAGATATTCTGCTGGCTGTCGGTGTGAGAGGGAGGGAAGATGCATGGGCTGGTGTGTGTACCCTGAGCTTTTAGAACCCAGTGCCAATAACAGCTCCACTCCATGAAGATAGGAGGTCTTCCAAAGGAAGAAGAGAGAGCACAGTTCCCTCTGTGTTTACTTTGATGTTTGCTTACTCAGGAAAAAAAACTCTTCCATTTCTCCTCTTACCTGAGCTGAATAAACTTATGAGGAAGCTCACCTTGATTACTGAAAACTATTTCTTACAAGTTGGACTTAATTTATGCCACTCTCCAAGTTTTATTTTATTTTTGACACTATGGTCTGCCCTTGGTCCTCCTTCTGAACCCCTCTGGCTTCTCTCCTTTGCTTTTTTCTTGCCTGTCTGCTGTCTCAGTTTCTCTTCCATCTTCCTGCCCCTCTTGCTGTCTGTTGTTCTTCCCCCTCACTGTCCTCCTGATTGTTTTTCCTACCCCCTCTGTCGCTCCCTGCACCCTTTGTTTGGTTTTTTCTCTGGGGCCTTTCACCCTCTGTCTGGATTCTCTCCCTTTCATCCATCCCACTGCCCTTTTTTCCGCTCTCTCCCCAGTTTGAGCAGCTTCTGCTGCTCAGGACCAGACACCTGTGGAGAGACTTACATGAATGAAACCACACAGTCACAGGGCAGCAAGGAAATAAACCTCAGGAAGAGACTGGGAGGTGGAACAGACTGGTCTGTCTGTTGGCATTGTGCAGGAAGACCCAGTAGTGGGTGACTGTAATTTTCCTCTTTCTTCTTTCAGAAGCATGCTGCCCTCTAGATAAATAACTGGTAGAGAACCAGGGCTAGAAAAACGAAGCACAGAGGAACACTGTGGAGAGAGGTGGAGGTGTTCCTTGTGACTTAGAACTCCTTCTTGACAGTTTTGTCTTTAGAGGAATGTTCATACAGCTTGGTAGGGAAAGAAGCTCCTGTAAGTCCAGCTTTCATGGGATAAGGAGAGGGAAAGAAAGAGTAAGGGAGTTTCAGTGCCATGTGCAGGTGCTTATGTCTTGCTCAGAATGAAATAATCTTTGAGCCCTGGTAGAGAACAAAAATTATTAGCTCTTCCTTATTGTCCTTTTTAAATTATTATTATAAAGTTGGAACAAAGCCTTGAGCCTTAAGCATGTTGGAACATCACTTTTCTCAGGAATAAATAAAGAATGAAAATAAAGAATGTTTTAATGAATTGCAGAGGAGATGAAAATGAGAAAAACACAGTTCTCACAGATTAGAAAAATGTTGGGGCTGAGTAGTTTGTGCCCAGCTGCTGACTGTAACTGTGCTCACAGGATTCCCCTGTGCCTGGTAATAGTAGTTAGAAAGCTGTGGGGGTTTTGTAGGTGAGCCCTGCTGGAGTTCCTTTTGTTTATTAATAACCAGGAGTCCAGTTTTCAGTTATTTGGTGGACATCTCCTCTCTTTGTATGTGGAGCTGAAGTTTTGCTCCCCTAGTTGTAGGTCACTACACTTCTATCTGGCAGATACATATCCCCACATTTGGTATTTTGTGGCACTCCCCTCAAACTAGAAAGAGAAAATCTCTGGCATGCAGACGAAGCTTTTCCTTCTTTAATTGCTTCCAAGAAGTGTGTAATTCATGGGTGATTTTTTTTTCCTCCATACAGACATCCTCTGAGCTTCACTGATCAACTGTGACCATTAAGAGACCAAGAGCATTCTTCACCCACAAAGGTTCCAGTAGAGGTAAATATGTTTTCTCCTGGTTCATAGCTCTTACCTTTCAGTTTGATGTTCTCTGTTAGCTGAAAACAGAAGCTTCCAGCCTTCAGTGCACTTTGGAGTAGCCTCCAAATCACCATCTCTGTACTTCTTTACATTCACCACGTGAGGGACGACGTAGCCTTGTGTCCTGTGTATGTACTGGGGATGTAGTAGCAATTCTAAATGTGTTGGATGATCAACATTTTGGGTGAAGTACAATTTTGATAGCAAGGGGCTTAAACATTGCTCTCACAGGGACCAAGATTTTTCCACAGAGACTGCATCTGCTCGCTCTGTCTAGTCTGAGACTGTCTAGGTGGAGAGAATTTCATGTGCCTAATGCAGGCTGAACAGAACAAACCTTTCCCTTCAAAATCAGAACAAAGAAAGTTGGTTTGAAGAGTTGAAGATAAGCACTAAAATAAACTGGCTTTTGCTGACACATAGCAGGACCAGCAAATATAGTTTTCCTTCCCCCTCCTCCCTTTTGGATTTGTGTAGATGTTAAGGTGTTAAAGATTCCCCATTCTGTGCTGAGCAGCAATAAAAACCTCTATTCCATTATCTCAGTTTATAGCACTTAAGGGCACCCAGCTGTGAGAGATGCAGCCTGCCTTGGAGGTACATGACCCTTGGTTTTGTGTTTTGTTTTGTTTTGTTTTGTTTTCTTTAAAGATATAAATGCTGAGTCCCCAGCTACTCTACCTGTTGGGGAGCTTCATGGCACAGGCTGACACTGTTTCCCTCAGCTGTGGGCTTTAATTGTAGTTTCTAGTGAATTAGTGAATTAGTTTGGTACTGCTCCTGCTCTCTAGCTGGCATCCTAAAACTAAGCAAAGCAAAGCAAAGAAAAAAAAAAAGACCTGAAATGTTCCCTCACAGAACCTCTCAGGGATGCAAACAGCAGGATTTCACAGCACAGGGAGCATTGGTTTATGGCTCTGTGCAGGGTCTCACAAGGGAACACTGTTCAATAGGCTTCAAAGTGATTCAGCCCTGGCATCACCAGGGCTGTGGCCACATGTAATATAGCCTGTAGCTCTTTAAAGAGGATTAGCCTTAGATCAGGGACAGCATTCATTGCTGGATTTCATGTAAAGCAGAATATGCTAATGCAATGGAAATGGCTACAGCAAACATTGCATAATAGTGGAAACCTCAAAACTGAGCATTGTGTCTTGATATCTCTGCGGGAAGTCACACTTTCATATTCTGTTTGTTACTTGGAGAGAAACTGAGGTCTGTAACGTCCCCACAAGCTGTCTGTGGTAAAGAGCTAGTTTGCAGTTGTACAAACAAAGTTAAAAAAATAACAACACGCTTGGTAGGTAAATTTCAAACTGCTTGAATGGTGTCATAGCTCTCCAATGGAGACAAAACCCACCACATCTTAAAATTTCTGCATTTGGGTTTCCTCTGGCTGGCATAGGCTTGGTTTGATCCTGCATTCACTACCCATCTGCCTCCCCTTTGCTTTAAACACCATGCTTGGGCTTACAAGAGTTTCAGCATCAGTCCTGCAGGGACACAATATTTTTGACACACGTTTCTCAGCCATTTCATCATTTTAAGGCACTTTCTGTCTGTACACCAGCCTCAGCTGTCAGTCCAATAGGCGTGGTTTAGCTCTCCTTTTTCAGTTTTATGCCAGTCTTTTGAACACTTCAAGTTTAACATTAAATATATGGGGGAAAAAAGCCACAACTTTAACGGGTTGTGATTCAAGCTGTCTGACTTGAAATATGAGAAGTCATGAACATCTCTTAGAAAATGGTTTTAGTGGGAGCACTGTGAAATCACTGTCTGCTTCTAAAAGCCTTGGCTCTGTTGTTGCACTCAAAGGAACCCACTCTTACTGTTTTCATGTAGTTTATTAAACCTAGAATCATCTTTATTTTACTGCAGTGTATTTGTAAGCTCCAGAGGGAATTTGTTACCCTCATAGGAAGCTGACTCAAGTGCCTGGACTTGAAATCTTAGCCTGTGGAAGCAATCAGACCTGTGCTTTCCTCCTTTCCACGACTGAGCAGGCATTCGTGTCAGGCTCCATCTTAACAGTGTGTATTTGTGGCCTGGGAGTTTGATGCCCACACAGGACATAATGCTAGATATCAGATAGAGTGATAGACTGTTAGAGACCCCTGTGGGCCATTTTGCTTTTGTTTATTTAAAAGTGATGACTTGAAGTGCCTCATCCCAGTCTTCTGGGGAATAAAAGTCCAAAGAAAGCCTTTGGGAAGAAGGTCCTTCTGGCTCCATTTCCAAAATGTGGGCTCTCATTGCTTAGTAGCTTTTCCTCTCCCTCCATCTCTATATCTTAGGATTTTGATGTTCTGGGATATTTTTTTTTATGGTGGTGGATAGGGTTGTTTGTCTTTTTTTTTATTTTTATTTTATTTTGTCATTTGGAAGGGTTTTTTTTCTGCAGACATGGAGGGTGGTGATACATATTCATGAAAGAGAAGTCTTTCCAGCCCCTGCTTGCATTGACAAAGACTTAGCTGTTTCACACAGCAAGCTGACTGGAATTGTGTGGGGCCTGCCTGACCAGATTAGAGCAAACAGCAAGCTTATTCCTGCAGTTGTCAGGCCTCCCCTTCCTAACAATTTCCCCAATTGTCATTTTGACAAGGCTGTCATTAGGTGATGGCTTCTTTTGGCCATTTTCAGATAAAGATAATTTCCTTAACTTCCATTTTATTTGACAACAAGTAGTTTGGGAGAGAAAGGAAGTGCTTCAGTAGTTTATGGATTAAGGGTTTGTCACTTCAAAGGAATCTTTGATCTAAAAATATGTGCTGTACCAAATTCATTATGTTCTTTTTTTGTTGTCTTTTTTTTTTTTTTTTGGCATCCCCTAGTAGTACACAAGATAGCAATGGTGAGGAGGGAAAGCACCCAAATGGCCTCTCTGAAAAGTCATGACCAGGGCAAAACAACAGGTGCTTTTGTTCAGCACCCAGCACCAGCTCCCTGGGAGAACTGGCTTTATCCAGAGGGCCTGTCATGGGAGGGATGTGGGTTAAAAACTGGGGATGCAAAATGCCTCTGAGTAAGGGTAATTTTGAAGTCAAGCTCTGGAGCTCCTTTTTTTTTATTTATTTTCTTTTTTTTTCTATTTTTTATTTAAAAGGAAAATGTGCTTCACTAAGAAAACCCAGACCTCACTAACAAACAAAACCAGAAGAGCTCTTTCCCTGCTCTGCTTGCAACTTAAATGCTCTTGCACAAAGCACTAAGCTCAGCTTTGGAGCAGGCAGGTGCAGCAACCATTGAGGATGTTGCTCACCCAACCCCATGCTCCCCAGGAGGCACCCTCAGAGTTGGCCTTGGTGATTCTTATAGATCCTTCCAGCTCCAGATATGATTCCTTACTGCAGGGCTGCATGGGCAGAGATTCTTTTCGGGTACTTGGCTCACACTGCTGCAGGAAAAGTGGGATGTGCTGGAAGTGTGAACATGGATCAAGAGCAGGGATTTGCCTTGCCTGCCCCTCTCAAGTATCAGGCTTCACTTTGACCCCTCCTTTGCTTTTTTGGGACTGCCAAAAACTCTGTTCTTTGCTGTAGCAGTGTAAATCCATCAGGGTAGCCCATTACACTGGCCCTGTGCAGGCTTAGCTGAGGCTGGGATTTGTTCTGTATTAATATGAGTATCTTTTCTACCTAATTACTTCAGCTTTTGCTGTAATGTTACCCCTGCATTATACCCAGCCAGCTCACTACCTCCTTGATGCTGGAGGCTGTTCTTGATCCCATTTCTAAACAGAAGCACTTCTGCTTCAGCTCTGGCTGGGGTAGCTGTGCAGAGGCTGCCCTTTTTTTTTCTTCTTTTTTTTTTTTTTTTCCCCCTTTTGCCTGCTAATTGGCTGAGACCACCAGAATTTGGAGGACACAGATGTCACTGATAGTTTGCCTAGGGAGCACATTCATGCCCATCTGTTGCAGTCTAGAAGGCTGTTCATATATCCACAAGGCCTTCATTTAATTCTTGTCAGAAAGTAATGTAAATCCAGTTTACCTCAGAGGTCACAGCCAAGATTTATGCCAATGAGCCCCCTGCAATTTACACACACTGTAGTTGTATAGGATGAAAAGAAAGCCTTTCATGTTGGTGCATATTAACAAGAAAGCTTGCCTTAGGAGAGGCTTTTTGATTGAGGTTCTTCCTTATTTTAATACAGCCAATGCCAGTTGGTATAGCCAGCCTTACCAAAAGAAATCATCTAATCTTTAAGCCAGAGAAGTAAACTAACTAAATAAAGCCCCTAGAAAATAGTTTGTTGGTGTGGTTTTTGGGGGGAGTTGTTTTATTTTGGTTTTAAACCATCTTTTCTCTTTCATATGGCAAAGCCTCCACCTGATGAAAAGAAAGGTAAATGCTCTAGGAAAACACAAGCATGTGTGCACTGAAATAGTCAGGAAACTGAATTTGCTTTCCGTGGGTGATGATATCAACTCAGCCACTGAAACCTTTGCTAAATTATCATAAGCCTGTTTGTTGTTTTTTCCCCTCCAACTACCAACTCTGAAACTCAAGCTGAGCCACTTATTTTTGACACGTCATGGTAAGGATGCCAGGAGGCTCCTGCTGTGTGATGTGCATGCTCCCTGTTACCTGCTGGAGTTAAAAATGCCAGCCTCAATGTCCCCCACTGTGTGGACAATCTTCTCTAACTTTTTTCAGTCTCCCTACAGAAAGCAAGGGGAGGCAAAACATCAGAGGATGGAGTGAAGATGAGACCATCACTCCGTCAGCTGCAGGGGGGGTGCAGCACAAATAGATCCAACACTGCAACTGTGTCACAGTTTCTCACCCCTGCTCTCCTTATTTAACAAGAGACTAAAGATGTTTTACAATCTTCCTCAGAATTTTGTGTGGTTGTTGCTTCACTGGCCATGATTAAACAATTTGTGGATAGCCCATGAGCTGCTGTGTGCAGTCTTCATGTTGGGCAGCTGATTACTTGATTAGAACAAGGCAAGTGGGTTTCCTGGAGTCAGAGGCAAGGATTCCTTCCCTGGCACACATGAAAAATGCTGTCCTGCCACATTGTGTTGGCATAGCTTAAACATTCTGGAAATAAAACCTAGAAATGCAAATGGTGCAGATACTTGAACTGAAAAATAACTGTTAAAAAAAGAAACACTCCTGACTGCTTCAGTCATTAAAATTGCTTGTAAGAGCAGTCAGAGAAAAGCAGCAGACAAAGATGCCTCAGGATGTGCCAACAAGACCACAAGAGTTTCAGAGTTACAACAAGCACCTCTGCTTCTTTAAGCCTACTGCAGTTTGAGGGTGCTCCTTTCATTTACACCAGCTCTGCTCAGAGGGATCCAGCTCCCTTTTCTTCCTTCCTCTTCCCTAGTTTGTCCAGCTGATGGATTTTTACCTTGGCAAACACTTTCAAGTGTTACAGGCATGAAAATCAGTATCATTTGCACGGCATCATAATGACCAGAGTGGTTTGGGATTAGGAGGGAGGAGAGCAAAGCATCTAAATGAAAACAGGGCTCAGATTCTAAGTTCCAGTGTAGCACTTAAAATAATTAAAATGTTTATTTGAAAGTCAAAGCAGCCTCAGTCATAAATAACTATCCATCCCTCGATTGATTGTGCTGAGTCCCAACCGAGAGCTCTGGGAATAAGGTTTATTTGCTCCCTGTTGGGATTAATCCATAAATGTAGTCTCCACATGGAACTCATCAGGTCTTTGCTTCCTCTTCATTAGTCACCCTGAAACTGGAGGGTAGCCTGAATAAGATGAAAATTAGGATAATATATTTTCAGGGAGAAAAGGTCTGGAGATCTCTAATTTGTGTTTCAGGACCATAATGCTGTGAAACATTTCCCAAATGATGTTGCCTGAGAACCTGATACTTGTTACCCTTGCTGTATTTGAAATGTGGATGTGGCAATTACCTCTTCTCTTTCTTAAAGCTTCCAAACTTAATAGTGGTCTTAAATGAGCCAGATTAACTTCCAGGCTTCCTTCTAGCCACAGCAGAATGCAAAAATTCCTTTCTCTTTATGGATCTTTTGGTCTTCTAGCCCAAGGGCTCTGGAATGCCACACTATGGCCCATTTCTTATTAAAGAGATCATTTCACTGTAGCCCACCCAGTGCCTTCTTCCCTGCCCCCCTCTTGTTCTGAACCCCAGTTCTGATTAGAGGCCAAAGAGGAATATGCTTTCTCATCCCCTGGGACTTTGTAGTTTGTTTGGTTTTTTAATCATATTTGCTGCAATAAGTTATTTTAATCCAGGCTTCAGACGGAAAAGGCACAGATATTTTTATTGTTCATCGTTCCTCCTTTGAAGCAGCTAACAGTTTCGTCAACCATTTAAAGACACTTGATGCCCAAAGCTGGAATAAAGGAGCTTTCCTGTTACCAAAAAATGCTGAGGTCCTCCCTCAGTCTGCTGCAAAATTATTTTTATTATGTGTTTGGAAAGTGATCACTTCAGCATTTGTTTGTGTGTCCTTGGAAAGTGTTTTTATCTAGATAGTTTTTGATAAAAACTGTGGGGTTTGTCACTTCAAACCTGTAGTCTCCTTCAAGTACTCTTCGTTAGGAGTTAACAGTTCTTTTCTAATTAGTAAGCACTGAGAGGGTCCTGAAGGTGTCCAGAAGTTTGTGCTGGTTCTGCTGTTTGGCTTTAATCTCAGGTCCTGTATTTGCCCCAGGTCCACAAGCTGCAGGCTTGGTTATTTTCCTGTCCCAGCTGTCACTCAGTGCTCCAGCTGTCACAGAACACAACTTACCAAGTAGCATCTGTGTAAAGGATGCTGCTAGAGTTTAAAGCTCTTCGTTGCATTTTAAGCTGATTTTATGATGCAAGTCATTGCCCCTAGTGCTGGGTCTCAGAAGGCTCTCCTCCTTCTGGGGACTAATGTACAGTTCATTGCACTTTTCTCTGTGGTTCCAGCACTTTGTTGGTCGCTGCTGTTGTAATTCATTATTTATTACTCTCAGAGTCCTGGCTGTTTATTCAGTTCTTTGACAGAAAAAAAAAAAAAAAAAAATGGACTTGAAGAAAAATTTCTCACTTGCTGCCATTCATCTATCACTCTTACAGGCCTGGCAGTTTCCCAGTGAGTTAAATCTTTACAACCCTAGGAAGCCAAGTGCTGTCCTTCTCTACTAATTTAAGCTTCCCTGCTAAGCCCTGTCAGTTCTTTGTGAGCCTGGCAGTCTGTGTGGCTCACAAAGCCACGGGGCCCTCCTGCTTACAGAGAAGACCCAAGATGATCTTCCAGGCTGCAGCCTGCCCAGTTTAAAAGACTAATTTTGGTCTCTGGGCTGCAGCATGGGTAAGTTGGAGCATGCCTGCAAGCTGCTTTTAATGCTCTTAAATGCTGTGTTATTTTTTACCTAAAGGCAAGTATCCCAGCACTTGTTTGCATTTTCACAGAAAACTGTGTTTATGGACATGGCTTGGGTGGGGCTGCGAGGTGGCAGTCAAACACAGGGTTTTTTCAACATCCTTCTGCATGCTCCTGAAGCAGTGTCCTCCACTCACTGGGACTGAGATCTGGGAGGTTACCAGAGAACCAGTTACCATTCCCTAGGAAAAGAGGTTTTTTGAGAAATCAATTACACAAAGGCAGAGAGTCAGGGCCAGATGGCAGGGATGCTTCATCCCAACCTGGGAGGTACTTGTGGGATGGCTGCATGCTCCTTCCCACAGGGCAGGGTAATCAGATAAATCAATTAGCAGATGTCAGTGCAGTTAACTGAGCAAGCAAGGCTACCATAGGTGTGTTACTGTGATGATAGCCTGCATGTCCCCTGATGAATACCCAGCAACTGGATCAGCTTTTCTAGAACGGGGAGACTAGGAGGAGAGGACTCTGCTTGTCCCCAGAGTCTGCTTTCTGGGTGTTGTCACCAGGCTCAGATGCCTGACCTTGCTGACCTGGAGGTGCTTAGGGAGCAGGGACTTTTGTGAACTAGGAGGTGGAGTCGGACCTTGTGCTGTGAGCAAATCCCATCAGTGTGGTGCCTTTAAAAAAAATATATTTATATATTTATTTATTTTTATTGGTGACAGATAGTTCACCCCCATCTCCTGGGTGGACTTTGGACCGTGCTGTAGCTGTGTCTCCAGCTTTATCTCTGGCTGTGTCTCCTTTTGCTTCTGGCAGGAGCCCCTAAATGGGTTTGTGCCCCTTGTACCTGGTCCAGCCTTTGCCACTGGGGGGACAGCATCCCAGCACCCCATTACCAGCACCTGTCCCGTCTCACCTGGCCCAAACCCTGCAGGATGGTGGCTCTGCTTGCTCTTACTTGGAGCTTAAAAATATGGGAGAGAAACATGAGGAGAGCTATAAATTCTGCATTTGCAGCTTTCTTCTGACCTTGCTGTGTTTAGGAGTTGTGTTCTTAGGCTGTGTTGATACCTTCATGTGCACCTGCTTTCTAAAAACACCTTTTCAGTCCTCTCCCAGGAAGGCATTTATCATGCAAAAGTGATTTGAGAAAAGGAAGGTAGAAACATCAGCATGGGCAGAGCTCTGAAGAGGAGGGGAAACAGCAGAAATCCCACCTCAGTGTTTTATTGGAGGGATGGGAATTGTACCCAAGCACAGACTTTAACCCTCTCATGTTGTAAGAACTCTGACCTCATTGTTTTTTCCTGGTGGGTTAATTTTTTAACAGCTTTCTCAGCACAGAGTTGGTTGCCTGTGAGCCACAACCACAGCAATGAAACCTGTGCTGTCCCTCACAGCACTTTTTAACGGTATGGGCTTTTTTATTCCTTCATACATCTCACAGACCATGAGAAACTTGACCTTGCAGCACCCGAGCTTTCCAGCTGTCCATTGCCTGCCCCAGCAAACAGGCCCCATCTCAGCTGGCATCTCTGTTCCTCTCTCCTGTGTGTGACAGTCAGGGGAGAAATGAGGCACAAAGTGTGTGACCTGGCATCACCAGCAGAGCTAAGAACTGCAACCAGCTTCTCTGTTTGTCAGTCCAACACTGGGCACTTGATAAGCCCTGCACTGAGAGCTGGACTCAATGATCCTGAGGGGTCCCTTCTAGCTTGAGATATTCTATGATTCTAACCTGAATCTAGTTCTTTAACCAGGGGATGGTTGATACCCTCCAGACATGAAGACTACACTCTGCTTGTGCTTCTTTTTGGTGCCAGGGCCTTCTTGTGCTGTGCTTAGCAGAAGGCAGCCCTACCAAGGTAGTCTACAGTGTGGGTTGCCTGGGCAGAATTGATACCAGCAAAACACCACTGCCAGCACAAATCCAAGCCTCACATGCTAGGAAGTGCTGGGCACGTCACAGCATTGGTCTTGCCTAAGTTTTTATCCACAGCTCTGCATGTAGATGATCTTTCTCTTGTCCACCCTTCTCTCCAGTTGCTTTTAAATGCCCCTCAGGTTCCTTTCTATGGCTACTTTTTAAAATATGTTTTGTTTTGTTTTGTTTTCCCTCTGACATTTGTCTGCAGAATCAGTCCCAGCCCCGCTGATCAGCTCTGCCTCCAGGCTCTTAGCTGATGAATCCCATCTTTTGCCCTGCTCCACCTGCCCCTCCCCGGCAGGCTCTCTGATCCTCTCGCCTTTCGCATGAGTGCATCTCTTTTGCCCTCTGCTTTTCACTCTGGCAGCTTGCTCTTACTTTGTGCCGTTGAGAACTCAGGCTGGCTGCCACCAGCTCCAGGATCCAGTGATCCCAAAGATGCAACAGAGAGAGGGGGAAAAGCTGCCTGGGAGCTGAGCTGCTCAAATGTAAATTGTTTTTTAGTCAGTGGAGAAAACTATGCCTGGATGTTTGTGCCTTGAACTCCTTTTTCCTCCTTCCTCCTGAGGAAACCTTGCTGTTTCCTCAGTTTTAAAAATGTTTTCATGGAGGCTGTTTCTGACTACGTTGCTTCAACCTGTGGGAGAAGTTCTTCTAAGTGAGAACCACCATCACCAAAATGGTGGGGGAAAAACAAAACAAAACCAAACAAAACCAACCCAAAGTATTTATTTTGTGCTTATTTTTTGAAAGCTGCTTGACTGTTTTGGCAGATGCTGAGCCTGGGATGAAAAGGGGTTGGGTTTTTTTCTTCCTTATTGTTTGTGATGTCCTCAGCACCTGGAGGGCTTGCAGTCGAAAAATTGCAGCAGCTGGGTTAAAGTACAAAGAGATGTCCTTGGACAGAAGCAGTCCAAGCACTCACTGACAGACTTCTGCCACTGGGCACTTCCCCCCGAAGTATTGTAGGGACTGGAAAGGGTTTGGTGTTGATACCCTTCACATCTTGTTTCCTCTACTGTGGACCCAGAGCCTGAACCTGGCTTTGAACACCATTTGTGCTCCACCACCTTGACCAGCCCTTGGCAGGAGATGGTGTTTTGGGGTTAGCATGAGAGGAGGTGAGAGAGCAATGTGCTCCCATGTCCCGGGGTAAAAGAGACAGCCCCCGTGGTCTGGTGAGCACACACACACACCCTCCAGGAGTTCAGAGTGTGCAGGGCTCTGCCACTCAGTGCCGGGGGACAGCCGGGTGACAGCCTGAGCCTCCCAGGTGCCGAGGGCTTCGGCACAGCCCGGCTCAGCACTTCCCTGCTCGGGGTCTCCCTGCTACCTCCCTGTTCCCCTGGCACACTTTGTCACCCAGACCCTGCAGTTAATTTCACACACTCCTCTAATAAAGTCCTCCGAGGCTGTCATGTATTTTCATCTATTTCCCCTATTATTTCTCCCTGCTTGAGCCTTTCAGATAATTGATGATACTTTAGTTAATCATTTTCCCCCTCCTTTGTTCGCCAGGTACCTCAGCCTTGAAGGGATCCTTTTCATTTAGAATCCGCGTCTTCCCTTAAGTAATTGATCACCCTGCACCCGGGGACACCCAATTCACAGCCGTGTGGGATCAGCCTTCATGAATAATCAAAACGCCGCGGCCAGGCTGCTGCAGGAGTGCCAGCGAGCTCTGGACACCCTCCTCTCAGCAAAGGCTGAAACGAGCGAGGAAGACGAACGAGAATACCGGCGGTGCCAAGGTGAGGTCCTCAGGAGAGGAGCAGGACCACGGCGGCAGCCGCCCCTCCTCGGCCCTGCCCTATTTTCCTTCTGCTGGCAGATGAGTGTCAGGAGATGCCTGGATTTCGAGCCCATGAATGGGATGCGGGCAGGGAAAGAAGTCCACTTTGTTGCAGTGAATTGCTGTCAGTTCTAATTTTAAGCTTCAGTAAACATGAGGCTGGAAGGAACAGTTTAGTTTGAGGAGAACAATGCCCAAAAGTTTGCTGATGCACATAAATTTCAGTTATTAGAAAGAAAGAAAGAGAGAGAGAGAGAGAAAAGGATGCAACTTCTGAATAAGGGCACAAATTTCCTCCCCTTTCATAGGAACTGGGGGAGGACCTTTTCTGTTTGTCAGCTTCTCCTAATATATTAAAGAGCTCATTGCCTGAATCTTTATCTTGTAAAATGTGTGTGACCTCTGTAAGTGCTGTATAAAGAAAAAAAAACCAAAACACACAACTTGCACTATCCCTCTTGATAGGAAAATTCGTGCTGGCTACTGGCTGGAATTAAAAAATAACAGGAAAGGAAGCAGTATTTGGGGAACCTAACATAAAGCTTCTTCATTTGTTAATGAAGACTTTGTTTTTAATGAAAAATTTGTTCTTCCAGCATCACCTGCTGGCAAGCAGAATTTATTTTCTTATTGCTGTGGTGCTTTGAGAGTGGCTTGTTTTAAAAAAAAAATAAAAAATTTCTTAGTTCCAGTGGAAATTTGGTTTGTGTGAACTGTGGAAGGATGCAAGACACTGTTGAGTTTCCTCTAGGCTCAGACTTTCAGAAGGCTTCATAACTGTTGCCACAGCTTTTTTAATTCTTGAAATAACAGCCATGTTTGAGCTGCTGGATTTGTGATTTGTTTGAGTTGCACCCTTTCAGTGTAAGGGTAGGGAGATTACCTCCTCCTTTCTGACACGCAGAAAAATAACTTCAGCAAGTACAGAAGAATATAGCAGTGGATGAAGTGTAATTTCTGGGGGAAAAACAAAGGGATTAGCAAAAATAAAATTAAAAAAACAACAAAAAAATTCTATTTACGTAGAGGTTTTCCTTTGCATGCCCCATCTGCAGTACTGTCCGTTTTCCAGTTTAGTGTTAATAATGTTTAGTTTTGCTTTGCATGAATGGCTCTGCCATAACGTTAATTTGATCTTTAAAATCCTTTGTTTGTCTCGGAGCACGGAGCCGTTGAGAATATGTTTTTCCAACCAGACTTGTTCTTGCTGGGAGGTCAGCTGCCTCTTTCTGAAGCACCTAGAGTCTGTTCTCGGTGGAGGATGGCGTGTAGGTTTCTGCTATGGATACTGGAAGGTTTTCATCTTCTTTTTTGTGTGTGTGCGAGTGTGTTTTCAACAAAGGGTACTTTGTTTCCTCATCACAAATTCTTTTAAGTTTTATTATGGCTCCATAGAATAAGCTCTTGAGCTCCTAATCAGGTAGCGCTTTTTCTCCCCCCTCATCCTCCTCTCTCCTTTTCTCCTATTAAATACCACAGAGTATGAGAAATAATCAGTTTAGTTCCAGATAAGGTAAATCAGTGCCCTCATAATCACTCGATTAGACACGGTCCTTCAGGTAAACTGCTTCAGGAAATGGGCGATCAGAGCCTGAAGTGAGGCTCCGGCTTTTCCGAGGACTGTGTTCCCATCAGCTGAAAGAAAAATACCCAGCAGCGGGGCAGTGACAGTGACATTAATAATTGCTGGGGCTCTCTGCCCAGGGAGGCCAGGGCCCTGGCTTCGGGGAGACCCTCCCAGCACAGAGGTTTCTTCACCCCCCTCTCCTCCCGGGGCTGCCTTTGTTCGCCCCATCTTTCTCAGACCAGGCGCAGGAGGAACTGAAAGCCAACTACACAAAAACCGAGAGGAGAGGAGGAGCTCAGCCTTCTCTTGCTTGAGTTGAAGGGGCAGAACGGGTGTCAGATGGCTCTGGATTGCTATTTTAACTTCTTTTTAGAATAGGAATCGTTCCAATCAACTTCTGTGCCAGTTCAAGCCTTCATTAATTGAAGAATTTACATTGCCTGCGGTGAGAACAGATAGCTGTTACGCAAGTAAAACTCTTGTCCTGAGGCTGAGGTTTCAGCTAAAAGCAGTAGGACTGTTCACATGAGCTCCTCAAGTGGCTAGCGTGGTTCCAGTGGGATGTTCTTGTGATACAACATCGTTTGAGTGTTGTTATTTGTGTTTGTTTCCACGTAGTGACAACTAAATGTCACAGCAAGGCTGGATGCTCCGTATCCTGCTTTGGCTCACTCAAACACCCAACCCCAAAGAGGACCAAAGGCTCCCAGATTGCCAAATCTTTCAGGAAATGCTTCCCTGGTTTCCTTTCCTGACCAGCTCAGCAGTGGTGACTGCTGAGGAGGCCTCTTTAAAAGTTCATTGTTAAAAAAATGGCGCTGCAGTCTTTGCTCTTCGATGCATCAAACAGGAGAGGGATAAGGTTTAAATCAGGATAAAGTGGAAAACAGCAACAAGAGGACAGCAGTGACACCTTTATGCTTTAGAGAGAGTACCAATGCCCACGTTACCACTCTGATTATTTTCCTGCTTGCTGACACTGTTATATTTTTCCTGTTTTAGTGCTATTTAAGTAAGCTTGAGTTTGGATGGGAAAGAGAAGAAGGTAGTGGAGGAGATGTCAGTGTAAGCACCCTGTTTCTGCTTCTCTAAATACCTCCCCAAAATGTCAGTCCTATGTGATCACATGTGCCTTTAGGCTTTGGACATGATTTTGGGAAGCTTGGCCTTCCCCATCTACATAAGGGGATTAACCCCTCTGTCCACCGTTTTGCATTCCATGGGATGAGATGGGTGTCCCTGCTCCTGGAGGTGGGAGTACCACCTCCTCTCCAGCTCTACCACTTGGCCACGGTGTGGAGGGCTGAGCCCCTCCAGGCACCTCTTTGGGAGGGCAGGGAAGGGTTAAAGAGCCCTAAGTATCCCACTTACCATTTTTTCTCCTAGGAAAAACATACTGGTGAATGCACTGTAATAGGAGCATGAAACAAGACTCTTTGTATAGTGCATTTTTTACAGTCATCCCTAAAGGACTGATTAAAAAATAGATAGTCATACATGTATTGCATTGCCTCGTTAAAGCAATGATGGTCTCTGAGCAAGGTTTTCTTTTTTTCTGGGGATTAATGGCCAGAAGGGGCAAGATCTGCAGCTGATGATCACCATTAACCCCATCTGGTCAATAATCCTTCTTAATCCACTTTTATTGGCCAGAGAGTCTGCCCAGCCAAGTGGTTAGCACAGCACACTCAGCCTTCTTTCAAGGAAAATGAAAACATGGGCTGCAGCTGAAGGGAAGGGAAAAATCCAAGCCCAGACTTTTAGCTGTGTGCTCCTACTATCAGTTGTATCCTGAGTTGGGTCAGGAGATCCAGCTGGAGCTGATGCTTATCCAGGAGGTGATGGGCCAGCCTGGAGGGGAGCAGGGCAGGGGCCAAATTGTGCTCTTGGCTTGCCAGCTCTGGCTCATTGCTGGAGGATCAGGGACCAGGTGTGGGAGCTGGAAGCACTTTGCCTTCATCCAAACGAGAAAATCTGCCTTTTGACTCCTTTGGCCCTTCCCAGTTGGGAGGGAAGCTGGGCCTGGGGCAGGCTTTGGAAACCCAGGACTGTGGGTTCTGTGCAGCTCCGTGCTGTTTGTGCCTGGGTATGCTTGGACCAAGAGCACTTTCTCCTCTCAACTTTTTTTCAGCTTCTGCTGCAAACGGAAAGAAAAGTGCAGAAGCTCAGGCCAGCTCCCTAGAGAGTGTGAATTGCTTGGCTATGCTGGCTCTGAAATGGCTTAAACCATTTTGTCTTGCTAGAGCAGTGACCTCTCTAAAAAGTGTGTCCTGTAGTCTGTGGCTACTGCTTTGAGAGTACATCGAGTAACTCAAGCTAACACCTTTTTTCCTACTGAATTATCAGTCAAATAATTATTCTCAAGAGCATACTCTTGAGAATAGTCCTCAGGACTATTCTTGCCTAATTGCTTTATGTGGTCCAGGTTTATCTCCCCGTTTGGATGTGACTTTTCAAGCTGGCTCTGCCCTGAGCAGTGGGGACAGGTCCCCTGTGCTGTTGGCCCTGTTTTGTTCTGCCAGGACTCCTCTCCTCACACGGGGGAACAGGTTTCTTCCTGTCTCTCTTGGAGCAGCAATTCACCCAGCCACCAGCCGGTGTGACTTCCTGCTAAAAGCCTTTTTCATGGCTGATGGCTCCCATTTCCCCGGAGGGCAGAGCAGCCAAGGGGAACAGATGAGAGCCCAGCTCACCTTCCTTCCCGATGAGGCTGCTGGCAAGAGCTAAAAGCTGGTAGCAACTGGGAGAGGGTCCACGAGGGAGGGGGGTTATACTTTTGGCAGGGTAGGTGCTCTGTCATAAGGGCTGAACCTTCTGCAATATCTTTACCTGCTCTTTGACCTTTCCAGCTTTGCTTCCTGAGGACTTGAGGACCCTTCTGGAGGAAGCAAAGGAAATGAAGTGGCCCTTTGTGCCTGAGAAGTGGCAATACAAACAAGACCTCGGCCCAGAAGACAAAACAAACCTGCAAGATCTGATCAGCACCAGGCTCCCTGATTTGCTGGTAGGAAGTTCACCACACCTGGTGTGAGAAACATCCTGTCTAGGTGCTTCAGGGTGTGCAAAGCCCTGGAAGGTGCCATCACCTGTGGGTTGAAGGGCTTACTTTTCTGCAGGGTGGCAGCAGCAGGTGAGGAACTGCTTGGCAAGCAAGGAGGGAGTGAGTCTGTGTTGGGATGGGACTGCTCACAAAGGGCTAAAGTAGAGATGTGGCTTTCATTTCTTTTGTTCCTCAGACAAGAGAGGGTCCCAGAAGCTATGTACAGTTTCTGATTTTTTATGTCAAATTTGCTCTGAAGCAGCATCTGTGAACCACTGTTTTCTCATGCTTATCAGAGAGCTCATCTTGCATCTTACAAGGGAAGGGTAGGGAAGGGAAGGGAAGTCCTTCCCTCTGCTGTCACTGCAACCGAGCCAAGGTTCAGGTCCTGCTGGTACCTCCAGCTTTATGTGCTCTCCTAGTGCAGGGAAGATAAAAAATGGATTCAAGCCATGAAGTTTTGAGTGTGTCCAGACATATGGCTGCCATTCTGCAAGGAAAAAAGTACTGAGTTAGTAACAACAAAGACACTGTTTTAGCAGTAGGGATTGCATGATTCATCACCTGCTTTTCTTTTTTCAAGACAATTACCTGACAGGATGTGTTTAAAGACCAAAGCTGGCCAAAAACCTAGGCAGGAAAGGCAAGAATTTCATGTGACTTCTGTGAGTTAAGGATCCTTGGCTGTGTGAGGACTTGCAGGACCCAAATGGTGCCTGGGGATCCCATCCTGCAAGGTGATGAGATTGGGCTAAAAGATTATAAAGTGACAAGGGATGAGGATTGCTTTTTCCTGTCAGATTTTCTCAGAGGAACATCAGGCATGGCTTGCAGAGAGTAGAGGCTGCTCAGTATCCCTTTGGCAGGACAGACAGAGAGTAAAGATGAGGTTTGTGAGGTCTGGGGGGTTTTATTTGCTTTCTGTGGTGAATGTCTGAAGCCAACACAATCCCGTTGCTCATGGCAGCCTGGCCAGCAAATCTGGGGTTCTGAAACTGCTGAAATCCCAGCTGCAAAACTGCTGTGAACTCCAAGGTGGCCAGGAGATAACTCCTGCTTCCTAGAGATCCCTGCCCAAGTTTTGTTTGAGGACATGGGTTACTGTGATTAACAGTGATGAATGAGAAGCTCAGACACTTTTAAATTAGAAGACAGCAGATGTCAGGAACAAGTTCTTTCCCATGAGGGCAGTGGAACAATGGCCCAGGTTGCCCAGGGAGGTGGTTGAGGCCTCATCCCTGGAGATGTTCAAGGTGAGGCTTGAGGAGGCTCTGAGCAACCTGATCTGGTTGAGGGTGTCCCTGATACTGCAGGGGGTTGGACTGGGTGACCTTGAGAGGTCCCTTCCAACCCAAATTATTCTAGGATTCAATGAAACTCCAACTGCAGGGCTGGGGGGTGTCAGCCCCAGCATCCCACCTTCCAGGGATCCTGAATTTGCTCAGGACTGGGAGGTGGTGTGTGTGTGTGTTTGTGTGTCGAGCTGCTGCTTCTTGGGTATTTATTTTCTTTTTCTCTTTGGTGTGTGTGGCCTTAGACAGAAATTTATGGCAGAGGTTGACCTCCTTTACAATCTCCACGCAGCTCTCTAAGTTGGGAGTGTCTGTCTGCTCTCTCCCGGGATAAACACCTGCAGTAAACTCCCCAAGGGACCTGGAGAGATGGGAGATTAATGTGGCTGTAATAGCAGAGCAGTGTTTGCAGCATTATGCCCTCTCCCCAGGTAGATGAATCTTTTCTGAGATGATACCAATTATTTATTGCTGAAACATCTGTTGATAACTGCAGCTGCCCTTGTTAAACAAAGCATATCATGGGGTCAGAGACTATAGGGACCTAAAATCCTACCTCATGCTAGTTTTAGGCTATTCACCCACACCCCCTGAAGCCCATGGGTTACCCTTGTCTTCAAGGTTTCATCCTGTGGTGGAAAGTACTTTGTAAACATTGTGCTGCCTTTCCCCATGTGCTTTGAAGTATTATTTCATCTTCATTGGTAATTTATATTCCAGTGCCATTGTACCATGGGAAAAAGGGAAAACCTTTTTTGTTTTCCATTTAATTGTAGATAGGCTGACATTTTGACCTGTATTATTAGTATTAGTCAGGAAAAGGGATTTTTTTCCCCTTCATCCATTCCTTCCCCCACCTCCCTTTTTTTTTTTTTTTTTTTTTTTTTTTTTTTTTTTTTTAATAAAATTTCAAGGCAGAGCAAAGGCTGCTTCAGTTCTTTGAATAAAAAGCTAGGGGGGAAATGAGGCTGAAGAGAAGTGATTACAGTGCGATGAGGAAAGATAAAAGTCTGAGCAACTTTTTTCTTTTCTCTTTCTTTTTTTAAATTTTTTTTGGTGTGAGGGACAGAAGGATAAATTAATTCCCTGAAGGAAAAAAAAAAAAAAAAAAAAAGGTATTTGTGGAATTATTGTTCAGAAAAACCATTAAAAGTTTTCATCTCTGTTTATTTTAATTTGCCATGCTTCGAATAAGCTCATAAATTGTAATTCATTACATTTTTAAAGAAAAAAAATCACTTTGAGATCCATGACTGGAAGGCACTTCATCACCCTAACACCCTGGTGGTGTTACCAGGAGGCTGAGCTGCCTACCAGAGCTCACCACGAGGTTGTTTTACTCCACGAGTAGGCTGAAAAGCTTCATGAGACCCACACAGTGAGTAAGAGGATTATGCTTGTGCTGCAAAGGGCTTTGCCTTCATGTTGCACTTTAAAAATGGGATACCCGATGCTGGTGGCTGCCTGCTAGTTTGAGACATCCAGAAGGCAAAGCCACCTGCACCCACGGCCCTTTATAAAGTGCTCTTCACTTTTCCTGTGAATTGCTCAGCCTGGAGCAATGGGAAGGCATGGAACTAACAGCCTGAGGGTGCAGGAGGTAGCTGCATGCCAGGCTTTCCTTCTCACCCTCTCTCTGCAGCCTCTGTGCTGCTGCTGGAGCAGGGTTCAGGGCAGATTTTGGCAATGTATGTGAACGTACAGAACCTCCCTAAGGGCTTCCAGGCAATGGATTTATTGTCACCCTCCAGGCCAGCCAGCACTTCTGGTTTTGCAAAACCTTTGCATCTTATAGAAAGTGGTTGGTTGGTTGGTTTGGGTTATTGGTGGTTTGTTTTTTCATTTCAGCCTGGCCATCCCAGCTCACCAAGCTCAGGATCCTCTCCTCCACATTTTCCTAGCAGGTTTTAAGAGCTCCTCGCAGTTGGGTGCCAAATGCCTGTCCTGCTGCCCCATCTAAGCCTGAACACCCTCTTGGTAGTGATCTGCACTGAGGCTTGAGAGGCCACAACCAACCCAGCAAGCACTGGGATTTGTTTTTTGTCATTAACAAATCCAAGCAAAATCAGGATTGTAACAGCATCCTCACTGACAAGTATAAATAAGGAAGGGTTACTTTTTCTCTCTGGATACCACATGTACCTGTGGGGTTCAGACTGGGGCTGCAGATCCAAAAGGGAGGCTGCCAGGTCCTCCCATCCTGCAGATCTTTGCTATCCCGAGGGATGGAAACAGCCTTCTGCTCGGTGACCAGCCAACAGAGGGCAACATGCCCATGTACACGTAGACTTTGGTCCCACAAACCCTGCCCTGGGTTGCTTGGAAAGACAACTCCATGCACCCCAGTAGTTCATTATGCCACTGTGATATTTTAATTATTTTATCAAATTTTCTTTTTTTTTTTCCAAGATCAGAGCCTGTTTGCAAACCCATACTTCAGTTCCATCACACATATCTATAATTCCTGCATCCAGGCTCAGGCATTGAGCCACAGACCAGGGTCTGCTGAGAGAGGTACAATCTGAATACAACAGGAAAAGCCCCCAGGAGCAGGGTTTCTACAGGTCCATTAGCCCCTGCTGTAGGGAGAGCTGTGCAGGCTGATCCCCTGCCCCCTGCCCTGGATGGGGGGGACAAATCCTTGCCCTGCTGGTGCAGAATCTCATGGGAGTTAAGGGGAATATTGAAAATATGGAGTAGAAAATCAGGCCCCGCAGCCTTTGGGCTTTTGCTAATTATGTGCTGATGGATTGTCATTAGGGAAACCCTTCTGAGGGAGGTGGCCTTGCTACCCTGAGGTGTGTGTGTGGCACTTCAGGGCTGTGAGCCTTTGAAAAGGAGCTAAAGAGGGGGCTGGGGTTTTAGTTTTCTCCTCCTTCTAACTGTTGGTGTGGTAAGAGGAGAATTAAAGCCCTCAGTTGTAGCCCTGGGATCTCGGTTGTTCAGGCTGACCTTTTGCTACCTGCCTCCTAAGAGCTCTTCTTGGGTGATCCCAGGGAAAAGGAGAGTGACTTAAGGGAGGGCTGTGGGCTCAATTCATCCCGAGAGGGGATGGGAGGGAATCCATGGCACGGCAGCCTCCCTCCTGCTGTGCAGTCCCTCACCCCCTGTAAATGAGAAGTGTCAGAGATCAGGTGCAGGCAGGAGAGCTTCAGCCATCCAGCACTCAGGCTGCCCCTCCCTACCTGGGGAAAATTGCTATGGAGCACCTGATGTCAAAAACAAACAAAAAAAAAAGGGAAGTCTGATTCTGGGTACCCGTGGGGCTGTCAGTTCAGTTGGCTTCATGGGTAGGATTTCCTCTGCTCAGCTACATGGAGTGTTTCCTCCCTGGACTTTGTGTTGCTGAGGTTGCCAGGTAGTGTTTTTCTTCCCAAGGATGCTCTTTCTCAAAGGGATTGGTGTTTTGGGCGTTTAGGAAAGAGACTCTTGGATTCTTAGCTGATTGTCATGGTCTTGATGCCACCCTCTTGGTGTGGGGTTCTGGCTATTTTTATTTTGCAAGGGACAGGGCCAGTGCTGCCAGAAAGACTCTCCAGGTACTGCTCTGCAAACAGCAGCAGCTCTCACCTAGACAGTGGAAGCCAAGAGCAGTGTGTGGAACATCCCAGTAGCAGTAAAACAAAATCAGTGGCAAATTAAAGTCCAAAAATTGAGGAAAAAATTGAGTTATTCTCTCTCTAGCGCTTCGGTGAAGCAAGATCTGGTGGTTGTAAAAAAACACTCTGTGGTTTCACACCCTATTCTGTGGTGTTTTGAGCTGCTAGTAATGGACCTGATGCTGCTCCCTTTTGATTAAACACACAACTCTCCATTGCCTTCAGGATGAAGAACTTGAGCTAATTAACAGCTTCAGATGCTCCAGCCATTAGACAGGGTTTTCTGCTGCTCTGAGCAGAGAGGGAAGTGCCCAGGAGCTTCTTATTCCTCAGTCTGCAGTGATTTGCTGGGTGACTTGTCCTGTGTTTCAAGTGTATCCATCTGCACCTCGTGGAGAGGCTTTCTTCTGCCCATCACGGGGGTGGTAGGAGGAGGAGGAGGTTTAATTCCTTGTTATTTGCAGAGCAGGCTCTGATTGCCAGCTGAAAGGCAGAGAGATTGATAGAGAAGTCCCGTGAGGTGACAGCAGCTTTGGTCTCTTGGCAAGACAAGCTCTGCTAGCAGCACGTGGGGGGGGAGAAGAGGGTGAAAGACTTCAGCCCAATCCCTCGGTGTTGTGACTCTGTGTTTAATCTGACAGAGGGGACGAATGGAGAGGGAAAGAAAAACCGGGCAATTTGTCAGGGTTCAGTGAAGTGCTAACTAGGGGCTTTAGCTCTTGGGAGAGAACTAAAGCACCTGGAAGTACATCCCACTGAAACTCCTGCCTTGTGCACAGATTTAGGAATTCTTCTGTTGACTGCTTTTGGGTTTGTTGGGTTTTGTTTGTTTGTTTGTTTATTTGTTTTACAAAGATTTTAAACCTCTACTGCAGTTACGAATGAAACAAAAACTGAAGCAGTCTGGGAGAAGTGGGTAGAAGCAAGCACAGAAATCCAGACACTCTGAAAATGAAATGATTCCCTGCTTTCCAACCTTGCTGCTTGCAGAGGTGTTTTTCCAAAGGGGACACATACACACACCCCCTCCCAGGCCCCTATGCTGGTGGTGGTGGTGGAGGGGGGTTTGCCTCTGGGATCTTCGCTTTATAAAGAGGGTAGAGAGAGTGGATTAAATCAATATTTCATTTATTTGGGCTTGTAATTCCTCTTACATCATCTGCCACATAAAGATTTCCCTCTGTTTTCTTCCCCTCCTCCTCATCCTCATTTACTATGCACCAATAATTTCCCTTTGACGCTTTCCTGCCACTCCTGGTGCCAGATGGCCCCAGTTCTGAGCTTCTCCCCTCTCTTGGGAGCAGGCCCCATTGTCAATGCATCGTGGCTTTGAACCCAAAGCTGGGACCCAAACTTCAGCCCTGGTGTAAGAAGGAGCTAAACCCCCTTAATGCAGGGAACCATGCAAACAGCACACCCTCCCACTCAGCACCATTAAGGCAAGAAATAAAGCAAAAAAACCCAAACAAACAAACAAAAAAAAACCCCACAACAAAAAACCCCAAACCAACCTCAAACCCCTTCACTAAAGGGCTGCTTTGCATTTTCCCCAATGATCTGTGTATAGAAATCTGGTGCAAATTTAATTCTCTCACCACCTGATTCCACTTCCCAAGCCGTGAGGTTCCCTTTTGTGCCCTAAAACTCAATTAGACCAACGCGTTTCGCATCGGGGGCACAGATGTGAAAACAAAGTGTGCCTGGACCCCCCTCTTCTCCCTCCCTCCCTCTCTAGATGTGCCTATGTTGGCTTGAAAGCCATCAAGAAAGTGAGTAAAATCTGTTCAGGCTGCCAATCCCAAAGTGTCCAAGGTCCTGGTTGCATTAGGGTGGGCTGTGACACTTTGGAAGTCACTCAGGGTTTCCCTGGGTCTGGGTTATACCCTTATATCCATGATTGGATATAATCCAATCCATTATATCCATGTTTGGATATAATCCATACCATAAATATATAATTATATCCATTGGGTGGGAGGGAGCAGCCTCTCCCCCCACCAGTGTGTCCTTCCAGAGTGGCACGGGGAGGCTCTTGGTGAGTGGTTTGGGTGCGTGCCTGGCGCGGTGGTGCATTGGCTGGAGGTGCTGAGGAATTTTTCCAGCCACACGAGTTGGCAGGGAATGAAAGGAGAGGGTATTAATTTCTCAGTGTACCACTTGGATACACGGGGAAGAAGGGGGGGGGGACAACACACACACACAGTTTGCAAAGGCTGACATGGAACTGTGTCTCCGTGTTGCCACACAGTGTGCAGCTCTGCCTTTTTTCAGAAGAAAAAGAAAAAATTAAAAAAAATAGCCAAGTTTCTCTCCCCTGCCTTGACTTTTCTACATTTTGTGTCCATTTGGGTTTGGAGAGGGACACAAGAGGTTTCAGCATTGAGCAGAGAGTTAAATTATGCAGCTGCAAGACTGCCAAGCCCTTCGGAATAGGATGCTTCGTTTAGATTTTCCACAATGCTATTGAAGTGCTTATTTTCCTCCTGAAGAGACACAAACAGATGCAAACTTCTGTAAACACTTTAGAAATGAATTCAGTGAGTTTGGCCTCTCAGCAGTGCTCAATAGCTGACAGAAAAATGTCTAATTAGTGCAAGTGGAAATAATAGGGCCACTTGGATTCCTTCCATCCTCCTCCAAGTCTACTTTTCCTAGGAACTCAAAGGCCCTTTTGTTCGGTAGGTCACCCTCTCTCAGGCTTTTGTGCTCCAATCTATTAAAAGAAGAAGGGGAGGGAAAAAAAAAATAGATTAGGCGATGCTCTGTGCTTAAATATATGGCCTGTTGATGAGCATTTCCAATAGCTGGTTTGCAGTGTCAGTTTACAGGTGCTTGGAGAGGGGGATTCCTCCATTGTTGGCCAGCACAAGTGGAGTTGTGCCTGCCTGGACTCCAGGAATCCTTTTCAAGTGCCATCCTCTTAGAAAATCCAACTCAGGCTCAGGGGGAAAACAAAACAAAACAAAACAAGGAAATTTGTACAAATTCACCTCTCTGAAGTGGAGACAAGTGAGAAAATGGTTGGAAGAGATTGGTGCTGCAGGCTGGCCCTTGTGCTGGGTATCATAGGCTCTTCTCCAAATGGTTTGAGGTGGGTTTCTCCTGCATGCCTCAGGCTATGGTTTTGCTGCTCCAAATCTTGCTGTCAGATTGTGGGGCTGTAAGTTAAAACCAAACCAAACAAAAGAAGAGAAATGAGGAGTCTGAGCAGGGTCTAATGTTGTCCGTGGATGGTGCTGTCTGCCTGACTCTGCCTGGGTGTGTGTGTGAGGAGGGGAGACTGATGCTAAGACAAAAATGAGAGGTATCTGCCAAACTTGCTGATCAAGTGGGAATTTGGGCAAAGTTTTCTTGGCAGTCTATCCTCCTCTGATGGTGCTGATGGTGCTGATCCTCCCTCCCCTGTGTTCAACCCTGTCATGAGCAGAGTTGCTCGCTGATATGAATGAGAAGAGAAACACATCCTTTTTCTGAGGAGGCTTCATATGGTTTGTGGGAGTTTTTTTCTTTCCTCTTGTCATCAACCACACCACAAAGTGGTACTTGGCCATCACCAGCTCCAGCAACCAGGCTGCCTGTAGGCAGCATGAATATCTGGTGGCCATGAAGGCCAGATAGGTCAACCAGACACAGACATGAGGCTGTGTAGGTGCAGAGATGTGTCCTTCCTTACAGCTGATGGCTGTATTTCAGGCAGGTTTTCCAGTGGAATTATGACTGGGATGACTGGGTGCCCTCCTCCCCACCCTGCGTGACAAACCTGGAAGAAGGGAATCACCTGGGTGTCAGCATGTGGAGCACCTTCTTGCATCACCAGGCAGGGCTGCCAGTCCCTGCCCACCAGAGGAATTAGTTGTCATTACTACTAGTGATCTGTTGGGCATGGTTTAAATTCATTAACAGGCCATGAAATTATGGGGCTCCAAACACCAAACAATTAGAAAGACCCCCAGAAATATCAGGAATGTTACCTACAGCTCAAACAAAACAAAACAGCTGGAAACTTCCTCTGAAAAAACAGAAACCACGATCAGGAATAGTCTTAATTATAGATTATAATAAATCCACAAAATGCCACAAAGACTTTTCCTGCTGTGTAAACGCTGAGGAACCTGAAGGCTGTAAGGTGAGCAGAAGTTTGGAGAGAGCCTCTCAAATGGAATATTTGCTTCCCATTCAGCTGCCCTTCTCCACAGCCCCGTTCAGCAATTGCTGCCACACTGTGCAGCAAACAGATGAGGATGTCCCCCCTGTTCCCAGGCAGTGCCCAGGCAGAGGGTTACTAAAGCAGAGCCCTTTTTGCAGGCAGTTCACTGAGCTTCTCCAAGACTGCCCCGGGGTGCTGCTGTTCCTTTCAGGTTTATTTGAAAGCCTCCATCACGGCCAAGGACTGCGGGACGGCGGCTGCCATCGTGTTCCTCATTGACCGCTTCCTCTACTGGATTGATGCCTCCAGGAAGCTCCTCCAGATTGCCAAAGGTCTCCACAGGCTCCAGCCCACCACCCCCATTGGTCCTCAGGTGCTCATCCGCCAGGCTCGCCTCTCTGTCAACTCAGGTACTGCTCCAGGGTCTCAGCTCAAGCCCAATTAGCAGCTACTTGACTTTGAAGAAGGTGCTTGGTCCCTTGCTGGGGATGACAGGCATCCAAGCCCCAGTGCCATCTTTTCAAACTCCCAGCCCACTCCCAACCCCCTTTAGCCCTCCCAGCTCCTCTCACTAACACAAAGGGGGCTGGTATAAAAGGTTTCAGAGCCAAAAGCAGGAGAGAAAATTGTGAAAGGGTGTGGAAAATACTAATTGGAGCTTTTGTTCCTTAACAAACCTTCCCTGCTGGTTTCAAACAGGGATATCTGAATTGCTGTACTTCTGACCAAGGGCCTTTAAGAAGTAAATTAGAATCCCAGCATTTTCTCTGCACTGTCCCAGATGCTTTTTTTTTTGTTTGTTTGTTTGTTTCAGTGGGACCACTTGACCATGCAAACAATGCAGCTCACAGCCCCTCCAGGATAAATTGATTTTAAAATAGTATAAAATAAATTCCACCAATTCCTATAACATGGGTAAAACCTGGAGGGTTTTTGGTCTATCTTTCCACTGTCCCACTGGGGAAAAAATAAGCCAAGCCAGACAAACCTGCTGTGGATAAAAGCCAACTGAGGAATATTTTACTTGCAGAAAAAGATAATTGTTAAGGCCATAAGTGTGCCAACTGTGTAAGCTTGGCCATTTTTTTTTTTTAAATTTGTGGCTGTGGACTTCCCATTGCCACGGTGTCTGATCACTGGCACACTCCAACTGATGGGCTCATTCAGCCAACACTCAAACTGCCTGGCTGGCTAGAGCAGCCTTCTGCAATTCAGCCTGGCAACTGAGACAAAAAACAAGGTTCAGGATGAATAAAGCTGATCCAATTAGACCTTGGGGCAGCTCCTGCAGCCCATCAAGCCTGTCACAAATGACTCCTGCATGCAACAAAACCCCTGAGCCACGTGAGAGGGGGCTGAAGGGCAGAAACCCTGCCTTGTGTTGCATGCTGCAGCCTTTCTATATATTTTTGGCTACATATTCTAGTTCTTAAAAGCAAGGCAGAGAGTCACAGAGAGGGAACATAGCCTGTGGCTGTGCTTTCTGAGGTGGGATGTGAAGTCAGCTGGCTTTGAGGTACAGCTGCAGAGCTTCCCCTCCTGGTGAAGCCCCCAGCGATACCAAAATGAGTTTACAAAACCTGTGTTTCCTTGGGACAGGAACAGCTCTGTTCCTGAGGGCTCTTATGCAAGAGAAGCAAGAGCAGGCAACCCCAACCACTGGGGTGGCCAGCAGCCCAGTGCCTGCCCCAATCTGCCACCTCCACTGCTCTCAATCCTCCAGCAGCCCAAGCAGGGGAAGGAGCAGAGGGAGAAACAAGTGCCTGGATCCACCTGCCTGCACCATAGGGTTTGAGTTTACCCTAAAATCAAGGGCCAGCCTTCACCTCCTTGTAAAGGAGAAGTATTTTGTTTTCTCCCTGTGGGTTTGCTGAAGCTGCTGAAGCCAGGATGCACAGAAGCTCAACAGAAATCCCAGAAGGTGGCTCAAGGAAGCCTTTCTCACACTGTAAGGTGAAACACTCCTCCAGGCAGGTGTAGTGTGCTAAGTAAAACAGATACAGACATCATTTCATCTTCCTGTGCAACCACAAATGTGGTGCCTCTACATTGATTGATGGCCACATCCCTGTGTGCAGGATGTATCAGGTTAAATTTCACACAGCTTCTCCATGAAATTTTTCTGAAGCAAGAGCCTGGCAAAGAACTGTTGCCTCATCAGTTGTTTTTGTATTTTGGGTTTTTTTCGGTTTTTTTTTTTTCAATATTTGTTTTATTTGTGAAACAGCACATGTCAAAGAGAGAGATTCCTGCACAGGAGGTGGAGCCTGCAGAGCACACTTTACTGTGAAAGTTCAGTCTCAAGTGTGGCCACAATGCTGTGAAGAAGAGTTTGATTTGCAGGGGCTTTCACTGATGTATATATTTGCTCATTTTGTGCCACATGATACACTTTTATATTAATTTTTGTTTTTTATTATTTCTTTTTATTCAGGTAAACTTTTAAAAGCTGAATATATCCTCAGCAACCTTATTAATGACAATGGAGCAACAGGTATGTATGTATTTCTTTTCCATCTTCCCAGTTGCTATTTTGGTAGCTTGTTTATTTTTTTAATACTACTTTTAACTGCCACAGAAGCTTTAAATACAGCCAGTCTGGCCTCAGGAATGACTCCTTACATCAGGTTTCTGTCTTTCTTCACCACATGGAAACTGCAACTTTGCTGAATATTTTATTCTAGACCTGTAGCAGACTGCAGTGGAATTATTTAGTATCTTTTGAGGTTAAGAAAAACAAGTCCTGGCCCTTGCAGCACTTTCTTCTTCTGTTGCTGAATAGATGAGCAAAACTGTAAAAATGGGACCATTCCTTAATGCATGCAAGTGCCCTCCGTACAAGTTATTATTTTTTTTTTTCCTTTCTGTTAAATGATTGTACTGCTTGATGTGTGGCTTGCTTCAGACCTGGAGGGGTGGAGTATTTCTGATTGACAAGACAGACACAATTATTACTTTTATATCTGCTCTCCATTTGCTTAGCCTTCAGGGTTTGTTTATTCAATATGTTTAATTTTCTCTACAACCATGAAAATCGGAAAATTAAAAAAGCCTACTCTGGGTTTTGTTGGTTTGTTTTTCATGTGAAACTGAGATTCTTACACAAGAAAGGCCTCCCACTGCAAGAGGACAAAACACCAAATAAATAATCAAACAAAAAACATCCAAACAAGTTAAAGTAGAACTGGCTATGCAAAACATTGCATTCTATCTCTCTAGGGATTATGGTTTTCTTTTAAGAGTGATATCCAGTGATAATGCTTGTTTGTTTGACACTAAAACTGTGTTGCTGACCAGATACATTATGCTGAGAAATGCAGTGAAATGTTCAGTCCTCAGGGAATCTGAGTGTTTTCGGTTCATATTCTGTTCTGAAATCCAAGATTTGATAAGGGAAGACATAGTGTAACTAATCACACTGTGTCAGCACGAAAACTTGTTTTAATCTTCATGAGATACTGGCACCAGAAAAGAAAAGAGGTTTTGCCAGTGGTTAGAAGTATTTTTCTCTGCCGTATACACTGGTGATGACAAAGATATCCCATATTAATCCTTGTGGCTGGTCTGTAGTGCGACTCTGTATCATATTTATAGACACTGACTTCTTGTCACTTCCCAGAAGAAGGTAATTTTCACTTTACAGATTGCTTTTGTGCTCCATGAAGCTGTCACTCAAGCTGGATGCCCATATAGCTGTCAAATTCCTTAACACCCTGTCCCTATGCTGTCTATCTGACTGTAACTCCTGCTGCAAACCAGCTCAAAGTTCCACAAGAACAAGTGCAGAGTCCTGCACCTGGGAAGGGATAACAACATGCAGCAGTACAGGTTAGGAGGTGATCTGCTAGAGAGCAGCCCCAAGGAGAAGGACCTTGGAGTCCTGGTGGACAACAAGTTCTCCATGAGACAGCAATGTGCCCTTGTGGCCAGGAAGGACAGTGGTATCCTGGGCTGCATTAAGAAGAGTGTGTCCAGCAGATTGAGGGAGGGTCTCCTTCCCCTCTGCTCTGCCATGGTGAGACCTCATCCAGTTCTGGGCCCCCCCAGTTCAAGAGGGACAGGGATTTACTTGAGAGAGTCCAATGGAGGGCTACCAGGATGATGAAGGGACTGGAACACCTTGTGAAGAAAGGCTGAGAGACCTGGGGCTTTTTGTTCTGGAGAGGAGACTGAGAGGGGATCTTATTAATGTGTATAAATATGTGAGGGATGAACATCAAGAAGGAAGGGACAACCTCTTCTCACTTGTGCCCTGTGACAAGACAAAGGGCAATGGATTCAAGATAAAGCACAGGAAGTTTCATTTCAACAGGAGGAACAACTTCTTTACTGTAAGGGTTACAGAGCCCTGGCACAGGCTCCCCAGAGAGGTGATGGAGTCTCCTCTGGAGCCTTTCAAGACCCATCTGGATGCATTTCTGAGTGACCTGTCCTAGTTTTGGTCCTTGATGGTCTTCAGAGGTCCCTTCCAACCCCTGACATTCTGATTCTGTAATTCAGTGGGGAGACTCCTGACGTTATACTGGGATTTAGGTTACCCTCAGAAGGCTCAAAATGACAGCAGCATTTTTCATTCCCTGCTGAGTGTTTCCACTCTTCCTGCAGGTACCTGGCAATACTCTAAGGAAAGTGACAGGATCCTTGTTCAGTCAGTCTGCTTACAAATCAGAGGACAGATTCTGCAAAAGCTTGGTAAGGCTTTTTTTTTCTATAAACACCTGCTTATAGTTCCCCCCAACACACTTTTTTTTTTTTCCTTTTCAGTCGAGCTTGTAAATTTGACATATGTCAGAGTTTTAGCTTCTGTAGAACACCCTCCTGCTGCCCATGACACTGCCACAGAGGACAAGTTGTACACCCTTGGCAGCACCATCTAGCAAGCAAAACCACATTTTAGAAATTAGCATTTACTATTAAGCTTACCAGAAGCTGAGGAGCATTCTGAAATGTTGTTCCCTTATTCCCTGGGTTACTCCAGTTTTGCTAATCTTTTCCTCAAATCCCCTGTTCCATGCAGTAGTTTGTCACAGGTACATGACAGCAACATCCTCTCTCAAAACAAGAAAATCCCTCATTTTTAGCCTGATGGGGCTTCTGCATTCAGAACTTGGTACTTGAAGCCAACAGGCTTAATTTTATGCTCTTGATGTGACCTTTCATCTTCCTGACTGTGGAGTTGAAGTCTTTTATGAACATAAATTGTGTGTTTATCCACAGCCAGCAGCTAAAGGAAACTAATAAATGTTCAGTGTCACCAAAGCAAAACCTGCTGTGGTATGGATTTGTACTGTTTGGAGGGCACTTGACTCAAGGAGGTGTAAACCACACAGCTGAAAGCATCTGTAGCAGTAATCTGCTTAGTGACTATTTTTTCTCTGATTCATTTCAGGGATGTGGTTTGAGGCAGCAGAACTGATTTGGGCTTCAGTTGTGGGATACTTCAAACTTCCTCAACCAGATAAAAAGGTAGGGTTTCCTTTTTCCCTCTGGATATCCTGGCCAATCTCATAATCACTTCTGATTAGTTTTTGTTTACTTCAGAAAGGTCCCTTAGCAATGATGTTTCAATTCTGCACCTCAGACAAGGTTAACAGGCAGGACAAATATCCTACCCCGAGTCTGCACTGCACATTGTTTCCGCATGCATACACAGACTTGCTGACACCTTTTTTCCTGCAGGGGAATGAAAGTAAGGGTTTTCATTAAGCAGAATCAGCTGAAGCGAACCATCACCCAGGATGCCACAGGTGCTTCTGACAAGGACAGAATGCAGCCACAGATTTGATGTATTTATCTGCTCATTAGCACTCAGGCTGATTTTTTTTTACCTAGTAACCAAGCACCTCTGTTGGCTGGGGTGTTCAGAGGTTGCACTGCATTGTCTGTTGTGGGTGAGGGATGTTCCCTGGCTCTGCAGTATCTGAACACCTTGCAACAGGCACCATATCTGCCTTTCAAACCTTTATGAGGCCTGGCTGCACTAATTTGCCCACTGTAGATGAAGCAACAGTCTCCCCATGTGTCCATAGCTAACCAGGAATGTGAACCTAAGTCTTGCAGGTCCTAGGGTGATGCTTTAAGAAGTTCTGTAATTGTAGCCCAGCGTAGGATATCCCACAAAAACAAACCTCCTCACCTCTCCTCTGCCATACCTTCAAGCTTGACCTCAATATCAGAACATTTCTCTGGAAGCAAAGATGAGTAGTGAATTTTTACTTTCTTTCAGATATGATTAGCCAAGAACCTAATGCAGTTTTTGGGGATATCACTTTCATTGTCACAAAAGCAACTTGGGAAGATGCAATGGTAGGGAAAATGCAATGCTGTTTAAGTTGAAACCTAGAGCTAACAGTAATCAAGGTAGCTGCTGCTCATAGAAATCCATAATAACAATAATAATCCATGTAATATCCACCAGACTACACTTTCTGCAAGTGGAAATCAATAAAATCCTACCACGATGATGTCTCTGGATTTCTTAGCAGTGCTTCTCTTTGGTTCTTCTTTGTTCTTTTTTTTTTTTTTTTTCCCCCCTGGTATGTTATACACAACCTGCTTTATTGTGAGCAGAAAAATTCAGGATACCAAGGGGAAACCACCATCATCCTTTTCAATTTCTCTTTCAGGGCATTGCTACTTCCTTGGGAATTATGGCAGACATCTTTGCTTCCATGAATGAGAAGGATTATGTACGCTTTAAAACCAATGCTGGGATCAACCTGGTAAGGCTCAGTTTGGTATTTGGGTGTGTAGCTTCACCCCCACTTTGCTCTTCCTCCAGTTCCTCTCCTGTGCTGAGAGGGCTGAAGAAATTTCCATTGCTCCTGCTGGAAAACTTCACTAGCACCAAGGTGGGAGAATTCCTTGCTTCAGGGAAAAGAAAACATGAGGAGTGTTTACGGAGCATGTGTGTCTGTAATATGTTGAAGATTTATAGTGTCAAAAAGTGACACATTGATGGTAAACCGGAGCAAAAAGGCTCCTGCAGGAGCAGAGTTGGCTGTAGTAGATTAAAATAACAATGTCCTGCTCTGCCAAGACTCAAAGGTCTCAAGGAGAGCTTGGGTAACCTCCTGCCTGCAAGAAACTGATCTCAAGATGCCTTGCTTCAGTCTAACAGGGTTGCTTACCAGGCAGACCCATCTCTTTGAAAAGAAAGCCTTTGACATTAGGTTTTTCCTCTTGGTATTTTTTTCATTTCTCCAGAGCCTCCTCCAAGAGTTTGATCATCGCTTATTATCAGCTGCTGAGGCTTGCAAGGTAGCAGCAGCCTACAGCCAGTACACCCCTCTCTTCGTCCTCACAGCTGTGGTGAGTGTTTGTCTTCATGCTGCAAGTGTTACCTGTGTAGGAGAAGAGTCCAGGCTGTTAAATTTGGGTCTGATCTGGCTTCCAAATATTGCATCATAAAGGGTATTGCATCTGTCTGGGTGGGTATGGTTGCTGTATGTTGCTCTGAAGGCCAATCAGAAGCTAACAAGATGGATAGAAAGACCACAAGATGGATATCTACCCACAGACTGAGGATGGGCTCTCCATCCCATCTGGGAATGCTGCTTCTACTGCACCTACAGCTGTATTTCCAAGGAAGAAGGTTGTTTCGTCCAGGAAATTCAGCAGCAGTCTGGGAGAGCTGACATCACCTTTAAATTGTATAAGGGAAAGAAAGATGTTTTTTTCCTCACTTTATTTATCTTTGCCAGAGCTCTAGGTTTTTAATTCCTTCATTCCTCTTTCCTCCCCTCCCAGAACATCCGTGGGGTGTGTTTGCTGTCCTATAGTCACTCCAAGGACTGTCCCCCAGAGAAGAGAAAGTTCTACCTGTCTGAAGCCAAAGAATCCTTTGAGATTGGCCTCCTCACCAAGGATGGTAACAGTCCCATCACCAGCCAGCAGGAGCTCCACGGTTTTATCAAAGCAGCTTTCTGCCTCATGACTGTGCACCGGTGGCTCTATGGGGAGAGTGAGAAGCTCCATGAGGTGAGTCAGCTGTGCAGAGAAGCCCTGGGGAAACTGCATTCATACAGCACATCCTTTATAGAAGAGGAAGAGAAAGGAGTGCTTGCCAAGGAGATCATGTCCCTGATCACAGCTGTGAAGAAGCACCTGCAAGTGGAAAGCTTCCCCAATTCTGATGCCAGGTCTTACATTCCTGACAGTTACAAAGCCACTGTGGAAAAACCCCTCCTGCCACCAGAAGTCAGCTTTGAGAAAATCCTGGCTGTGCACTCTCAGCATCACTTGTCCATCTGCCAAGTGTTTGAAGGGACTTGCAGGGGTCACAAAGCCACACCAGGAGGAACCCAGGGAGGAGCCTGTGTCACAACCTTAAGAACAGAAACCAAAAGCACAGACATGGTGTGCACTACTGAAGAAAGCCCATCCCAGAGGACGGGTGCTGTGATAATGCTGGATTCACCAGCAGCAGGAAGTAGCTCAGAGAGACCCAACGGCCAAAGAAATAAAATCATCAGCTCTGGTGTGACCACAAATTCCCTCCATGAAGAGATGGAGCCATTGGAAATAAATGATGAGAACAGTGCTTTCAGTAGACTGCAAAACAGGAGCCAAACCCCTACTTCAGAGGGCTCTTGGTGCAAGTTGTCCAAATCAAGTTCCTCTTCCAGCTGGGAGGAGCTGAACTGTAAGAGCAGCAAAGATTCTTCTGGGAAGAGGCAGCAGCAGGGAAAGGGCTCAGCAGAGGAGCAATGTTGCACGACAGAATCTGATGAAGGTGGTCAAGCTGCACACTTGCACTCCTTACCTCCCAGAGCCTGGCATCCACCTCCTCAAGAGCCTCTGAGTAGCTCTTGGGGATCTCCTCACCCTTCCTTTGAGGTGGTTGCTCCCCAAGCTGGGAGGTTGGTAGAGGTGTCTCTCTGTGGAGAAGGTCTGCAGGGGGGAAGACACAGGGGAGAGAGTTCTTCAGAAAAGAAAGCAGGGGAGGTGAGCAAGGTGGTTTCTTCCCTCTCCGCACATCACTCTGTTCCTACCAGTCCAAAAGAGGAGGAGGATGACTCCTCCTGGGTGGAGCTGGGCTGCAGGAGTAAAGATAGCAGCAGGGAGCCCAGGAACCACCCAGGAGAAGCTGCAGAGAGCACAGAGGAGCCCCCCCCAAACGGTGGTGCTTCCAGATTATCAACCAGCATGGAGCCAAAAATGACCAAAAATGACTCCTCTGTGTGTAACCAGCTGAGGAAAGCTGCTGTGGTGGGCAACAGGGCTGTTGGAGTGCCTGAAGTTGACACCCAAGCAGAAACAATCGATGGCACTGAATTTGATTTCCTCAGTTTTGGAGACTCAGCAAACAATCATCCTACAGCGTCTGTTCCAGAGGATCAACCAACTCCCACTGCACCAACAGCTTCACCCTCAGGGGGGCAGATCTCCATAACTACACACTTTGCCTGTGCCACTACTGAAGAAGATGAAGGGAAGGCTCAGGACCTGGTGAGCAGCAGGAGACAATCCAGTTCATCTCAGAGCTCATGGTACAAACCAGCACAAGTGCCCCAGGGTTCCCCTGAAGGTCCCTTTCTGATCCCAAGGGGCAGTGGGTTTTCCTTCACGCCTGGGAGAAGGAAGGAAGACATCCTTGATGCTCGGTTTCTGAGGGATGACGATTACAAGCAGCTCCTGGCAGGGGTAGGACGTGACTGGCTTGTCCAGAGACTGAGGCCTACTGGAATTTTTAAGTCCAAACAGCTTCGTAACACATACTGTAAGTTTCTACACAGCAATGGGCATTTTCACCCAGCAACAGGTAGTCCCACAGGGAACAGTCTTGACTCAGGCTTTTTTAACATGATTTTTTTACGCATCACCTATCAGAACTAAATTTTTTGTTGGTTTAGGAGGTTTTCTATAAGAATTTTAGCAAAGGAAGGGCACTCCTTTGAACCGTGTTCTCCTCTTCCCTCTTACCCATTTGCTCACAGAAATGGGCTCTGTCTCCATGCCCACCCAGTCCCTTCATGCAGGAGGTCACTTGGGCTGCTTGAACTCCCTGTGCCAGGCCACCAAGCCCTTTCTACCCTATTACCTGAGTCCCTGGATTTGTCAGGCATTTAGGTGCCACATTTCATCCCTGCAAAATATCATTATTTCAGATAAAGATTGTTAAGTTCATCATAAATAACAGCCACACCTTCACATGCAGACACTGGATCCATACACTGAAAAATACAGAAGTAAGGAGCAATCTCACTACCAGATGCTCATCAAGTAAAAAACTCATTTTTTTTTTTTTTTTTTTTTTTTTTGTCCTTAAATATAAAATATCCATCTCTGCACCTAGATACCTCTTAGCATGTGTTTTATGCTCCCATACTTGGCTTTCAGAGGAGCCTGGGCACCTTCTCTGCTGGCTGCTTGTTTCTTTCATCCCTCTGCACAGGCTTAGAGCAGTTCTGTGGAAATTTTTATGTTCTGCTCATGGTGTTTTCTTTGTGTAGCTGCTCTTCTTTTAAAATACTCAAAGAAATCAGGCCTCTGGACAGCCCAGGAGACTGCTGTGGTCATTGGGGACTACCTGAAGGTGGCAAAGGAAGGCAAACAGAGGAGTGCATTTTGGTTACACTTCCTGCACCAAGAGGAAAGCTTGGGAAGGTATTGGCCGAAGGGATTTCTGAAACAAAATGTTTATCAATGCTACTGTTGCCTAATGATGAATGAAAACTGCCTGGTAAGATCAGTCTTAAACTGGTTTTAATGCAGCGAGTCCAGTGCCTGGTTAGAGAGCTGCTTTTTTCAAGTGTATTCAAAGGGCAGTACAAGTTTTTAGGTGGAGCGTTACAGAAATCGTAGTCACGGTGGGGCAAGATTGTTTCGTTAGTCTGTTTCAACCTAGTTTACACTTGGTTAAATTGTGGCTGATTTTCTGTAGCAAGAATGTTTTATGGCTTTTCCAAATCTTTCAGGCATTTTGACAGTCTTTCCCATTACTCCACATAACTCTCTGCTTTTCTGTTCGTTTTTTTGTTGTTGTTGTTGTTGTTTTTCCTGTTCATTTTGCTCATGGCATCTCACCAGCCTGATGTCACCTGTGTCTGTGCTAGGGTCATCTCCCAGGAGTTTAAGTGTTGCCTCCTTTTTTATTTGAACTCTAACTTTGCATTTGAGAATGAGCAATAGAGCTATAAATATCTCCCCACACCTACAGGCAGAGAGGTGTTACTGTTGTTTATTGGGGTTTTTTTGTTTAATTTCAGCTGCAGGTTCATGATGTGTCTGCTCCACAAGCATGAATAAAATCACCTCTTGGCTTCATAAAGGCCTCTGCACCAGGAGAGCTCTGCTAACTGCAGATTTTGGGCAGTTCTTACAGATTTTTGAGATTTTTTTTTTTCCCCAGAGCTGGGGTAGTTCCTACAGGTAGCTCATGAGTTATTTTGGAGAGTATAATGAATTAGTAAGAAGAGTATTTTAAGTACCTCTGAGATGGGTCACCCTCAGGGTCAAGAAGAGTTGACTTTACACATCCCACTGTTCTCAGACCCTCATCCTAGGATCTGATTGATCAGTACAGTGGGATCAGTGCAGCATTTTATGCCTGTAAGAGCTATAAAAGAAAAAAAAAAAAGCAAAAAAAGAGAAACCCCCAATTTTAACCAATTTAAAAGCACCAGCTGGCTTTGCTTCCCAACAGCCCAGTGCTGCTTTGTGGTGATGTTTCTGCATCACCAACCTGCTGCAGTCTGCTGCAAACCCAGTGAAGCCAAACAGTTGTTTTTTTGTTTTTGCTTTTTTTGTGTGTGTGTGTAGGTATGTGGGGAAAGAATATAAAGAGGAAAAAGGACTTCTTCATCACTTCAGTGACGTGGAACGGCAAATGACCGCCCAGTACTACGTGACAGAATTCAACAAAAGGCTCTATGAGCAAAAGGTCCCTACCCAAATCTTTTACATCCCATCTGCAGTGCTCCTGGTAAGAGATGGGAGTGGATGTGAGGGAAGTGTTGTGCAGGTTTGGAAGTGCTGGCAGGCAAAGCCACCTCGAGGTGACAAGCTGTCACTCCTGTGTTTTTTCCTGGAGCTGCATTTGCTTATTTCAGGGCAGAAGGCACCTGCCTGCAGGGCTACAAGTTCATGGGTGAGCTGGCAGAAAAGATGCTGTGTTCTGTTAGAAGTCAGAAACTCACTTCTGTAAATCAAGGCCAGGAGTTACCCTGACTTCTATATCATCTAATAGCATATCTACATCTCTTTTTAGGGGTAATTATGAAATCTGAACATCAAAATGACCCCTTTTGAGCACCACAAAGATGCCTAAACCTCACTAGAAGCCAGAAAACCAGGTTCTTGCAGAGAAGTCAGTTGCTGCAGGACAACTTTGAGTTCTTTCCTGAATGATGCTGAATTTCAGGGACACATCCCTGCTTGCATGAGAGTCATTAACATTCTCTTTTCAGATTCTGGAGGACAGAACTATAGCAGGATGTGTGAGTGTGGAGCCCTACATCCTTGGGGAGTTTGTGAAGCTGTCCAACAACAAGAAGGTAGTAAAGAATGAGTACAAAGCCACGGAGTTTGGTCTGGCCTATGGCCACTTCTCCTACGAGTTCTCCAAGGGAACAGATGTTGTTGTTGATCTGCAAGGTTTGTATGGTGGGGAGCTGTGCCTCTCCTCTTGCAGAATACACCATGAGAAAGATGTCCTGTCTCTAAATTATGTCAAGTGAGGGAGGGATGTGCAGGTTTTACCTTGAGCTGTGCTCTTGTTCTCTGCTACATCCCAGCAGGAGCACATAAACCACCTCTAAGCCCCTCTTCAGCTAAATGGTACTCAAGGAACTGTGAAATGCAGTGGCAAGGAAGAGATTTTGGACATTTAGAATGTGTTTCAGGTTCCTTGGCTCTTTTGTGCTAGAAAAAAATATGTATGGAAGCACAAAAGACAGTGTAGTCAGAATGGGACATAGAAATAGGAGAAATGAAGAAATATATCTTACAAGAGAGTCTCCACAGTATTTTCTACCTTGGCTAACACTGCTTCTGCTACAGCAGCAGGAATCAGCTGGGCTGCAGATTTTGTTTCCATTGCTTATGAGCTTTCAGATATAAAAGTCTTGCTTCCCGTGCTTCCTTATGTGAAACCTTACAATACCCTTGTCCTGGTTTGGGCCAGGATAAAGGTGATTTTCTGGTTTGTACTTTTGCTTTCAGCTAAGTCTCTTGGAAGTAGTTGAACCCTTGACAACCCTTCGCAGTAACTCTGAGGACCAAGGAAGAGGAGGGCTTAAAGAGAAGACAGGGAGAAATCTTGGAGGTGTCAGAATGTTCTTTTGGTAGAAATTAATTCATCATTTTGTTTTAATTCAGATCCATGGCTTCAGATAAAAAAGGGTTGGAAGAAAGCACAAACCTGACCTCAGTGCTGGGGATTATTTAGCTAAAATTAAAACCTCACAACTTAATTAACTCTCCATATATACTATCTTACTTGTCTTCCTCTCTGTTTTCTTCATTCTGCTGTTTACTAGGAAATACCCTGTGTGTCAGAAAATAATTGCCTGTATGTTGTTGCTGTCCTTCAGCTAAGAGCAAGTTGAGGTCTTTGGTTGAGAGCCAAGGATAAAACCTTCCAGGCTCTACCTTTAGCAGGGAAGGAATCTTAGGAATATTAATTTCATTAAATACTCATCATGTACCCCTTAGGGTTCTGCTTTTGCTGCCTTAGGTGCAAACTGGGAATGACTGAGGTGACATTAACAGAGGGGGGGCTATGCCCAGCAGAGTGTCCTGAGCACAACAATCCAAAGGCTGTAAAGTTGGATACCAAGATGTATCCTTTTTTCCACAGGTTGGGTGACAGGTAATGGGAAAGGCCTCATCTACCTGACAGACCCCCAGATCCACTCTCTTAACAGCACAGATGTTTCACGCTCCAACTTTGGGAAGGAAGGGATTTATTACTTCTTCAATAACCAGCACTTGGAATGCAATGAAATCTGTCACTGCCTGTCTTTAAGAAGACCCTCAGTGAAGCTGCCAGTGTAGGCTGGCATGAGGCAGCCACCCAAAGAATCACCCATCAGCTGGGCAGTATTTTATCCCCCACACCTCAAGGAGCAAATTGTCTTTGTGACAACAGAGCCACCAAGTGTGAGTCAGGTCAGTACATGTTCTGATCTTTCCATCCAGGCTGGTACTGCCAGGTTACCATCTTGGGATCCATCTGAACCTTATTTTGTTGCAGCCATCTAACAGGAATGAACAGCAGAAGAGCAGGAAAAGAACCTCCCAAATTCAGCTAGAGCTGTACTACAAGACTGTATAAACTTCTTAATCCATTCAGACCCAGCAAAAGCCACAGGCACCATCTGCTCTTTGGAAATGGGATATGAGGTGGAGTGAGACAGAAGCAGAGTTGTGTTTCAGCCATCTGTAAAACTTTTAAAACCTTGTTTAAACGCTTCAGGGGAGAAAAAAATGGTCCTGGTTGGGTTTGCTTCCAAAATAACAAAGTTTCTTTCAGAGGGGTGTGTGTCTGTGTGCCTGCCTGACTACACAACATTTAAACAGGTGGAAGTAGGGTTTTAACTGTAACAGCTGCTCTGCAAGGAAAAAAATAGTGTTCTTGAACCAAGAGGTGCTTCATATGAATAGTTCAGAACTGCTGCATTTACCAAACCGTTGTGAAGACTTTACCAAGAGAACAGTTCTCACTTGAGGACAGCCCATCTCTTCTGGTGAAATGCTGAGCACCACGTGTCTGGTGGCCAATCCTGCAACAAATTCCCACAAATAACCTGACTGGATGTGAGTGCAGCCACTTCTAGGAAGGGGCAGTTCTGGTGTGGGTTCCAGTGAGGCAGGCAAAGCATCCCCTTCCTTTGAGGCTCACCCAGCCTCCCTGCTTTTCCCACCCTCTCAAAATACACTTATGGAAGTAAACCAGATGCCCATTGATAATGGAATGATGCAGTTACACACTGCCCACACCCAGACCCTGATCCCCCCACCCCTCTCCCACATCCAGAGCTGAGATTTGTACCTACACCAGGAAGGTTTTTCTTGACAACTCCATATGCTGGGAACACGCTTTACCATCATGCACACAAACAGCTGCAACTTCCTCCTGGAGCTCCAACATTCTAGCCGCGGTTTTGTTATTGTTTGTGGCTGTTACCACACAGCCCTCCCACAGCCCCCCCTGATTTTTAACACCAGGACCGAACAGCCTGTGGCATGTGTGCTGGCCACATGCTTCAGCAGTGCCTGCCTGCGTTAGAGGCAGCTGCAGCCTTTTTTACTTGTTACCAAACAATGGTTTGGGTTGTTGGGGGTTTTTTTTTGAGGGGGGAGGGGTGTTGGTTTTTGTTGGGGTTTGTGGTTTTGTTTTTGTTGTGTTTTGTTGTTGGTTTTGTTGTTGTTTTTTTTTAAACTAAAACTTGCAATTCATTCCTGGGACCTCCTTCAGCACCTACAGCAATGCTCATACTCACCTGCCTCCAAGAGACCCAAGGGGCAGAGCTGCTCCATCACAGCAAATTTCAGAAGCACAGAGAGGACAGCAAAGCCCTCCCAACTTTGTGAATTCGAGCTGAACAGCTGAGATCTTGGGGGGGGTTTCCCACACAGGCTGGCTAGCTGAAAGGAGTCAAACCTGCCAGCATGGTAAGACAATGTACACATACCCTGCAGGGAAAACAGCCATAAAAAAGAAGGGTTGGGAGCACTTTATGTGCTGCACCTCTTCAGTGCTGCATCAAACCAACTGGAGCATCTGGTTGAAGTAAAAAACAAAACAAAAACAAAACAAACAAACAAACAAAGAAAACCCCACAAAAACTCTTGGCAATATGACCCAAATTCCCACTGTGGTGAAAAAAGCATTTTCAAATCACATGCTGACTAGTGGATTTTGTGCTTAAGAAATAAAAACAAGCTCTCCATTCCACCCAGGATTTTAGAGAGTTCCTTGGCCAGGAGGAGTGGACTTCACCCTTGGTTTCCCCTGGGTGGCTCAAAACCTTCAGTGCAGGTTTTGATCAAAACGAGAGGGCCTATCTTTGCATCTACAGGTTGCAAGTGATTTTCTGTGCCACAGGGGAAGGGAAAAAGAAAGAATTTCTATACGGAGAGGGTGATCAGGCATTGGAATAGGCTGCCCAGGGAAGTGGTGGATTCTCCGTCCCTGGAGATATTTAAAAAGAGACTGGATGTGGCACTCAGTGCCATGGGCTGGTAACGGCGGCGGTGGGTCAAGGGTTGGACTTGATGATCTCTGAGGTCCCTTCCAACCCAGCCAATTCTATGATTCTATGAAAATGATCTGGTTTGCATCTTTCCTGGTGTTCCCAGCCCAACCACCAAGGCAGAAAAGCCACTTCTGAGGAGATACAAGCAGCAGTTGTACGGATTCCCCTTCCCAGTGCCGCAATGGACAAATTTGTTGCTCTCCCTCCAGCCCAAAGAAGCTATGCTGAGACCTAGATTTTAACTTTCCAGGGCCACCTCCAGACTGTGTGTGCATGTGCACTCCCACGTGGATCCCGGATTTCTTAACTTGGGAAGTGGTAGCCACAGAAAGCTGCCACCGGTCCAGATTCTCCTCCTCTCCTCCAAAGCTCCCCCCGAAGCCCAAAGGCTGGGATTGTTGCTCTGGGGAGATTTTTTTTTTTTCCCCCTGATGAGAAAGGGAATGCAGCATCAAAATTCCACAGTTTGGGAAGGGTCCCCGACAGAGAGTTTACTTTAACAAACCCATCTGCTTTTGTTTCTGCAGCCAGCAGAGATTTTCGAGGCTTTTGTCCCAACTATTTTAGCAATGCTATTGTTTTGTGGGTGATGGTTTGTGCCGAGTTGTTTGGAAAGATGCCCTCTCGCTGACTTAGAACTAGGTGTAAAGAGGGAGAAGCAAGAGAAGGGAAGGAGGGGGGTTGGAAAGACAAAAAATAAATTAAATCTCTTTATTATGGTGCATAAACCTTCAGTGCCGGGGAGCTGGGCAGCTGCGCGGGGAGAAAAATGCATTCAAAAATATAATGCTAGTGTGAATAATCCTTTCCCCAACGCTGCTTGCAGACTGCTCCAGCTTTGTCAGGTGAACTTGAACGGGGCCATCAGCTTTGCCGCCGTCGTCGCAGAGTGTCTGTCACCCCCGGGGCATTCACCATCTCTTGTGAAAAGGCGGCCGAACAATCCATCATTGAGCCGGGGGCAGCCACTGCCTCCGAGGAAAAGTAAAACCGGCATGTGACGGGACACTGGCTTTGGCAGATTAAAAAGTGATACATGGAAACTCCTCACGTGTTACCGGGGAAGATTAAGTCCCCCCGGGTCTGGCGACACAGCCAATGAAGGAGGGAGGTGGCAGCAGAGGAAGGGGAGCGCTGGCTTTAACCAAGTGACAATCTCCGTGCTCCTCGGGCTGAAGGGAGCGCCCGGCTGGCCGGAGGAAACAAAGCTAGTTAGCAAGATCCCAGGGAATTAATAAGCAGCAGAGATGCTGTGTTAAAGCCTCTCTGCGGAGCCTTTCCTTTCTCTATAGAGACAATTAAAAGCAAAACAAAACTTCCCGGACAATCTCCGCAGAACAAAACGTGTCCCTCACGCCCTCCCAGCAGCCGGCCCCGCAGGGTCTGCCCTGGCACCACGTGCAGTTTGGGGACCCCTGGAAAGCGAGGCCTCTGGTTCAAAGAAAGAGAGAGAGAGAGAAAAAAAATGTATTTAGAGACACAGGGAGAAAAATGTAATATTTTGACCCTCATTTTGGCAGTTAGCAGCTGATCTAGCAGGAGGTGTCCCTGCTCACACAGGGAGCTTGCAACTTGATGGTCTGTGGGGTGTCTTCCAATCCCAGATATTCCATGATTTCCTTTGTTGGGCTCTGGTCTACGTTTTACCACCTCAGCCAAAGTTGTGTCTACTCACAATCAGAAGTGGGTGTCAGATATCAGCTTGCCCCGTGAAACCAGAATCCATCCTGTTTAACCCCATAGCTTCTCCTGGCCTCACTCTCCACGGGCTGGGGCACAAACTCAGAGGTGTCAGCCCCTCAAGCACTCTGGCTGCATCCAGGGCTTGGGTACTGGAATTCCTGGATTCGTGTGCTCTATAATCTCATTGCCTGAAGAATTTCAACACCTGTGTGGCCCAAAGCACGCAGAACTTAAATTATTGCTTCATATTTGTAGTATAAAAAGGTGATTATCAGGGGAAATAAATATCTGACTTAGGCTGATGATAGAGTGCTGGAAGTTCTGTCTTAGAGGTACTGAACCAAAAAATGGATGTTCTGCTCTTTCCTCTGGTTTCAGAAGAAAGTAATTTGAACGAACCAAGATTTAATAATAATTTTGTCTTGTCCCCCCCCCCCNNNGGGGGGGGGGGACAAGACAAAATTATTATTAAATCTTGGTTCGTTTTTTTTTTTTTTTCAGAAAGTCAGTGTTAAATAACTTGCTAGCCTTGCTACCAAGAGTGCTTTTGGGCTTGATGAATTACAGCACACTCCAAAATCCAACCTAAGAGCTCAGGATGACCATGAAGTGCCAGTCACCCGTGGGCTCTACCAAATGAGAGAAATGCTGCCATTAACTGCAGGGACAGAATGTCTGAAGGAACATTTCCTCTTCTTGACTAAAGCAGCTAACTCAAAGCCTTGAGTTTACACCTGGTTGAAGAACTGTAGTAAGCCAGGCACCAAACTGTCCTTCTCTTAACAAGGTGAGGTCACTCCTGCTTGTCCTTCAGGGCAGATATTGGGTTAAAGAGGGTTTTTTCTCTTTCTGGAGGCATCCAGGTGAAAGGCAAAGGACTGCAGCATGTATAAAAGTCAGAAACTTCTCAAGAGGGAACAAGGAGCCTGTAACCTGCAGGCAGAATGATTTTCCCACTCTTTTGTCAATAACCATAGTATCACAGAATCATCGTGGTTGAAAAGGACCTTCAAGGTCCAACTGTCAGTCCTGCACCACCTTAACCACTGAATCATCTCCTGAAGTGCCACATCTACCCACGTTTTTTAAAACCTCCAGGGGGTGGTGCCTCCACCACCTCCCTGGGCAACCTGTTCCAATGCTTCACCACTCTGCCAGTGAAGAATTTGTTCCTCATGCATAATCTGCAGCTCAACGAAGCACTTTGGGGAATTTCTCTTCCAAAAGAGAATCCTGGGCTGAGCCAAGCTTCCTTCCCTCCCTCCCTCCCCCTCCAAGCCAGCAGCATCCTGGGCCATCCGGGGTGACCCCCTCCAGCTGTGGGGCAGCCCCTGCACGCCAGGCTCCACATCCCCCCTGCCCTGCACCCCCCAGCAGCTCCCCCACAGCCCAGCTGCAGGATTTCAGCATCCTTCCTGTCCCAGAAAAAGCTGCTCAGGGGTAGTGAGGGGAAAGCTTGAGGGGAGGCAGCCCCGGCCAGGCAGCCCTGCCCTGCCACATCGCTTCTGCTTGGCAGAACCTTGTCCTCCTCGGCCACCTCCCTCCCTTCCCGTGGATCCGGTGGGGTGGTTCTCCCATCCCACGGGTGTCATGGGGGGGGAGGAGGGGAGAGAAGCTGAGCACAGGTGGTGCCACGTGCTGTGGAAACCTCTGCTCCCTCAGAAGGACCAGAACGGGGGCAATCGCAGCAAAATATCGAGTGACAACTGCTGCTGTCACCTGCTGCCTTGTTGGGGTGTCCCTGCGCCCGCACCCAGAGCAGCCTCGGGAGGGACAACCCGGTGGCATCAGCCTGCTGCTTTCTCCCGGGAATAGCTCACACCATCCCTCCTCTTTCATTTTTTGTTCCGTTTGGATGAAATCACGGCGCACGGCCCTCCGCAGGGCAGGAGCAGATGGGGCTGGCGGCCACCCCCGGGTCCCTCTGCCCCCCGGGGTACCGGTGCAGGGTAACCCCCCCTGGCAGCGGGGGCTTTTCCTTCCAGTGCAGCACAACCCGGGGCTGCTGTCCCCTCCGAGCGGGCCATCACGTTAATAGAGGTTGATTTGCAAACGGCGTCAGCCCCCCCAGCATCCCCCCCTCCCTCTTTCAGTCCTTCCCCCCCCTTTGCCTGACTCCCGCTTCTCTGCTCAATGGCACAGATGCTGCTTTGTGCTGCCCAGGACCGAGCAGCTATTAGCAGCAAATCCAGCGAGGGAAATTAATGAAGGCGACTACTAATAAAAGACAGCTCTGCACAGCCCCCCTCTCTCATTAATCCAAAGCAGTTTCTTAATTATTTTTCCCCCCCTCCAATCCATTTTTAAAGGCTTTATCTCCCATCTCTCGATCGCCGTCGAAGCAGAAGCCCGAATTTGGCACCAGAAGTCACAGGGATGATGAGAAGCTTGCCAGAAGTTTGCTGGACCTGCGCAGACATTTCCAGCATCAGCAGCTGGAGGCAGGGTGTATCCTTAAGTCGAAGAGATCCATGAGGAAAAGAGCCCGACTTAGGCTTTAAGACGTAAAATTCGCCCCCGTGGGAAGACAGGGACCTAGAACAGGTTTAAAGACAAAAAAAAAAAAAAAAAAAAAAAAAAAAAAAAAAAAAAAAAAAAAAAAATCTCGGCAGGATTTCTGCTGGTGCCAGCAGGCTGCAGCACTGCAATTGCTGTCTGAAAAATGGGGTGCTTAAGACTTAGTCGATTTTGCCCACGCGGGATGAGAATCAGGGCCGCGGGGGCCAAATCCACACCTAAAAAAAAATATCGGGAAGCCTGTGGGGGATTTGGAGTGTCCAGTCCCCCTCAAGAGATGAAAGAAAAAAAGAATAATTTTAAAAAAAAGCCCCACTGGCTTTAGTTTCATGCCAGCGTTAGCCTTGCTCCTGGCTCACTTTTCTTCCTTCACGCTGAGTTTATCTGGTTACTTCAGCTGAGGGAAACAGGCGGCCCCTTGCCACCCCCAGTGAGTGCTCAGATTGCCCTCCTCAGGCAGTGGGTCCCTCATCCTGTGGGACCAACCCAGGGGGGGACACAGAAGGTCACAAAGGCTTTACTGCTGCCAGGCAGAGCAGGACCCCGGTTTCCACGGGGTGAGGGTGTCCCAGCACTCACACCATCCAGGAGGCACCCTGGAGCTTCTTCTGCTCCTTTCGCCCAGTGCCATGGGGACGAGCTCTTCAGGAAGCTCCTGAGCCCCCCGGGATTTCTCACCCCCCCCAACCCGGGCAGAGCAAGTGGCAATTTGTGGGGCCCTGGAGGTGTTGAAAGCAAAGAGAGGAGAAAGGTGGGCAGTGGGACCCTCGGAGGAGACTGGAGGAGCTCAGAGGTGGTGGGTGATGGACTCTCCTCCAGCAGCTGCCCTCAAATGCTTCTTAAACGTCATAAAAACGGAACGGTGATTTTAAGATTTATAAAAAAATATATTATCTTAAAAACTCTCGGTGTATTTAATGCTAAATCATTGCAGGGAGAAGAGACAATGAGATTCCCAGCTAAGGAGGATGAATTTGAGGACTATTCCCCCTGTGGAAAAACCAGCAAGGGAAAACTAAGGGAGCATCTCCATCCTGGAATTGTGGAAGGCAAAACTTCCCTTCTCTGCCTGTCCGACACAGAAGGTACAGCACGAAACTCGTGTGGGCTCCTGCCTCTCACCTGCAGCGAAACACACACCCCCCCCGCACAACACCTTTCACTGACACTTCGGGGTGGGCTCTCATTGCGTTTCTCTAAGTTGTCGAGATCTGATTTCTTGTGGAAATACGACACGATGTAACTGTTTAGTACCCCAGGTGATTGGTCCTTTCAATTAAAGCCACATTATGCCAGAACTAATGTCTCCAGCCTTAAAAAACCCCAGACAGTGGGGGCCTAATGACTTAATGTCCCTTACCTGTCACTAACAGAGCCATTAGAGCACCACAGGATGCCCCCTAGCAGGTGAGCCCCCATCTCCCTGTTTCCCAAGTTCTGACATTACTTTTCCACCGAAGATCACCGTGACAACAAAATCCTTTGATCAGTAAATCAAACCCTGAACCCCAGCCGGCGGCTTTTAGGAAATTTGGGGTGGTTTTTTTATCTAAACCCTTCCCCACTGAGCCAAAACGTTCTCAGCCTGACCTAGCGTGCTGCCTAAGTTGGATTTTATTCTCCTCCAAGGTCTTCTACCTTCGTTTTGGATCCCGTTGAGCACCCGGGGGCTCCTTTTAATGATGGTGGAACCTTGTGAGATTTATGTCCCACATGAAAGCCGGAGAGCACGAGCCCTACTTTAGCTTCTTGTTGCTATTCTTATGCCGAGGGGGGTTGTAAAACCCCCCCACCATCCCCCTCCCCAGGGTCCACAGAGCTGCCCCTCCAGCTCTGACAGCGTGGAGAAGCTTTTATGCCCAAGATACAATACCCAGAAGGATCATAAACACGTTTTTTTGATAGGCAGGTGCTGCCATGGAAACCAAACCCCCCCCTCCTTGGCTTTCCACTTGGTGCCAAGAGGTGCAGCTCCACCCTGCACCGGGCACTGCTTCTGCACCTGATGTCCCCCGTGCTTTGGTGTCACCTCCCCAGATCAGTCTGCTGAGAGGAAAGGGAGGGAGACAAGTAAAAAAAAAAGGGGGGAAGAGGGGAATAAACTCCTCCAAGTGGAGCAGGAAACAAAATCAAAATTGAGAAGTGTGGGCATGGGTGAGGTGACAGCTCCATCCTCTCAGGCTTATTCTCCAGCCCTGCCGGGGCTCAGGGGGGAGTTGGTTTCCCTGTCTCCCACCCCAAATCCCGCAGAACCCCATCTCCCAGCCCCCTCCTCCACCCCAACGCTCAGGGTCGCTTTTTCCCACGGGGGTTCCCATCCAGCGGGACCGGGAATGCTCTTAACATGGGAGGGAAGGGAAATACCTCCAGGGTGACAGCCCCGGCAAGAAGCAGCGCCCCTTCCTGAGGGCCGGTGGAAGGAGCTGAGCCACCCGGGACATCCCTCCCGCTCCTGCTTTTTTCCCCTCTGAGAGAAGGGAAGCGCGTCTCCCCTATCCCGGATTTTTGAAGAGCTGAGGGCACCCACTCCAGCGCTTCTTAAGAGACAATGAGACCAATCCAGAAAAGACAGCGAAGAGCAAGGCACTACTTTTTTTTTTTTTTTTTTTTTTTTTTTTTTTTTTTTTTTTTTTTTTTTTTAAAAAGGGGTCGTTAAAAGAGAGCGAGAGTGAAAACCCCTCTCCCGACGCAGCCAGCGGCTAAAAGGGTCCCTCTTGTTTTGTTCCTCCTGGCCCCGTGGCAGATTTTGGGCTGGGGACACACACACACGCACACACAGAGCTTCATCTTGCTGCCCACATCAAAGCAGTGATTATGCAAATGCACCCACTTTTTTTCTTTTTTTTTTTTTTCTTTTTTCTTTTTTTTTTCCCCCCCTTTTTTTAAAGGAATTATTTATCACACAATAACCCCCCTGCCAGGGGGGGAAACAATAGATCAAGCTTAGATAGCGCTGCTCGCCCGAGGCTGCGGGGCTGGGGGGGTTGTGTGTGTGTGAACCCCTGCACGTTTTATTGGCCTAACCTAATTTCACTAATTCTCTTTTCACACGTTTTGTTGGGGTTTTTTTTGCCCCTCTTTCCCCCCTCCCTCCCTTCCATTCGGGAACATGGCTCCAAGGCCCGGGTTTCACGCTCCCTGGATCCCGGGGGGCACCGGGAGGGATTCATGTGCCGAGCGGTTTATTTAATTAAATACATTCAAGCGCCTCCTCTGCTGGGTTTTAATGATTTCCAGGTGTTTGGACCCAGAAGTCACAAAGTGCTGCAGGGGGGTGAGGACTGAAGGGCCTCGGTGGCCTCCAATGTCCTCTCTCCCTGGTGACATCCCCCCTGGGACCTGCGTGGTGACGGGATAGCCGAGGGCTGCTCCAAACCCCCTGGATTCGTCCGGGGTTTGGGTTTCATCCATCCCCCAGAGAAGGAGAAAGGAAATTCTTCATTCTTAAAACCTGTGTATTTTTTTTTTTAAATCTTCTCAAGAACGTTTCATTCCCGCGGCCTTTGCTGGCAAAACCAGGAGGAAGCGGGAGAAGTGAAGTTGTTTGTCCATCCGTCAGGCGTTGGCTGCTCAGCATCTTCTGTACCACGGAGAAAACGTAAACAATCTGAAAATTTCCACCACTTTTACTTTATTGATACATATCTATGTGTATATGCACACTCTGTGCTTAGTGCCCTTTTCCTTCACGACGGTACCAGCCTCCCGAGGAACCCAGGAGTAGAAATGAGGCTGGAAAAATGAGAGATTTGGATCCACTTCTCCCCAAGCAGCTTTTAACCCCCCCGCCTGCCCCATCCCAGCCCACTCCGGAGCTGAGCTGACACCCTCAAGACTTTCTGGTCTTGATTTTATTCTGTGGGGGGAAAAAGGGTTTTTCTCGTAAGAAGGAAACCTTTGGGATGGAAACACCCATCGCAGGTAGGGCTGCAGAAGCTGCTGCTTTGTCACCCGGGGTTTGTCACCCCAGGGCCCCGCGAGCGCAGGCAGCTCCCACCAGACCCTTGGTGTCACCAGCGGTGAGGTGACACCAGTGTCCCCTCCCCATCCCCTCATTCCCAGCAGCTGGCAGATGAAGCAGAAAAAGCAGCAAACCCCGAAGTTACCAAAATTAGATATTTTTATTTATATTTTTTTTATCACAAGAACAATCCCTCTGCTCTTCAGCTGTAAATACATACTAGAATAAACTCTGTAAATTATACAAAAAAAATACATCTTCTCCATGAAATCTGTCTTTATAATAAATAAACGTGAACACGTGTGTGGCTGATCGCTGTAATGTCCCGTGTCTGTTGAGGTTTTCAGTCTGTTGATTTATTTTTAATCTCCTGAAAGAAGGGGGGAGTTCCCCGTCCCCTAAAGGTCGAAATAAATAATGCATGAGGAGGTGCCCCCTCCCCATTTCCACCCCCCCCCTCCCCTTTATTCCCCCC
>JAAWXA010000001.1:12838667-12909258 GCA_038090715.1 Florisuga fusca
TAATTTTTTTTATTATTATTTTTTTTTTTTTTTTTTTTTTTTTTTTCTCTATAGACGTGGGGAAAAAGAACAGCCCGATTGTGTGTGAAAAAACCCCGGTGCCTGCAAAAAGGGACATTGGGCGCCCAGGCGAAGGTGCGCCAGGGAGAGCACTAATCGCTGAACCAGGAGACAAATACGATTACCAGCTCCGAGCCTTGAGTCAGAAAGTCTCATAGACTTTAAGATGTTAATCCCCGACATAATCCTTCCTTTGGCGTGTAGGAATAGTGCAGCCACAAGAGTTGTTTTGTTATTTATATTGGCGTTTAATAAAACTCAGCCAGCGGTGAATGGGCTGCCCACTCTCCAATGGTAATTAATTCCCTATTTCAGTGACCCAATTGTGCTGGGATAGAGCAGTGGGACAGTCCCACTGCCCCAACCCGCCTTTGTGCAGCTACACGGCTCTCGTGCTTCAACAGCTATGGAAACTCATTCTTTTGATGTCATTCAATGAGTTTTCCTTGGGCATCTTCTAAACTTCAAGGACCCTTTTCTTTCTCGCACGCCTGAAAAGCAGGACTAGGCTTGACCTTTTTTTTTTTTTTTTTTTTTTTGAGGGGGGGTGTGGGTTGTGTAAGGAAAGAGAAAGAAAATTTGGCAGGCTGCTATCAAACAGGGGGCTATCCAAAAGCCAGCGCACCGAGCTCATTCAGCTCCTAATTTATACAGGTCTTAGAAGCCACTTTTCCTTACTCAAAAAATACTTCAGGGTTTCTGTCAGCCGAGGTGTTTCTAGAAGGGATTTGCTAGTGAGCAGAGATCTCCGTTCCACAAATGCAGTTAGGATGAGTACTTGCAGTCGTGCAGTTCCACAAATGCAATGTTGGGATGAGTACGACCAAAAAGAATCATGTTTGGAGGAAGAATTTCCAATGGGAAAGAAAACACAAGATGCCTGGAATGGGGTTTGTTGTTGTTTCCTTTTTGTTTCTTAAAAAAAAAAAGTGTCCAGGGCTTTATCTGTTGGCTTTTTCTTGGGTAGAGTGGTAGAGGTGAAGTGGCTGCAGGAAGAAGAGTGTGTGAAATGAACGTGTGAAGAACATGCAAGAACCTTGCAAAGTCTCCTGGGCCCAGGCAGCCTCTTCTATGTCTTTATACACACTTCCAATAAAAAAAAAAGGGAAAAAAGAAGAAAAAAGAAAAGAAAAAGAAAAAAAAAAAAGAAAAAAAGAAAAAAAGAAAAAAAACCCTTCGCAAGTCACAAACAATTCAGGATTCAACTAAGAAAACACAGAGTGAACCATATGGCCGGGGTGGCTCGAGTTGGCTGCATTTTCCCCCAGACAAAGAAGGGATTGAGAGTTGAAGGAAAGGAGAAAAAAACCCAACTTTCCGGCTGATGAAGCTGTTGTCTGGAGGCAATGATCCCAAATCTCAAGGCTTTATTCCAGGCTCCGACTGAGACGTGATATGTCATATGATTAGCATCTTTCATATTTACAAGAGTAGTAGGGGCTGCCAGTCTTTAGAGAAAGGGGAGAGAAAGAAGGGGCATATGCTGGAATGGATTTAGCATTTGAAAGAGAGAAAAGAGAGCGGATAAATACACTTAAACGAGGATTTAGTTTTACTCCCGTCGAGTTCTAATGGCTTGTTGATTGAGATTTTAGGGAGCTGTAACAGAGGTGTCAGCAGTAATTTAAAGGCGCTATTCAACCCTCCGCTGCTCCTTCTTTCGCCCCGCTTCGCTCCGGCGCCCGCTTTCTGCCGACTGACCCTCCTGGGTTCGGGGTCCCCGACTGGCCCGGGGGTCCCCTCACGGTGCCGGGGTGGGCCGGGCCGGGATGGACCGGGCGGGTGGCGCTCCCTGGTGGCGGCGGGGGGGAACCGTCCGGCCCGGGTCAGGGGCACCCGGCGACGTGATGTGACAGAGCTCGACGGGTATTTGTCACCTCAGCAGGGACACCTCCCACCAGCCCAGGTTGCTCCAAGCCCCATCCAACCTGGACTTGGACACTGCCAGGGATGGGGCAGCCACAGCTTCCCCGGGCAACCCGGGCCAGGGGCTCAGCACCCTCACACCGAAGAATTTCCTCCCACTGTAAATCATAATAAATCTCCTCTTTTTTCTGCTTAAAAGTTCCCCCCCCTTTACCCATCACTCCACACCCTTATCCGAAGTCCCTCCTCAGCTTTCCTGTAGCCCTTTCAGGTACTTGAAAGTGCTCTAAGGTCTCCCTGGAGTGTTCTTCAGGCTGAACAACCCCAACTCTCTCAGCCCTGCTCCTGAGGAAACGTGTTTCCACCCCCCTGACCATTTTTTGGCCTCTCCTGAACCCCCTTGAGCAGGTCCAAGGACCCTAGAACCAGGCATAGCACTGCAGGGGAAGTCTCAGGAGTAGAGGGGCAGAATCCCCTCTCTGGGCCTGCTGGTGATGCAGCCCAGGACACTGAGCTTTTTTTTTTATGCTACACCTACTAACTAAAATCAGAGCACAAAGGCTGTTTCTCAACAGCAGCCTCTGCAAAAGCATTGGGGCAACAGTGTGAAAAAGCCATCTTGGACTTCTATGAAGATTGCAGGCAGATGTTAAACCATGTTTTGCCTTTGGTGCCAAAGAAAGTGGTGGATCAGGGTTTTTACACCTCTTTACACCCTATGTCAATCACAGGGATGAAACATCTACCATCCAGGATCAAACCAGAACCTTGCTAAAACCCTTTGGTTCAAGCAAGAGCCACCAAGACACTGTTAGAAGGAACAACCAAGAATCATCCCCAAGCAGATATAGAACTCATCCCCCAGACAGACTGCTCCCACCCCCTCGTAGTGAGGCAGCAGGGTCCAGTTCCTTGAGTGATCTGCTCCCAGCCCCCACACATGGACAGCCAGAACCTCAGTTCCCTTCCTCAAGAGAAGCTTCCCCTCTTCCCTCCTCATCCCCTCTCCTTACATCATCCTGGGATAACCAGTCCCATCGCTGTCAGTGCTCTGGAGGTTCCTGTTTCCCACCATTCTGCTTTCTTTCCAGGGACAAGGCAACAAGCTCCTCACCAGATGATTTATTCCAAAGCTGCATAAAAAGAGAGCAGAAGATTACTTGGAATAACCTCAGTGCTAGGGAGCTGCCTGCTCTGTGGCAGGTTCTCTGGAGCTCTTCAGTTTTCTTTGGAAGCAGCTGAACAGCCTGGCAGCATTCAGACATTGTACATTGTCCCCACCATACACATCAACTCCTCCATACACCTCTGGGACAGCCGATGGACAAATTTTTGCCAAGATCAAGATAAACTTTTTTTTTTTTTCTTGTCAGAAAGTTGCTGACACAATAGCACTTTTCCCCCAAACCAAAACCATTCAGCTTTTTTTTTTCCTTGTAGTTTCCAAACCCAGACCAGTCATCTTATCCGAAAACCTGCAAAAAAAATCTAAGTACAAATTAACCCGTTCTCATTGTTTTGTTGACAACTACAGATTTCCTAGAGCAAGGACATGTAATATTTCTTTGAATAAATTATTCTATGTTTTATTTATCCTTTTAATTGTTTCAGTCATGGTCCTTCCTAGATGTCACAGAGTTGTAAATATGCATGATGACAGAATTGTTCTGAGAGATGTTATGTGCATATCTAATCTGAAGAATAATGAAGCACTAACAATACAATGAGGTGTTCTGTAAGCATCAAGGGATTTCAGTTATCAAGTAGATAAAGTTACTTTATTAACTTTTAGTCATACAAACAAGGCATCAAACCAGAAGTGTCATTGCACAGAAGCAAAAATTTCCCACATGAAATATAAATACTACATTTGAAATCATCCTGATAATTTTTAAAGACAGGCAATTCGTATTCTCTTCATAAAATAGGTGCACATTTTATTTTTCCTTTTTCTTATTCTCTTGTTCTTCCTTCCATTTCTCCACATAACACTTAAGAATGTCGTTTAGCTGCTGCTCACACTGGCTTATGTGTTGTAATCCATTTTCCCATCCTAAAAGCAGCAACAAACAGAATAATTATATTTCCCTTTACAGCATCCATGGTGTAATTAGGCTGTGCTGATGCCAATGTCCATTACCCCAAGCCTATCAAGTGGCAAGTAGTATTTCTGCTGTGAAAGTTGTTCTTCTGAGTCCATCCACCAACGAAGCTGCTTCTTTTTACACCAGCCAAGTAGGCAAAGAAAACAATTACTCTTTTGGCACCTGGTCTGTTGCTTTAGAGACTGAGCCCTCCCCTTGCAGTATTTGCTGAGGGAAGATTCTCTGATGGGAGAAACTATGAAAAAAACCCTGCATTTCCCTCTGTGGTCCAATAAAACAAGCACGTGTATTCACAAGACCTGGAAGCAAAGCAGTCAGGAGTTCCTTGGTAGAGCTAGCTGAGCTCCAGTAGCACTGGGGCTTTTTCTAGCAGCTAGAAATTTATCTTCCAAACCTCACAAGCCCCTAGTTGCAGAAAGATGCTACATGTTTTCTTTTCCTTTACTGAAGTCCAATCAACTCAGAAGTACTGCTGTATGGAGGAAATTATTTGCAACTTGTTTCTGACTGTGCCTACCACATAAAAACAAACAGGGAAATGACTAGAAATGCCATAACAGGTTTCAGCTCTCCTTACCAGCCCACTCTTGATGTAGCTATCTGGTGGCATCAAAAGAAGAGAGAAAAGTCCTATCACTGGGTAATAAATACCCTTTCAGGTATAAAAACTATTTCCAGATCAAACTGCTAACATGCAACTTGTATTTCCTTGAGATGTATATTTTATATGTGATAAATATGCTGCTTTATGTAGCCTGCACAGTGCAGTTACTCTATAATACAGAAAACATACCAGTCACTTTCATTAATTATATAATTTAATTGAAAAAGATGAGCTGAAGTGTTTCAAAAACGCAGGAAAATAAAATATTACCTTTGCAGTGGTGAATCACTCTTCCCCACAGCCTGTTCTTACTCAAACAAGCCAGGTTTCCAACGATCAACAAATGCCTCTTTGCTCTCGTCAGCGCTACATTTGCTCTCCTTTCCGAGTCGATGAACCCAACCTGTCTGGTTCTCACACAGGACAAAACAATGATCTCCTTCTCAGCTCCTTGGAAGGCATCCACAGTGGACACCTGGACAGGTTTGGTGTCAAAAGCCTCGGAGTGGACACTGCTAAGCACATTCTGGATCTGGAGACACAGGAACATGGATGGTGATGAGTTGTGCTACTCACTGAGAAACACAGAATCACAGAATGTCAGGGGTTGGAAGGGACCTCTGGAGATCATCCAGTCCAACCCCCCTGCCACGGCAGGATCACCCCTGCCACAGCAGGATCATTTCTATACATTCAAATATCCCCTCTCAGCCTTCTTTTCTCAAGGCTGAACAGCCCCAGGTCTCTCAGTCTTCCTCCACAGGAGAGATGCTCAAGTCCCTTCATTCAGTTATGAGGATGCTCATAACTCTCCTGTGGCCTCTCCCCAGTAGGTCACTGTCTCTCTTGAACTGCGGAGCCCAAAGCTGGATCCAGTGTTCCAAATGTGGTCTCACCAGGGCAGAGGGGGAGGAGAACCTCCCTAGATCTGCTGGAGACACTTTTCCTGGTGCACCCCAGGACACCATTGTCTCTCTTGGTCACCAGGACACATTGTTGACCCATGGAGAATCTACTAGGGCTCTGAGGTCTTTCTCCACGGAGATGCTTTCCAGCAGGATGTTCTCTAATCTGAACTGGTGCCAGGTGTTATTCCTACCCATATTCAGGACTCTACATTTGTCCCTATTGAACTTCATGAGGCTCACTTTTGCCCAGCTCTCCAGCCTGTCCAGAACACCCACTTCTCTCAAGCAAATGCATTAAACAATTCTGAGTCTACACAAGATGACAACGAAGCAACTAGAGAGTGAAAGGGGAGTAAAACCTCAGCTAATCACAGGACAATACTACATGGTGAATCTGTATTTGCCAAAACAAAGACTGAGTTTAAATAAGAAAGAAAAATAATGGTAAACTCCAGTTTACCTATCCAGTAATTTTTCCTTGTTTCTATCTGACTCTTCCTAGTTGAAATGGAGACTAAGTTCAGAATAAACAAACATATTTCAAAAAACTTTTATTGATGAAACTTGATACAAACCTTACACATCTGCGATTTATAAAGAGTAATCACACCAACTGCAGAGCTTTCTATTCCACTTGCAATCAGAGACTGGATGAGCTTGACTGTAAAATGAACTTCTGCCATGTTATAAAAGCTGTTGTCTCTTTCAATCTGGAAATAAGGAAGAAGATTTCCAATTTACCCATCACAAACAGCAGAACAGAACGGAAGAACGACAATATTGGCTTTTTATAGAAGAAATGTTGAAAACTTACTTGCTCTACCCCATTAACACTATAAAAACATAGTGTTGGAAGCCAATCCAATAAAGGACTCCTGTCTTCCTCAGAAACACCATCTATCAGATTTCCTCCATAGAACAGCTCGTTGGCTATGGCACTAATTGCAGGGTGACACCGGTACTGCGTCCGGAGAAGTATTGTTTTATGTCCCTAAAGAATTATGTGGTAGAAAGAATTACTAGGAAACAGAAGTATTCAGTATTTTGCAATGCCAGCTAGGTCAAATGAGAGCTAAGTTCAAACAATTCCTGCAGTGAGTTGGCTTAACTTTCATCCCGTCACAATTTACAACAAACACTGATTCTTCTACCTGGATTGAAAACTGCACAAAAAAGATCAGAAGGCAGAACTTGTCACTATTTTTCAAGCCATTCTTCTTCTACATGTGTTATGCTTACAAATTTCCCTGCACTGGGAAAACAGCATTACCAGAGAAATGCACTAGAATGGAATCTGCTTAATTAAAAGGCTGAAAAACTGATCTAAACCAGAATTTTTTAGTGGCTTCTGGAGATGTGGTAAGTACGTACCATCAAGCAAAGGCGGTCAAAGAGAGTCTGCTCCAAACCCTTCTCATGAACACTCTCAGACCCTTGAATTGTTGGGGGTAGTTGCTTTGGGTCTCCAACAAGGATTAACTTTTCACACTGAAACCTACAGAAGAATGTTAAAAAAAAAAAAAGAGCTTCTAAAAAGGATGCCAAACTATTCATTATGGAAGCGTGTGCTGTGTTTAGATGTGGCTCCCTTCTCCATCACCCTCTGAAACTGAGCAGGGTAAATAACTGGAAGTTATCTCACCCCTGAAACACCAGAGGAAGGCTGTACCTGGCTATAGGTAGGAGAGAAGTAGGCTCAGTCATCTGACTGCACTCATCCAGCATCACCACAGGGAACTTCAGAGCATTCAGACAGGGGAAGTGGCAGGCAGCACAGGTGGCTCCAACCACTTTGACCTGTGTGAGGGAGAAACAGGGAGACAAAGAGTTAGGATCATTGAATAATTAATCTCTGTATAGTATCTACCTACAGCTCTGGCAGTAGAATACACCTAAATTAATTTTTAGTGGTTCTAGTGCATGCCCACTGGGTCTCAAAAAATTATATTCTGATTTCCAGTAAAAGGCACTGTGTATGCAGAGAGCTGGATCCAAAGGTACCATTTCTTCTGCTTGGGGTGTTTATAGATTAGAATCATGCACAGCTTCATGTAGTTTAAGACCAGATATGGTCCAAGGAGAATTCCGTTTACACAATCCTCCAAAACTTTTGGAGCCCCAGAAGCAAAATTGGCAATAATGACCACTGGGAATAAGCACAAGAAACAAATTCCTCAGATCTGCTTTGTTACAATTGCTCTGCAACAAGATGGAATAGGACTGAGGAGATAAAGCAAATTACTGGAAAGACCAGAAACTGAGAAGATTTTTCTGCAGGGAATAATAAGCTTATAATATTTTGATGAAAAGTCACTTAAAATAGATTTGAAATCTTCTTTGCAGTTGATACTCAACTGTAGGATAGATTTAGCTCAGTCCTTATCTTCTACCTTTATGACTATACACATTTTAGTTTCAAGGTGTCAGCGCACTCTAAGCTGCACTCAGAATTTTTTCTCTCCCTACCTTGTAAACAATCACATTACAATAAAGTTCAAAAAGTGTTTCAGTCTCATATCACTAAGTAGGACCTGCAAGTTAAACTCAGAGAAATCATACACAAGTAAGACACTAAGCTATACCTGTGGAATCAAACCTGTCCTAGCCCTAACATTTATTTTATTTTTCAAAACTTGAGGAGCCGGGCAAGTGTGAGAAGGGATTCTCCATTTCCATTTACTGGGAATTGTGGATATGGCATAACAAATCCTGCCTTTCCCACCCTGTGACCTTGACTGTACCTGCTGAAGTATAGTTTTGTTGGTCCCAAGTTTATGTTGCTCAATACTCTTCCTCACATATATTTTTTCAGCTGGAGTTAAATCTTCCTTCATGAGGGCAAGCAGTTCTTTTAACTGCTCGTTTTCATTTCCTGAGCCAGCATGTAAGCTTCAAAAAGATTTTACAATAGGCATTACAGTCAGAGAAAATTAAGCATTAACTCTATTCACCAACCAGTGGCATCCCCAAATCAAGGTAAAATTTTTCCACTGTGCATGGGAGGAGAGAAAAAAACCCAAACACCCTGAGATAGATACATTACATCACGTTATTGTAAATTACAGACAAAAGAGGAATTTTACTATACATGTACTATAATGAATCTTTGAATTGCTTCAGATCCCTCAAAGATAAAGAATCTTACCTATGGGGAAGAATTGCTTTGGTGATTTTCCTGATACTTCCCACTCTGATAAAATCCTCAAATCCAAGATCAAGTAGACTTTAAAGGAAAAGAGATGACACACGTTACCAAAATGTACAAAGAAATTCTGAAAAAAATTCAGTGGTTCTAGAAAAAGCTAGCAGACACATCACAACACTGAGGAACACAAAATTCTGTCATTTACCAGATGAATTAACTCGAGACACAATTCAAGGAAATAATGATTTGTCTCAAAAATGCTTAAAGCCTTTATGATTCTCCTCTCACAGTCTTCTATTTGTACTTTTCATTCCTCCCTTTATCCTTCCAAACCACAAGTTGCATTCCATGTTAGCTCCATGCTGAAGCTTCCTCAGGCTGACTCTCTGCCTTTCTCTCTCTCTCCATCTCTCCTTCCTCTACCTTTATGGCTACCTCCCTGAACTTCCTGAGCAATCCTACTGTCTGTCAGCATAGATTTTAGTAGTAAATTTGACGGTTTAAATGTTATACTAGAAATAAAAACACAATTATCTTTACCAGACAAGTCTATTATTGGTTTTGGAATGATAACCTGTGAAAATCTGTTACCTACCCCAGCAGTATCCGATCAACAGCAACGTTAGTGGAAGAAGCAATCAGAAGTTTCCATGGAGTTGGCCTTGGACCCTCTGTAGCTTCACTGCTTTCAAAAAGCTGCACAAGGAACAAGATCACAACAGACAGCAGATAGCTCTTCCCAGCTCCAAAAACACCTGGGATTTAGGAAGAAAAAGCCGAAGTTACAGGTGGAAATTTTCTAGACAGTACTGTTTTAATCAACTATTATAACTGAAGTTTATCTTAGAAATATTATGCTGTGATTCCTGTAAAAATGTTGCATGTGCTTGCTGCAGCAACTCCAAGTATCCAAGGGCAACAAGTTGCCTGTAAGAAGTTTACAAAAAACTACACAGGAGGGGAAGCTCACGTATTTTTCCTAAACTTTCTGGTTGAATACATGCATTACTTGCTAAGGAGTCTCATCAATACACTAAAATAATATAAATACAAGTATCTACATGCACATCCCCCATACCATGTCCTTGGGCACAAAATAAGGAATTGGAGAGATGATTATTTTGGAATGACCAATATTTTAAATAGATCTACATGCCTGACAGCATAACAAAAACTCAAGCGATTTGAGCCTAGTGGTATCTGTACTAAGACTGTCATTACTATCAATGTATTTACTTTGACAGGATCTGAAAACCTACATTCATGGTAAATACTTCTCAATACTGATTAAAAAAAACACCACATCTTTGAACTAAGATGAACTAAGTTGAACTAAGAACTTTGAACAGCTAACTGTTGCTAGCCTATTTTTACATGTTGAAAAGGGATAAAACAAAGGTAGAAGGAAGTATAAACCAGGAAGGAATAATGTGTAATAGAAAAAAATGGATATGATAATCTAGCAAAGGTGATACATTGACAAAAAGTGGCTTTAATATGAAAAGAAATAAGCAGAAGACACTAAATAACTCAGAGTTTGTGTACAGATCTAGCTAGGAAAGAACTCTATACTTCTGTAAAATACTGCAAAAGGCAGACTGCAAATCCAAGAATCAAAAGCACTATGCTGACAGAATTAAGCTGTAATGCCAGTGTTAAGAGAAATATCCTTAAAATTCTCTCCGTGATGAAGCAGGAGACTTGTTCCTTTATCACATATTTACAAATCCAGGAAGACTTAAAGGGAGATTCTTATGTCTAGATAAATGTCACTTTAAGATAAATCAATTAGCATTTTTGCACAATAGCAGATTTCTCTATTATTTGCTATCTACCACGTATGACTGTGATGGGGAAGATCTGATGTTCTTCCAGGGGTTTGATATTCTCACATGAAGTCATCATCTGAGCTATCTGAACCAGTGATGTAGCTTGATCCGGGTTCAGGGAGAAGGTTTGGATCATCTTTGTAGCAAGTCCCATTGCCACTTCAGTGCTGAGGGGGCCACACACCATTGTGTGCTTCAGGCTGACGGCAGGGGGAACAAATTTTCTTTTGCTGACTCTATTTGGAGCATTTTCAGAATGAGAATTCCTAAGAAAAATACAATGGTAAAAAGTTGCTGAGGGCAAGTCAGTGACTGCACTATCAGTCTAATAGTGATAGTAATGCCCAATATTAATCTTCATGTTATAAAGTCTGGGCTGTAAGTCTTAAGGAAAAAAACCAACAAGCAACTTACAACCAAGTTAAAGTAAAGCAACCAATATATTTTCATTGCCATATAAATGAAAACTGCATTGTCATCAGTAAGAATCACAGAATCCTAGAATAATTTGGATTGGAAGGGACCTCTCAAGGTCACCCAGTCCAACCCCCTGCAGTATCAGGGAACATCTCCAGGGATGAGGCCTCAACCACCTCCCTGGGCAACCTGGGCCATTGTTCCACTGCCCTCATGGGAAAGAACTTTTTTCTGACATCCAATCTAAATCCATTCTTCTAATTTAGAACCATTGTCCCCCTTGCAAACAGTCCCTCTCCAGCCTTCCTGCAGCCCCTTCAGATACTGGAAGGTCACTGTTAGGTCTCCCCAGAGCCTCCTCTTCTCCAGACTGAACAACCCCAGCTCCCTCAGCCTGGCTTCACAGGAGGGGTGTTCCAGCCTCCTGATCTTTTTTGTGGCCCTCCTCTGGACCCACACCATCAGTTCCATGTCCTTCCTCGGTTGAGGGCTCCAGAGCTGGATGCAGCATTCCAAGGTTCATTCCTTGTGCTGCTTTTCTGATTTTAGTTTTTCTCACTTTTTAACAGAGTAAACTCCATGGTGTTTTTGTTGTTTGTTGGTTTGGGGTTTTTTTTGTTTTTCTGCACCTACTGACATATTGTATGTTCAGAGTATCACTGGAATAGTAACTTACATTCTGAGGAGATGGGGTATTAGTGGTAACGTGGCTGGATTGAAGTGATCCTCCAGATTTCTTAAAGATGTAAGCTCACCAGTGGCATTGCAAACCAGCAAGGCATGAACTAACACTGAAAAGGCCAAGGCAAAATAAAGTTAGGAAAAAATTCAATTAGCCAACATTTCAAACCAGCTGGATAAACAAATTGCAAAGTGTTAAGAGAGCAATCAGCTTCCTGTAACAGAAACCAAGTCAATCCCTTTGCCACATGGAACTGAATGTTATAGATGAGGAGTGACCTATTAGCCCTTCTTTCCAAGGTGAGTTGTTTTGAAGTATTTGTATCTCCTGAGAAGGAAGCTGAAATGAAAATCTTCACTCATTTTAAGAATACTTGAGATGTTCAGAGGGCCTTGGAATTTAGGAGTGGAGTTTTTAAAGCAACGTCTATGAGAAAAGCCAAGCAGATATTTCCTCAAACAAAGGAGTATGGGAAGGCCAGACCATCTAGGCTGTTTCCAAAATGGATGCCTAGGGGAGAGTATAAGAACAAAACAAGTATTCAATTATATTTTTCTGAATTCACCAGTTTCCTAAGGTTTTAAGGTTCAGAGATTGCCCAAGTAACAGGTTTCTAGTATGACTGGTAACACATACACCTCTCTTTTGCTATTGTTTATCAGTGCTAACAGTGAAAACTTCCCTAAAGCTTTACTGCCATACAACTTAGGGTTTTACTTAGGTAATGACTGTAGAATTATGAAATAATCTGTCCGATCACAAAGAAAGTTAGGAGCAAAAGTTGCCTAAGAAAAAATAAAATGCTGTGATTATGAAAAGCGATAAATTAACTCTTCCAGACACTGACTGCTGGAGAGGTCCAGTCCTTCAATTCACACTCAGATTTTCCCTCTATAGTTGTTTCCCACAATTCTGAATTATTTCATGTTCAACTTACTATTTGATGTCCAGTTTGAGGGGCAGTAGCCTTTCAGTGGTAATAGTTCTACTTCATTGTTGGAGGATGGTCCAAAGAAAGCACTACTTGCAATGAAAGTATCAAGGGAATCAAAGTTCAGGGTCTTTGAAACAACCCAAATATCATCTGTCAAAAATAAAAGAGAAGAGGTCTCAAAAATTCATCCTACTGACATATTGGAAAGAAAATGAAACTGAAATGAAAATGAGCAAAACAGCTTAGCATTTACTATGCTGCAAATTAAACTGTTGCTAATGTGAAAATATTAGGAAGTCCTAAGTGATTGTTTAGTTCAAAATTAATAAATATTTTGCAGTTCTTGTGGTAATTACTGTCAGAAACTGATAGTAGATGCGAAATTCTCTCCTGTGGTACGCTTAGAAGCATATGATTTCTGAGACATCTGAAGCATTACCAGTTTTGAAAGCACTGGGAACAAATCATTGAAGTATAGTACAGATCAAGCTCACCACACTTTTGCCAAGGAAAAGCAAGTACTGAAATAAATGTACATTTTCCCTTCCTTTCGAAAACCAACACAGACTGAAGCCTGTGAATATTTTATTTGGCACACCTCACAAGACTGAAGCCTACTACATTATCCCTAGACATGTAATGGAAGAACACAGCAAGTAAAAGTTTTGCCTGTGCAGAGCTAAAGGAGAAATGCAGAGAAATTCAGAATTCTGATTTGTCAGAACATCTCTAACTCTGTACATAAAGTGCACAGGGACAAAGATGTGTTTTTCTGCCTAATTTCCTTTGCATCATTTTTAACAGCAAAGTCAAGAAACCATGAAGATTTGGGTACTGATTCCAAAATTACTGAATTTTGGAACTAAAAGGAACTACCATGAGTATGTGGAACAAAATCACTGAATGCCCTCCAATTTTCTGACACGTCAATAATTTAGAAGAGATGCAGGACAACAACTACTGAAACACCAATTTTTTCATCAAGTGTTACTTAAATTTCATTTATTTGAATACTGGGCTTTCCTGATATGTCACAATTCACAGTTTTAAGAAGCTTCAAATTCAAGGACATGGAATTCATATTTTTCTAAGAAAACTGAAAGTCTACAAGAGAAGATGAGTTAATTAGATACTTAATTGCCCCTCCAGAATGTGAAATGAATTATCAGGGTTCTCAAGAGTTTAAAAATAAGATTCAGATTTTCTCTTTAGATCACAAATTAAAACTTGGAAAAGCCTCAGTGTGACAGGAACAAATCTTCTGATGCTTAAGATTTGCTTACCTTTGCTATAGAGAGAATAATGCTCCTTTATGCTTAGTTTGAGGTATAACTTGCTTTTGGAATCACAATCAAAACTTGCAGATGTAAATTTCTTCAATTTACTACACCGCTGTGTTTGAATCTCAAAAGTTTTCCTGTTCAATTGAAGTTTCAAGAAAAAGAACCTAAGCAATTGGAACATTTGGATTCACCACCAAAAATAAGAAAGCTCTGAAGACTGGGCCAAATTATACAGCACAGATCTTGGTGGCTGTTCCTCATCTTAAATTACCAAGTCTGAAATACATTTACCTTGACTGCATAACACTCCTTTCATATTCAGCCACTGTTTCCCTTGCAGTTAAGCAGCACAGAGTAGCCTTTGATACAACTTTTAACATTAAAATTAGCATCACTAAGGGAAGAAATCAAATTATCTTCCAAAAGACTAAATGAAGAGTAATTCAAATGCAACAATCATATGGGATGTCATTAATCCATCAATCAATTAAACAGTTCTGATTCTTACTCTAGAGTGCCGACCTGAAAGGGTCTCTTAACTGCTACTGAAATCCAGAGCCACTGGAATATTTATAAACCCTGCAATTCATGTAACAGTTGTGAAAAGCACACAGTAGTTCAGAATACCTCACCAAAAGCTGGCACTCCTCATAGAGAGAAATCTTTTGACTTCTGAGGTATGTCCCAATGCTTTTTATATCATGGAGCATGGCACTAGGTCTGGATTTTATCTGTGTGGGGTTCACATCTTCCATCCACTTGAAGAATGAACACTGCTCAGCTTTTGGGGCATCACAGGCATAGAACAAACGGCCCTAGGAAGAGAGATGGGGGGAGAAAAAAAGAAAAAAGATCATAAGGACTTAAAAATAAATAAGAAAAGAAATGTAAAGTGATGGACCAGTACTTGCTGCTATAGAAATGATCAAATAAATATCTGTGTTTTCACTGTGGCTTAAAAACACAAGTGTGTTCCCAGAACTCCCAGCTTCTGAAGGCAAGTGTCTGTAATCACACCTTACAGAAAACCCCTATAACCTATAAAACTATAAATTGAGGTCTTCCTATGCATATAAAGCTGTTTCTGCCTGAAGAAAACTATTACATCAACAGTTTGACACTAGTGGCTACTACAGCTGATCTTAAAAGTGATCTCTGTAACAGATCACTTGAACCAGGGGTTGTAAATCACACAGCATTGCCCTGTAGTTACTCCCACAATACAGTCCCTGGGCCAAACACAACCCCCCAAGCTGTAAACAAACAAGGAATAAAAAGCACCTTGTTTTGACCTTCTTTTTTAACCACAACAAGCTTAGCAGGATGCATGTGATTGCAGAGTGGACCGCTGCTGGCTTTGCTCTCACTTTGCCCATCTTTCAGCGCTGTGTAAAATGATATATCCACTTTTGAGAGAGCACTGTGTAACTTCTGTGACAACTCAAAGAGCATTATGTTTAATTGCTCTTGACATAGAAAGAATAAAAGAATCATTAGCACAATTTAAATGGTTACTCCTGTACATGACATAAAACAAATACATTATCATTTGAAACATTCAGTCCAAAATCGAAATCAAAATATTTAACAAGGCCTAAAAGAAACCATGTGACTTGTAAAATTGCACCTGCCATTGATCTGTTCTGTCTTACTTTGATTCAAATCACAGATAAGTATGAGACTCTATACGATCCAAACACTGAATGTTTAAAAAAAAAAACAAAACCCAAAATTCCAATAAACCAATGAAACCACCCCTCAGATAGGGACCTAAAGACTTGCAAACAGGCACAAGGTCATACAGTTGAACGTAAGTGTCTCTGCAATTTTGTGTACAGACTGAATATATTTCAGTATATATATGTATATGCAAAACTACACAGTTGTTCCAACAGATGATGTTGCTCTTGCTCTCATCCTGCTTTGAGAAGGCTCAGAATGACACTGTTTAAAAAGGACAGTATTTCACAGAGCACAGTGTTACATGTACCTGTCAGAGCAGCTTTAAAAACCTGTTTGTAGTGAACATGAGACTGAAACACAGTTGGTATGGAAACCTTTCTTTTAGGAAGAGGAGCGTGTTTTACTTTATCCACGTTAGGGAAAGACAACTCTGAAATTGTTATGTCCTAAAAAACAGAGAACAAACCATTAAAAATCTCCAAACTCTGAATGAGACAAGCTTTGATAAATGGCTACCGTATAGATTTGCCAAAAGTTATAAATTTCTCTTTTTCCTTCTTTGCTTTTAAATATTCTTTTCTCATTAATTAGTACAACTAGATAGAAAAAAAAAAAGTCAGGGCTTCATTCTTCAACCAAAAGTCTCAACATGAAGACTGCCAATGAAAAATCAACTTTCTAAATACAAAATACAAATCCCCCTTCTCCACAAACACCTGCAGACTTTAGCAGTAAGCACAGGAACATGCATTCAGTAGGACTGCCAACAGGAATAAAATCAAGCACCAACAGTTTTTATTTCCTCTTCCTGCCATCAATATTTAGATTTTAAAAATCTAACTGTGGTGCTGTGTGAGCAAAGCAATTACCTTTATAAAGGGCTAGTCATGGCACTTAAAAAAATACATTAGCAGCTGCTGTTCTGTAGCTGACACTCCAGAGTTACTGGGTATGTAGAAACATTTCATCCAATGGTACTGATAATATCTTGCAGGAAATCAGATAAATGCGGTTACTTTGTCCAGAAAAATGTGTTTCTGTCACTTTTAACAGTATTTGCTTGAACAGTTACACACCTGGCCATCTCCTGTTACAGTGTGGCAGCTCAGATGACTTAACACCTTTTGTGTTGCTTCAGCCAGAGGTGTCTGACTGAAGTGCAGAGAAAGTAACTTCCTCTCTGAAATCAAATCCTGGTGGCTGGTGTTTGCAGAGCATTTCCCAAGCATCCTCTGTGCTGTCAGCAGAGGGGCAGAGCCTGGAGTGCTGTTCTTCAGGGCACTGCTCTCTCCTGGGTCACCTAGCAGCATTCCAAGGATGTTCTCAGCACAGATGTCATCACTCACTTCCCCATCATCTCTGTTTTGAGTTGTCAAGTCACCCCGTGCACTGTTTTGATATTTTAGCCACTTGCTTTGTCTATATTGTGAAGGCACATTAGGGAAGGCTGCTTGTACAGACTCCCTTTGTCTGCCTTCCCTATACTCTCCAAACACAGAGGTTTCATAATTTCTGTCCTCAGGGCCAAAAGCACTCCTAGGAAATACCGTTGAATTGTTGCCTAAATGGACTGGTGAAGAGCCCAAAGATTGCTGGACCACATAGCTGTCAGCTGGATAAACTGGGTCAGGAATCTTCTCAGCAGCAGGAAGAGTGACAAATGGAGTTCGTGTTTTGACTGAGGGCTTGAATCTGGAGAGGCTGCACTCCTCTGGAGAGAGGGATTTCTCCTGGGCTGGAGGGCAAATACATCTTACAAGCAACTTGTAGCAAAAAAAAAAAAAAGGTAAGGAAAGAACTTGAAGCTCTTCCTTTTACATCCTCTCTTCCCATTGCCAAGCTCTTTTTATCGTGCCTATGCAGCACCACACTAAGTTTCCTTAAGACATCAATGATTTCAATTGTGATTATTTTACTACTTAAATCCCTATATTCAGAATTTCTGAACACACAACATTTCTACTTGCATAAAAGAAAATGTTTGGTAGAAATTATTTCAACGTTCTTGTGTTTTGGGGGTCATTAATTTGATGTTCTTGGCAGACCAGTGACAGCTGCCAAATAGAAACAGCCAGCTTAACATTCACTCCTTTTTATCCAAAAACAACACCCCACACAACTGTCTAAATTAATATCAACTAGTGCCAATAAATCGTCTCCTAGAACAAGAAGCATTGTTTTGACTAAATTCACTATCAGTAAAATATGACAGTCACTGAGAGGTGCAACTGCACTGTTAGAGGACAGTGGAATATGGAAGAAAATGAAAAGCAGGTAAATAAATGAAAATGTGAATATGAATATGAGTTAGAATCTTATCCTAGAGACTTTCTTTATAAATTAAATCACTTCACTGAACACTCCTTCAGGAGAATATAATAAGGTGAGGAGGCATGGTATTCAAGGCTTATTCAGCTGATTTGGAAAACACTGTTTAAAATCATGCTTGAAAAAAAGTCACATGCCCCCCCATAAAAAAAACACATGACAAATACAAAATAAAATCTGTAGTTACCCAGATACATATCTTTGTATTTCAGCCCCAAGGGTAATTGTCTGTTACATTGCAACTCACTGTGCTTCAAAAATCCTCCAAAATTCTCCAGAAAAAATATTGTAAAGTGCAGTTAGAAACTATGGCTTCTTACTGAGAAAAGATTCTGAAAGTTCTGGTACACTTGGCAAGATCCTGTGTATCTGGGGCTCCTGGGTGTCTCCAATAGTTTCTTCACTTCCTGAAGCTGGAAAAATTGTAGAGTCTGGATCAAGCAAGGAAGTCAGTTCTACTGATGAAATCATCTACAGATGAAAAATTAACATGTCAAGCAAATGACTGGAAAAAAAAATCACTCAATTATAGCCCTTTTGTCACTTTGTTCTCTCCCATCATTCAAAGCACTTGAAATGTCTCTTGGAGCTGAGACAAAACAGTTGCAGAAGCAATAAACTGCTACCATGAACACACAGGAAATAAAGAAAAAAAGATTCAGTTCACACCTTGTCAGGTTGCCCTGGAGTCCACTGTGTTTGTCTCAAATCAGCAGATGAAGGTGAGCCCGACATTGCCCATGGTGAAACATCAGAATTCACATTCAATGCCACTGCCAGGAAAAACACAGAGGACAGAACTCATACAGGATAATTGTTCTGAGGCCAATAGCTGCTATTTTATGTTTACTTTCACTTACAGGACTGATCTATCCTTGACTCTTGAATAATGTTAGAATTCTTTTGAAAATTCTCTTCTCTGATAAAGTCGATATCATCTTCGTGAAGACTTCCTGAATCTGGAGACTTCAACCAAAAAAGTATAAGAAAAAACTTGTTAAGAGATTGAGATATTTATTCTCTATTTATTCTCTATAGAAATATTATCTTTACATGAACATTATCTCTAAATATCTTATTTTTAAATCTTGTTCCTAGAAACAGTTCTTCAGTAGCCTGTAGCCTGATACGGGAGTAAAAGCTGGAATACAATTTTTTTAAAATACTGAAATATATACTGAATGAGAAAAAACCCCCAACACTGGATGTCATGTTCCTTTCCATGAAGGGCAAACAGAATGATAATTCAAATTCTAAACCTTTGCTTTAGAGCTCTTTAACAAATTTAGTTTTCAAATCCAGTTGAGGTGACTATGATACTCCTAACACCAAGAAACAATGATTATAAAAAAGACCTCTGCCATTTTCCCCCTAACAAATTACAACAATGTACATTTTTCAAAGTGAAACTGATCAGAGAGGGGAAAAAAATTACATCTTGCAAATGCATAGTCCTGTGATAAAGAGTAATAAAAATAATTGTCCAGCTGCAAAGTTTCAATTGCTACATTCAGTTCTTTTGATTTTTGTATGACTGTAATATTCTAAAAATGAATTCTGTTTATCCTGCATTTACAGGATACTTCCTTGCACTAAGGTTAATAAGAGCAACTTTGGAAAAAAAAAATGTTTTACCTGTCTGAAGTCAGAAAGGACAAAATTGCTTGAAAACAGGGGTGACAAAAGTCTCTGAGCTGCAATTTCCATATTATCTGGGTGCTGCTGCCATCCCAGCTGTGAGCAGGGAGATCTGGACGTTATCTCACTAGCTGCTGATCCCTTTACTTGGTGCCCTTGAAATGCAACAGGCTATACAATACATTGGAATTATCATTAACTGAACAGCAGCACTGTTCTGGAGCTATCTAGGGTCAATAAAGGTACTTTTCATACATACAGGAACAATAATCTGTTGGAAACTGAAGAAGAGGAAAAAAAAAGTCTGTTCTTTATCTTTCTCTTGCACTTCTGCACAAAACTCTGCCAGCACACAACCGGTATTCTGCTGTGGCATGTTTGGTCTTATTTTTTACATTGTAAGATTTGAGTTTAAAACTACAGCCAAATGTATTAGACAGTGGTGAGAAACTCATTATGAGACTGGTTAAGCAATTATTATTTATTAGGACTTCTTATAATGTATTTCAAATAGTAAGCCACTGAACTGCAATTCAGAAAACATTATATACTTCAGTTCCACAGAAACTGTACCTTTGGTTGGCAGTCCGTTGTCTTAGGGTCTCTTTGGGCTACTGCAATGGGTAGGATACAAGCCTCTGTTTTCTGTACTAAATTGTCTATACAATTTGGCTGCATATAAAAGTATGAAAAGCTAATTAGTCTAACAATTTAATAACAAGTTCAAGTGAAAACTTCAGCTAAGAAACCTCTCGTCTTTCTACAAGAGGAAGCATTTTAAAATTATGGCTTTTTTTATTTGGAAGCCATAACAATCCACAGCAGGATAAGAAACTGTGTTTGTTTTTAGATAGGACAGGAAAAAAGATAATAATTTAATCTAAAATCTTTGATTTTTGACTGATTGAAAGAAAAAGACTGCTAATATCATTGGACAAAATTCAATGTGAAACATCTGGTACAAACAGATTTGTCAGTGTATTTCAACCCAAGTGCTAAAATTCCTAGGAAAGCATTGCACTGAAAAAGATAGCGAAAGAAAAATAGATGGTACAAGTTTTTTTCACACATTTAGCCTCCTCAACATTTTTTGGCACTAGGGTGTGCAAGAGGTCTTCTCTTTACTATCAGCTTCTTAGCCAATGCCTCCAAATAGTTTCTTGCTCAACCTCCAAAGTTTCATAAACCATGAATTTTATTCAAGAAAGCCAAGGGAAAATGAATTTATCTTGTATAGTTACATATATGTAGGCAAAAAATGGTTACCATGAAGTCAGAAGAATCAAAGTATGAAAAGGAAGATGCCTGCATACTTTCTGAGTAAGGCATTTCTGTAAACTGTTTTATAGCTACAAGAGATGGAAAAACATAAAAAGTTAGAGTTCTAGTATTCTTTTTACATGAAAACATCACAATATCTATTAGAGGCTTGCAAATCTGACCCATGCAAATAATTGCAGTTAGGATTTAATGGAAGTAAAGCAAAAAAACCCACACAAACTTGGAGTACATGTTGTTGCTTTCAGCATTAAAAATTGCATAGCACATCACCCCAAAATATGATGCCTGAATATGAACTGCCCAGCAAGAGATAAGGGCACAAGAGTCAAATAGGATCAGTCATACAAAATTCACTTGAAAACAGAAGCTAACCTAACCTTCATCTTGCACAAGGGGTTCAACTAGCTCTTTAGAAGTCTCTGCTTCACAGAATAAGCTATTCTGTTCCTCCATATTTTGCAAGCTTTCTAATGCTGTGCTGTGTTGAGTCAAAGCTCTCAGAAGAGTGATCTTGGTTACCAAATCAGGAAGATGTGACGACTTCTCATCTGTTGTCTTGTGTTTCAGGCAATCCACTCCTGCTCTCCCACCTTTGCAGAGTTCATGAAAGGCACTGATGCTCTCTACATTTTCAAACTCTGTTTCACCTGTGGCTGGGTCCTCTGGAGACAGATGAGGTTTTCCTAGAGGACAGACAGGACCTCTAAACAGAAGAGTATCTTCCTTATGTGAAACACCAAATACTTGTTGATGGTCTTCTGCAGTATCTTGGAATGAGCCACAGCTAGGATCTGATTTCTGTGACAAAGCCGGCAAAGGGCTACCTGGTTTAGAGGCATCACTCTCAGTACCCCAGAAGTGTTCTACATCAACATCTGGAGATTTCATGCATCCAAACTCTGTAACATCTTCAGTCCTTTCATCCATTGCAGAAATTATTCTGCTTGTAGAAACACAAGGAATACTTCCAGTTTTCTCAAACATACTGGCTTTAGGGTGACAGTCACTAATGTTCATGTCATCAGGCAGAAGATCAGAGTGCTTGCTTTTTGACCATGACATGTCACTAATGGTATGAAGTGCACAGCCACCAGGGTCCTTTCTGTTTGTGGCTTTGATACTTAACTGACTTTCATTCATCTCACTGTGTCCATCACTCACAAGTTCCACTTCTATTCTGGTCTGGTTTGCAGAGTCTTCTCCAATTCTCCCTGTGTCTCCAATGTTGTCACAATGCTGAGGGGTTCTTCCAGTGCAGTGATATCCATCATTCTCTCCATCAAACATTGAAAATTCACCTTCCTTCTTACTGTGTGTCACTTCCTTGTATGAAGAATGAATTCTTTGTGAAGCACTTTGTGCTGCATCTTCTCCCTTTAAGCCACCTGGACTGTGTGAAAGCACAGCTCCCTCACTGAGCTTATTCCCACCTCTTTCACACAGGTTTTGACTGTCTGGGTCCATAAAATCAAAAGCTGCCATTAGGTTAAAGTTAACCTCCACCACAGGTTCGTCTGGACCACAGTCTTTGCCACATGCACTAAATTCCTCCGTGGCAATTCCACTTTCAATCAATCTTAGGTCCATAGAGAGCTTTGTGTCACCAGGTGCTCCTCCTGAATTTTGTCGTGGCTGATGCTCACTTTGAGACATCACAGATGAATTCTCCTGAATTCCATTTGCCATTGAACACTCCATGTACCTGCTGAGATTTTTTTCAAAGCTGACTGGGCTTGCTGAACATGAAAATTCACCTGAGGTTGGGATAAACTGACTGTTACTCACTCTACTAATGGTGGATTCAGGTGGGAAGCAACTCTTTGTATTACAGGGATCTTGCAAGTCTTGACTGACATTATTTGCCTTTTTGTCATGTCTCTGTCCTGTGCCTTGTTTATCACAAGGTTGTTCAGCTGGATTTAGGAGCATTTCAGCCTTCCATTCCTCCTTTTCCTTTACAGTTTCCTCCATAAATGGCAGGTGCTGAATATTTTGTACAAGTTTTTTGGAAGGGCTGCCTGAAAAAGCAGGTGGGACTGTGCTTTGCTGTTCTGTGTCTTCTGATGCTTGAAACCTAGAAAGATATTCTGTGCCCTCAGGGCTGGCTTGCTCTCTGCATCCTTGTGCTGGTTTAGACTTGAGAAGAGCTATGATCTGTGCTGTGCTCCTGATGCTGTGTGACACTGCCTGCCTGCTAGGTTTGGCTTGCCCAGCAGTGAGAGGAGATTCTGGCTTGGCAGTGGAGAGACAAGAGTTTGGCTTCTCTGTCCCCTCAAATCTGTCAAGAAACTGAGCTGAAAGCAGTGAGGAGAGAGACATGGGCTCTCCACCACCATCCCTACTCCTGTCTTCATGGAAGTCTGCAGACAGATTTGTTCCTGCATCCTTCTTGCAAATGGTAGAGAATAAGGGAGAGGTAACATAAAATTTGGATGGGAAAGTCCCCTGACATTGCTGAGAAACAGGCAACATCGTTGGGTTTTCTTCACCTTCCGTTGCTGGTATTTTCTTTCCAACTTGGCGTGGCCCTTGGAAACCCTAGGAGAGAAAATTTAAGTTGATTACTGACTTCACAGTTAGTAATCAAATGCTGAATATGGGGCACACTCCACACAGTCTGTTCCCATCAAGTAGCACATTCCAAGGGTGCTTGGAGATCATCTCCAGCCCTTTTGATTTTCACTGCAGCCCCAGCAACAGCAATCCTGCTAAACCAAACGGATTTAGCAAACTCTGGAAAAACCAGATACCACTAACACCTTCTGGATTAGAGTTCCAAAACACCAGGAAGACATCACCTATATATTTACCATTCATTAAAAGATGTGCCCTTTGTGTTTTAAAATGTGCCTTAGGATCAGACAACTTTTGAAACAAAGACATACTCTGAACTTCCTTTTCAAGCCTACAGACAGATGTCTGGGAGGCAGAACACTCGTTTTTACACCATTTCTATCCACTGCTGGAGTTTCTGCTTTCCCTGGATGATCTTCAAAGGATTTCTCATTCACTTTCACTGCTTCAACTGTGATCAGATAACGTTCACCTTCTAAATCATCTCCAGCATTCACCTAGAAAATATAAAGCAGCAGTGTGTACATAGTAGTGCTATAAAAAACCCCCAAACACTAAGAGTCTGCTAAATAGATATAATCTTCTAAATACTTAAATGTAAACATTTCAGAAATGCACACCCAGTATATCACAGCTGACATATAAATACTTGGATTTAAATATATGCCTACTAGAAAGCCTTTGCACTTAGCTTCAAGTTATGGTTATTTCATGTGTTACTGTAATACACAGCTTTTACCCAAAAGGAATAAAATTCCCTAAAACCTCTACATTGGTTCTAGAAAAACAATGATATATCAATAAACAGAAGCTGGTTTTGCTTTCCATTGCAGAAGACTTTCATATCCACAATAAGATAAAGCACTTCCTTCCTTACCAAACAAGTTTGAAATGCTTACTGAAACCAAACTCTAAAGAAGCATAAAAAGCAAAAATATACCTGAGATTTAATAAAGATACTCTCCAAACATTGCCCTTTATCATCAAACAAGACAGCCTGCAATAAAAAAGTAGAAATGTAAATAACTAATTCTATTTGACAGGACTGGATTGGCACTGACAGTCTAGCAGTAGCAGATGATATTAAATCAAATGGTATTAAATCCAAGTTGCTCACCTTATTTCCACCAGCTCTAATCCTCAGAATTCCATCTTGCCATGTTTTTGACTTTTTCATTTTTTGGTGAGTGTATAATACCTATTTTGAATGAGTAAAATGTTGAAACAACAATAAGCAAGAAAATACTTAACACAGGAGCTACAGGGTGTTTTAATTTATTTCTACATAATTGTGCATGGTGTTAAAAATCACTTACAGTAAATTCTTGAGCAGCCATTACTTTGGCAAAACAGTTATTCACCAGCTTATTTCAGAAATAGTCACATCTTCATATGGCCTGAGAGACAGGGAAAGATCAGAATCCACAAGAACTGTGAAGGAAATGCCAAAATAATACATGTCAGTTCACTGTTTTTTCCCTGTCTGAATTTTTTTGCCTGAGCTGATGTGGGCATTTTAAAGAGGAAACCTTGAAAACTTTTTAAAAAATGTTTAATAGATGACAACACATTTTCTAACTCTTAGGAGAATTAAAATTCATTTAAATGAATGGCTGTGGAGACTCCACTGATCAATTCAGAATTAACAAATTATCCTAAAATCATTTTCTGTCAGCAAAAAACCAACTATAGAAACTATTAGCCGGATAATTTTGTCACCAGGTTATTGATTCTGAACTTAGTCATGCATGCTTAATTCACGCTAAAGATAACTGTCAAAACCAGTCACCCATGAAGTCAAGCCTCTTCACATATGTAAAGTTAGATCACAATAGCTTTTAAAGGAGATGTTGGTAATGGAACCAGGGACAAATAATTATAAAAGTCTCTGAGTGCTGCTGTACACACTGGCTTATGGTATTTGATCATTACTGCCATTGGCATCTGAGTTTTGGAGAGCTGCACTTGCACTCTCAGTTCAATCCCTTAACATCTCTGCAATGGAAAGGATGACAAGAAATAAGACAGCTCCTGACATTGTGCACTATTGAGAAGCAGATTATATCAAGAAATAAAGGAGTCACGCTATTTCTTACAGCTGTCACTGTCTTAACAGTACCTGGAGGATTAGTAAGATGTGACACGGACACCCTTAATGGACACAGAATTACTCCTTCAGCTATTAAAAGCAGCTGAATGAAGGCGAACATTTACACCAACTCAAGAGGGAATGCCACGGGAGCTGTGACAAACTGCTTCCCGCACGCACAAGCTCACACACCCTGCTACATCACGTTCCCCACACAGCCGAGCCAGGCCCGCTAAGCCCTTTTTGGCCCATCATCCATAAGCATTTCCCTCAGCGCAGCCGGCCCGGGACGCAGGGTTTGGATGAGCTGCAGCGGGAGCACCTCGACTGCGGAAACTCTGCCCTGAGGGACCCCCGCCACCTTCACCCACAAAGCCCTGACCGCTGAGCGCTGTCACTCCGGCTGAGGGTCTCCCGGAACGCCCCGATCCTACCCACCTGCCCCTCAGGACCATGGCGGCCGCCGCGCTCCCTCCCTCCCTTCGAACCTTCCCGCCGCGGTCCTCCGTGACGTCAGAGCGGCCGCGACTCTAGCGTGGAGTCACGTGGTCGCCGAGGCGGGCGCGTCCGTCGGTGACGCTGCGCCCACGGCGCGTCCGTCGGTGACGCTGCGCACGCGCGGTCAGGCGCCGTGGGGCCTTCTCTGCCTGGAGACTGACGGAGGCGGCGACGGGGCGGAGGAGAACGAGGAGGAGGCGGGGGGTGGGCAGGGCTGCGAGGAGCTGACGGTGCGGCCCTGGTGTNCCCCCCGCCCCCTCCCCTTTAGCCCTCGCGCGAGCGTCCCAGCGGCCGTTGGGCTGAGGGGGCGGCGCGTGCCCGGCGGTTGTTCGGTTACCTCAGGCGGGCGGGAAGCGCCCCGGTACGGTAATCCCGCGGTACCGCTGCTTGTCAGCCTTCACCCTGTACTCTGACACCTCCCCCGACCCCCCCTGTCCGGCTCCTAGGTGTCTTTACCTCCCGGTGTTTCGTTTTGGTTTTTTGGGGGGTTTTTTTGGGTTTTTTGTTGGTGTGTGTGGCGCCTTCCTGAGGTTTTCCAACCGCTCCTGTCCCTCAGCGGCTCCTCATTCGAGGCCGGGTGTTGTCTTTTTGGGTCACAGGTGGCGGGGTGCGGGCTGAGGTGCCTTCATGCGTGGTCAGGACGTCGCACCTTGGAGGAAGGGGTTCGGTGTTGAAGAGGGAGAATGGGGACCGCCTGACTTCTGGCTCGCTTTTGGGCTTTTTTATACGTACAAGGTCCATGAGCAGCACTGCTAAAACCTGCAGTGGTCAGTACCTGTGCAGTTGGTAAATACATGAAGGGTGGCTTTCTTGGGAACCAGGAGTTAACAGATTCTTCACTGGCAAAAGTTACGTCGGAGCGAGAAAAAAATTCTGTTTCACGCTGTCTGTTTCCCTTTTGTTTGAAAATTAAAGAAACCGAGTTCTTCTGCAGTTGTGCGGTGCTTCAGGGACAGTCTGTGTGCAGCTGGGAACAGGACAGCAGAATGTCTTGGTTTTGTACCCACCTCTATCCTGCTCTCAAGTGGTTGTTCATGCTGTTTCCCTTTATTAGCTCTGTTGCTTATCCAGCTCCTCAATGAGTTGGTTTAGCCCGCTCATCCAGCAGCGAAAGACCAGAGAACAGCAATTTACATCGTCTTAGAGTGACATACTCTGAGAGAGGGCTGTGTATGAACTAAGCTGAGAGAATTGGGCTGTCCTTCCAGTGTCAGTCGGTTCATTTGGTTGGATCCATCTGATTTCCCTAATGTTGAGCTGCAAACCTGCATTTTGTTTAAAACCCACTGTCTGCCTTTTGTGATGACCGAGGAAAGAGTAACCATGGCAGGACTGACACAGTGGGGTCTTATCTATGTCCAGACACAGCCTTAGCACCATCCCTGTCAGGTGGAAGCAAAGCCTTTTCTGTTTGTGAGCACACTGGTTTTGTGACATTTCTTGGATACCTTAAATGTAGGTTTAAAATTGGGTATTGGTTTTATTGCTTAACGTGGGGAGAAAGAAGGCGGTTCCCTGATTTTAGGCTATGAAGAAAAGTGTGGTGGTCCCCAATTGATCACTTGTCTCCTTTAGTTGTCCCTCTGTAGAGTGAAGTTACAACTTAAGAGAGGAACTCAAAGTGCTGCAGCTCTTCCTGTATATTAGAGTAAGAATACCCAAGGTGGATTACAGAATTAATTTTTGAAAGTAGATTCAAGCTTGATGAATATTTGCATTTTTTTGGAGTAGATGTCCAGAGAGGAAATGTTGCAACTGACTAAATAAAAACATTTTCATAATATAAAAAGCATCTAGAATTACTTTCCTCCTGCCTTTCCCCTTGTTCCATTTTCTATTAAAAAATGCCCAAAGCAAGCAAGTATTTGCATCAATGCTTAATGAATAAAGGATGTTTTATAACTGGGACCCATTTTCTTCCAGACCCTGGGTTACACTTAAATTTGATTGTTTTTATAGGTATTTATAACAATAGAAATTGGGCTTGGAACTTGGCTGTGTACAGGTTATTTGCAGCATGTTTAATGTTTGCCTTTTAAAGATTATAGATAAGTTACTATGGATTTGTGTGGACCTGTATTACTTGAATTTAAGTAATTCTTGCTTTCTCCTTGTTTCTCCTACATAGAAACACTGTGATTTAATTTCATTTTAGGAAAGCTAAGGGATGGCATCTGTTCTGCATTAACAGACCCTGATTTTGGTTTTTTGTTCTGTATTGTTTATCAGAGTAGTGCTTGCAGCTGTGAGGTGGCAGTGGAAAAGTTGGCAACTCAAAACCATGAACTATCTTTTATCCTGGCTTTGCAGCTTTCATTGTGAGTTGAGCTTTGCAAGAGTTACTCCAACTGAACAGAATACCAGCAAACTTTATATGCTTACTTATAAGCTGTGTTTTCTTAAATCTTGACTTTTAACCCAGTTTTGTCTCAGGCATATTTCCCTACTAAGTGTGTGGAATCATAGTTGACATTTGTTCTGACTCCATATTTCCCAGCTCCTCCAAAATAATTTTCTCAAAGCTTCATTGCCAAAACGAGTAGTACAGAGTGAGAGGTCGGGGGTGGAGGGAAGCCCAGAATACAGCTTGCAGCTGTTTTTCTTTAAGCTTGAATGCGAACCTCTCTCCTGTGAAGGAAGTCCTAAGGCTGAGTGACTCAAAATGCACAAAACACTTCGATGGCTTCTTAAAATAAAGCTTTGCTGTACATAAGCCACATTTGTTATTTTCACTGGGGTCGTTTAATACTGTTCAGCCACTAAAAATATCCTATAATGTTCTTTACCCTTCATGGTGCAATTCACTATAGCCCTCAGCTAAGTCGTACATTGTTCTGCTGATCATTAATAAAAATATCTTGCTGAAGGGCTTGAATGGAGCTTGAACTTCTGTGGGGAGTTTTACCTGGCTTATCTTCTCAAGGTAATTGTTAACCTTTCACTATCTTGAGTGGTCTGCTCACAGCAGGGAGAGAGACTGATATCCGGCTAAGGAAGCCTGATTTGCACAATAATTTGAAGACCATTTCCATTTTTGTCATCCTGTTGTAGAGGTGGGCTTCCTCTCTGATGGTTGTACTCACCTTGCCTTCTATGCTGCCTTGGCAGAGAGCTGAGAAGTCTTTCATATGGTGATGGCTACATTAATTCCTTGAATTTTTGTGTTAATTTCATTTTCAAAAAACTGTCTGCTCTTGGCAGTATGGCTTTGTTTAGCTTATGAAAATGGAGTGTGATGACTGGCAGTTTTCAAGGAGGGCTGTCTAGTTACAGTGAATGGAAATGTCAACAAAAAAAATATTAATAGATGCATTTAAAAGTTTTTATATATTTCAAGGTAAATCTGCGCATTTAATTCACTTCCCTCTAGCTACTCACTAATTTCTAGAGGTTGATTCTGACAGAATATGTGTTGCCTTCAGAATCGGTGACAGTTGATGAAAGAAATCTAACTGAAGAAAGGAAAACTGTCTTAAGTATTGCACATGCAGATTGCCATGAGAGCTGGCAAGTGATTTTGTGTTTGAACATACCAAGGGCAGGACTGGAAGATTTGAGATGACTGCTCTGTGGTAGGGCCTTGGCAATTGGCAAAGTGAGTGCTTTGCATTTCTGACATAACAAAGGCAGTTTTAAAAATCAAACTATTACTATTACCAGACCTGCCATTAACATTAGCTACCTGTTTAAGTACATCTTTACATTGCATTTATTTATAAGGATTAATAGATGCTTCCAGCTTGAAAGCTGTACCATAAATTTTTGCAGCGAGCTCTTCATCTGCTGTGTGTGTGTCAGTGCAACCTGTTTGCAACCACTGGATTTATGATACCTGCCTGCTGAGCATGGTCCTTTGGACATCCTTTCCAGAGGCCTGCTGTATAATTCAGCTTTTTTTTCTTGCTTGCTTTGCCTTCTACATAAAAAGATAATTTCTGAACTCTAGAGTGCTCTGGGGTTTTTGTGTGTTTTTCCTAATGGTTAGCACTGGGAGGCTTGGGGGGTGGAGAAGCAGCTATTTCTCTTTTTTCAAGGCTAAGAAAATGTGTTTATTGGGAGGGGAATTGCTATTTAGTTTTAGTTTTTGTAGGTTCTTTTTAGCAACTAGCTTGCTTTTCTGGTAACAGGAAAGTTATGTGTTATTAAACCACACTTTGTGACCTGCAAAAATGCTTTAAAGAATTTACTTCTGTATATATATGTGTATTTTAATAGCTCTGCTTGTCTGATAACTCTCAAAAGTAATTGAAGCTGTGAATCCCAGGACTGCTGCTGAAATTCAGAATCTGCTGCTAGCAATCTAATGGGGAGAACAGACTGTTCACAAGGCGTTCTAAATTAACCCAGTAATACAAATTTTAAATAAAAAGCCTGTAGTTTGCTACCAACTTGCCACCAGTGAATCTTTGTGGCTAAGAGGCAGCACTGAATGCCATGAGACATGAGCTCCAGCTTACTCTTCACTGCAGCGTTATTTTGTGACCTGATTTTCCTCATCTTCTCTCTGCTTCATAGTTTTCTGCACTACAAATAGTGAATGGCACATAGTCTGTCAGGGGATGTGTGTGAAGTTTTTAATGTAAGATAAAAAAAGTTTGCTCCTTGAAATGAGTGTTTTGCTTTTTCTCAAAGGTTATATTTAACTTTCAGCTGACAGAATGACAGGAATGGAGACTGAAACTGCAAGAGACAAAGCCATGGAAGAAGAAAGCACTGAACAGAAAAAGGAGAGAGAGAAAAAAAAGAGGTCAAGGGTTAAACAGGTGCTGGCTGATATAGCAAAACAAGTGGATTTCTGGTTTGGTGATGTTAATCTCCACAAAGATAGATTTCTCCGAGAACAAATAGAAAAGTCCAGAGATGGGTGTAAGTTTATATTTGGTATATTTCATTAAACAGATGTGATTAACTTTCATCTTCACTATGTTGCTGGTGAAAGTTATTTTGAGGGACATGTCTTCCTCTTTCCTGCTGGAAACCAGCATTATTATAAGGTACTTGTTTTTAGAAATTTTATGCAGTGTTTCCTCCTTTCCTTTACTGTCAGCTGTAAGAGGCATCTGCCAGGTACAAATGACTATTTGGGAGACCTCGTTTTCTCTTTTAACTCTGTATAACTATAAAAATTAGCAAGCAAACAGGGACATTTTTTGCCCTTGGATGTACAGTAATTGACATGTAGGATAGGTATATGCCGAAATGAAAATGTCAGTTCAGATCCGTGGTGAGATGTGTACCTTTTTTCCATGCCTTCTGCAGAAGTTTGATGTATGAGAAATTGTTCATTTGCATGTAGGGCAACTGTCTCTTTCCTTTAAAAGACAGTTTTTGACATAGTTGATTTGACTTGGGAGCAGGATATAGAGCTTGGTTCTGAACCTGCTTGCCAGTTCCTGGAGAATTAATTTACAAGTCAACTGCATTATGCATTTGCTTTTTAAAACAGTACATGGGTGGTAATTAGTTTATCAGCATAATTGTTCAGTTAACTGCATTATGCCAGATGAACTAGAAATGTGGTGGAAAAAGAGGTGGTCCTTTACATCAAAATAAAAAAATAGTCGTTTCTAGAGTGTTTGTTTATTTTTCTTCAGGAATCCGTATTTATGTGAAGTGTAAACTTAGTTCAGTTGCCTTGTGTGAAGAGCGTAGCCTTTTAACTTCTTGCTGTAGTCCTCAATTACATTGAACTTCAAGCCAGTTTTTCAGTGAGACCTTCAGAGTCAAATTTACCCTGCATCTTCTAGAGGTGTTAGTGCTTGGATGTCATAACTTTTTTTTCAAGACTAATGGTACATAATTTTCTGTCGAGGTTTTAGCAGCATGACTCACTGCAAGTGAAGTGCAAACGGGGGCTCTTTTGTTCTGGGAAGGCTTGAGTTAAACACTTAATTGAGTCCTTGAAGGAGACATGTTTTCAATGCAAATTGTTTTTGTATTGTAAAACTACATAAGAAAGGGTTTTTTCTTCCTTTCTTTTCAAAGACAATAGTTATCAGTGAGGAGGTAAAAGAACAAAATTCCTTTGATAAAGGGTAGCACAAAAGAAAATTAAAGATAGGTTTAATTGAGACTTCAAATTTGATTGTAACATTCTCTGTAAAACCTTGCATATTGTTTTACAAAAATACCAGCAGAGTTGCAATGAAGCATTCCTAGTGATTTCTAGATTGCTCTGATTTCATAATTTACACGATTTTTTTTTATTCCCTAGACGTTGACATATCACTTCTCGTTTCTTTCAACAAAATGAAAAAATTGACTACTGATGGAAAATTGATAGCTCGAGCAGTTAAAAGTTCATCTGTTGTGGAGGTATTTAGTGTTTTGCTCTTTTATTTGCTAGTGATGGAGTATTAATATTACAGGTACTGAAGTGGGCAATAATCTTATGGGAATCTTGTTTATTTTAGTTGGATTTGGAAGGAACAAGAATCAGAAGACGCCAGCCTCTGGGTGAGCAGCCAACAGATGTGGATAGCCGTACAGTCTATGTGGTAAGCTTCTGCTTGTGTCTGCCTCGTGTCTGTCAGAGTGCTTTATTTCTGTGGAAACTCTTAAACTTTCTTGTTATTAATTCCTTAAGAGTGCAAATCCAACTGTGTTGAGGGGCTGGGCAGGTGCCTGATTACTATTGCGTAGGATACCTCAGGAAAAGAAATGAAGCAAAGGCAAGTGAGTGTTGGCAGTGACCATGATTTTTTTGGCACACTGATTTTTTTTTGTACAGTTTAAATGATTTAAAATGCTGAGCTGAGAGCTCTTCTAGTAAGAAAAAGTGTGCTTTTTTTTACCCATTACTGTAGTCACTGGGCTTTTTATTTAATGCCATTAGAGAAGCAACACTGGTACTAAGAATTATTTACCAGTTGCATTAATGTAGTTAGAGCTTTAGAATAATTACTTTTATTAGTTTTATCAAACAGGATCTGAACAATTTGCAAGATTTGTGTACTATATAAAGTACAGAGTTTTCAGTATCTTTAGCTGCAAGTACTTCTGGCTTTGTAACACACAAACATCATTCTTTTGAAGGCAGAATGTACCTAAATGAGCTAGTCCTATTTTTAAGGGGCTTTTAAAAAATAATTTTAAGAAATCATCCTAAAGCACACTATTCTGTGGCTGCATCGATGCTGAAATTTATTATTAAAAATAAAATGGCTTGTACTGCTGGAAATATAACAGCTCTTATCATATTGAAACCAGTGTGAAATTTCATCTGTTTCTAAAAGAAACCTTTTCATCACTAATGTCAGTGTAGGTATATACCTGCAGCTCTTAGCAGCCAGATTAGTGATTTCAAGCAGGCACCAAGCTTTCTGTGATGAAGATATATAATAATTATGCTCAAAATACCACCTTGTTCATATAAAGAATCTGGATAACACCATTCCATTCTTTAGAAAAAGCATGGAAAAGGATATAGGCTTTTTTAAGTACAATGTGCCAATCACAGTATTTCCCTAACGTGATTGCAGGGTCTGATTAGAACATCTCAAATACCTGGATTACCAATAATTTAAAAAAAAAATAAAAATCCTTCTTCTTTACAGTGGATAGTTTGAGACAATGAGTGGAGAGTTATGTTTGCTGGAAGGTCTGAAATTATTATAAAGATATTTCATGTTGCAAAGATGCAGCTGCCAGTGAGGTCTTGGTATCTGTCAGGAGAAGGAAGAAGGTAAACATTTCAATTGAATATATAATATTTAAGTGTATGAATGATTAGAGATCCATTTTCAGATGAATGCTATGACATCTCAACAAGAATACTTTCTGAAATTAAAATAGTGTTGTCACATCAAACTTAGGTATGTTTTGTTCTATTAACTTTTTAATTAGAAGATGTAGTAAACCATCTGATACAATGGTAATACTGTAGTGAGAAAATTACATTTTGTTGTTGTTTTTTGTTTTTATTTTCTTAGGAGTTGCTTCCCAAAAATGTCAGTCACAGCTGGATTGAGCGGGTGTTTGGGAAGTGTGGTAATGTAGTTTACATCAGTATACCCCGGTACAGATCTACTGGTGATCCAAAGGGATTTGCTTTTGTTGAATTTGAAACTAAAGAGCAAGCAGAGAAAGCTATTGAGGTGAGTTACTGTGCATCTGGTCTGTTAACATTCTTCCTGATTGTTGCTTTGTGATAGGGGTGGTACAGCCTTTACTAGCTCACCTACCAAATCTTGGGAGAAATTCCTAAAACACCATAATTAAAAAACTGAACTTGAGTTGTATTCCTGGAATTGTATTCCTGTCTCATACCCCCAAAACTCCATTCAGTTTGACAAGTCTTTAGAAGTGTAATTCTGTTAATAGTCTGGAGACTTAGTAGAAGCATTGTGGGTATTTTTTAGGAATAATTTGGTTTGCTGCTCTTGCCATCATTACAAAAATAGAAGATCTCTTGTGTAACAGTACAGTGGCTATAAAATTTTATCAGACAAGTGTGCTGCTACCTAATTTTCTGTATTTAAATGTGATTTGAAACTTCACAACCATTTATGTTTCAATATCATAAAGGTAACATGCGTAATGGGAAATCAAGCAAGCTCTGCACTGAAAAGCAAACCTCAACAACAGCCAAAACCCATCACACCGTGCAAGGAGCAGTGTAAACCTCTGGAGTTGTGAGGGACTATATTATTGAATTAATATAGGACTGTTGGTTTTAATTTTATATATTCTTAAAAAAAAAAAAAACACAACATATATATAACTTGAATAATGTTTTGTGGATTTTTTTAAAGTTTCTGAATAATCCACCAGAAGAAGCGCCGCGGAAACCTGGGATTTTCCCCAAAACAGTAAAGAACAAGCCTGTTCCTACACTGAATGAAAGTAACAGCAATGTTGTAGGTAAGTGTTAAGTGTTAAATTGGGATCAGGCCTCAGCTTCTGCAGAGAGAGTTTTAAACTGCTGCATTACTACAGTCTCAATACCAACTTTTTAAAAAAACTTTAAAAACAAAATAAAAATGCAGATTGAGCATGTTTCTTATAAATACAATCTACTGTAACTTATAAAGCACAGGATTATGTTGCAGCTTTGAGCACAAGCATTTTTCCTTGTTTCTGATGACATAATACATTTTTCCAGACTTCAGGCATATTCCCTTCTCTTTCATACACATAATGATGAATCATGTTAGATTTCTCACTGTTATCGCTAATTCTTTGTTACACCAGTAACTGTTTAAAAAAAAAAAAAAAAAAAGTTGAAGAAAAAACATGATTTAAAAACCCACTTTAGGTACTTTCTGTGACTTCATACTGCATCCTGCATGTTACAACTTTGAAGGAGGTAATATCGAGAATAAATGTATTTTGTTCAGATGCTTTAGCATGATACATTCATTGGGCTAAGTATCTCCCTTTATTCTCAGAATACAAATAGTCGCTTTTTGTTGTCTTTTTGGCCTGGAAGGAAAGAAGGTATATCTTCCCAAAGAGTAAGGCATGACATGGCAAAATATACATTTGTTAAGAAGTAGCAAGGAAGTCTAGCTCCTTTTGTTTTAATTTGAGAGTAACTACTTCAGAAATCCTGTAGTAAAGTGGCCCTTGTGACCCAGAGGTCTTTCTCACTTAGTGAGACTGAGTCTTATCTGTGGATTTTTTGTTTCAAAATGCCAAGGAAGAACTTTGGGACAATGTACAGCATCATTTCTCTAGTTAGGGATGTCATAGCCAGGCATTTCATTCAATATCCCAGACTATCATGATATGCTATCATGCGGTCAGTTAATCTTGTTTTTAATCATTGGCAGTTTAAAATACTGAATTTTTTAAAACAGAAGAGAAGAAAAAGAAGAAAAAAAAGAAATCCAAAATCAAGAAAGAGAGCAATGCACAGGCAACTGGAGAGACAAAGGAGCCAAACACGAACACTACAACAGAGCAAGTAACCAAATCAAAAAGACACAGGACTTCATCAGAGTGTTCAGAAATGGAGGGAACTGAGAGTCACAGGCAGCCCTCAAGGAAAGAGAAAAGAAAATGGGACAGAACAGAAAGCTCAGAGGTACCCTTGGAAAGCAGGCCTGGAAAGAGAAAAAGGACCAGCTCCGGAGATGGTGAGACAACTCCAAAAGTCAAGAAAACTGTTGAAAAGGAGGAAGTTGATTGTGTAAAAGAAGAAACAACAGAAGCTCTGAAAGATTCCAGTGGTAAAGTTTGTTGCTTTCCTGTTTAGTATTTTCATGATTTATATGCATGAATGAAATCAATTGGCAAATGTGTCTCTTGCAGATGACAAGTGGTAGACTCAGTGAGGGAGAAGTTTCTAATTATAAATTCAAGAAACTGCATTCTTAACAATTGAAATTGTGTTTGTGGTGGCTTAATTTTAGTTTATGGAAATCAGTACTCAGTACTCTTAAAGAGGGTAGGAGCAAGCAAGTCAAGAAAAGGGGTTGCAAGAACATGGCTGGAAAGCAACAAGAAATGTGACAAGTGCAATGTGTGTGCCCAAATGCATTAGAGATACGGTTTGTGGAGGCTGAGAGCTTTGGCACTTTAACCCAAGATTAAGAGTAAACCTTCCCAGTGCTGGTGAAACTTTGAGACCCTGAAATCCTGTCTCTGAAAAACTGAAAACTGGTTAAAAGGCTATTGTGCTTGGGTCAATGGGTAAAAAATTACATGCTGGAGACATAACAAGGTAATGTTAAGAAATATGTGATGTTTTTTCCAGTTAACTTGAAACCTGGTAATGAGTCATTCCAAGGAGATAAGATGCAAGGAGAATGGGAAAGAACTTTCAATGCTGAAGCAGGTAAACATAAAATAAAAATACTTCATAAAGTGAACATAGTAAAATTTTAATGAAGGATGGATTAAACAGCCTAGATGATGGTGACAGTATAAGAGAGTCTAGATAAGATTAAAATACAAAAGAAAGAAAAAGCTGGTGATAGTTCCTTGCATGAGATAAGGGAAAGAAAAGCAATAGTTGAGTTTAGAAGCCACAATTAAATCACATTTAGATTGACAATAGTCTATGATTAAAGGCTAAACTCATGGCAGAGAAAGAAATAGGTAGTAGGTAGATTTTTGTGGAAAAATAAGTTGCAAATGTAAAACAATTTAAAAATGTAAATAGTAAATTTATAATGGAAATTACCTATAAAATCTGTTAACTTATTTGTTTTACCCTTATTGTTACTTATTTTTTTTCAATATAGACATCTCTACAGAAGATGACAAAGATAAAAAAGACACATCCCTTTCGAAAACTAAAAGGAAACACAAGAAGAAACACAAGGAAAGACACAAAATGGGAGAAGAAGTTATTCCTCTCAGAGTCCTCTCCAAGTAGGTGTTAAAACTTGATGTGGTAGTCACATGTGTGCTATGAATGTAGAGGTGCTTATCATTTGGTTCCTTTTATAGCACAATTTTTCCGTGGTGTCATTGAGCCATTTTTTTTTCTCATCACTATTGGAAGGTGCAGAGTAACAAATCTGCCTGTGTGTAGTAGTGGGCTGGAAGCACAAAATGTGCTTTAGTGGCACAGGCTGAGCGAGTGACTTTTCCCTCAATTCTGGTCTGCACTGAAGACTGTATGGCTCTTGAAATTAATGGTAGTTTTTGTATGTTCTAGTGTGGAGTTGGGAATTGTCAGATATGGACACATTAAGAAGTCTACTTTATTGAATTTTTATTTACAAGCTTGTAGAGAATTTCTGATAATTAATTCAGCCCATTTCAAACCTTTAAATCCCCGTATGTCTGACAGTCCATCACCATTGCTAAAGTGCAATTCCAATTTTTATATAATAGAGTTGCATATTAGCAACAGTACTAGACTGCAGCTGAAAAAGGTTCATAAACTTTCACTGTCTATTCATTTAACCTGTAGAAGTATCTGTAATAAATCCTTTAAAATTTGCACAAAAAAAAATAATCACACCATTTAAATGTTGGCTGTTAGGAGTCACCACAACTAAAACATGGAAGCACTTACTTTTTAAGCATACAGCAAGTACCTCCCTGTTAAAGTAGAGGGGATCCTTGATGTTTTATATTAATACCAGAATGCAAAATTGTGCTTGATGTTTAGCACAGGGGTCACATTAGCAGTGCAAACGAGGGAAGTGTTTTCAGTTGAGGAAAAAAAGGATTCACCATCACCAAAACATGGAAGCACTTACTAGTCAGGAGCAAAGCAAGTACATCCACATTTAAGTTGTGGGGGTCCTTAAGTGGAGACACTTTGGTAACACGAAAAACAAAACAAAAACAAAACAAACCCACGGAAAAAAAATATCACAAAGAAATGCCGTAATACAAAAAATAAAAACAGCATTGTAAAAGTTTATTTGAGCCGCAGCTAATTGCCAGAAATGCGTTTCGGAACACTAGGATCCACCGCCACTGAAACATGGAAGCACTTACTTTTTTAGGCAGCAGGTACCTCCATGTTAAAGCGAAGGGAGTCCTTAAATATTTTTAAAAATTCGGGGTTTTTACTATAATGGCCACTGCTATGATGCTCGTCGCTAAAATGATGTTTTTAAGTTCTTGCTGGAAAAGATGCATCTGTTCACGGGGAAAATTCTTCCTTTTTCTTTTCCCGTGTTTGATACTCTTGCCAGTGCAGTGAGAACTCAAAAATCCGGTGTGGTGGTATCAATATTGCGGTCAGGATTCACCTCTACTAAAACATGGAAGCACTTACTTCTTTGAAATCACAGAAAGCACCTCCATGTTAAAGTAAAAGGGGTCCACAGACAACGGTGGACGTCAGTGAAGTTTGTCCTCTTCCACTGAGATGAGGTGAAAACTGCATGAAAGACAGATAAAATTTAATACTACAGATGCCTTTTGGAAAGGAGAGGGAGAATTAAAGTTTTGTAAGAGAACAAGTATTGCAGATACTTGCCTGACACAGTCCCCGCGGTCTTCTGTTCCTTCCAGTCTACTGACCAGCAAGGGACTCCTTGTGCTGGTATTTATACCATACCTTGTGAGGGAATGGTGTCGCCTTTTTATCTCCAAGAATCATTACGTGGGCCTTTTGTTATTTTAATGTCTTTGCTCTGTTGAGAATGTATGATCCTGGGTGAGTCTGGATGCTTTTTTGAAGTATACAGTTGTCAATGTTAACAGCTAAAACCATTACCACAAGATATCCTCCTCTTTAAAAATCCTCTATCAGCTTGTTTGATAGCACAGATTAGGGTAACAATGAGTCGTTCTCACAGTGGCACTGTAGGCATTGTGTTGCTCTGGAGCAAAGCTCTGGCTGTTTGCAGAAACATCTCCATGTTAAATGTATGTAAATATATAAATTGCTTCCATGTGGTGGTATTTTTTAACCAAAATGCATTTGAATAGTGAGGAATGTTCTTATCTCAGTAGGTTTTTGGTGAATTTAACCAGTTGTTGATTTTTCATCAATGATTTTTCTAGAAAATAAATGACAGATTCTTAATATAGTAATGCAGGAGTGAGTTCACTGTACTAATTCAGTGAATTCAGAGTTCACTGTCTCTGAATTAAGTCTGTATTAAGGTCCTATGCTCTGCTCTTGTAGTAGAAAACAATTTACCGAGCTGTTCTGTATGTTTTCTGAATGTGTAAAAAAATTGGTGACTCGCCTTATTTGAAGATAGATTAATCTTGTTGCAGCTTGACTGGAATATTAAAATCTAAAGCAAAATAATTAAAAAATGCAGATACTGACAAGAATTAATTTAACCTAAGTGCAGGGAGATCTCTAATGGTAAGATTGGTCTGCACTGCTCACCAAATTAAGCTTTAAGCTATTTTAAAACTGTTATTGCTGAATTTCTAAACATACTTGTCTACAACTGACACCTTATGCCTGTGTTTCTGCTTTTAGGACCGAATGGATGGGTTTGAAGCAAGAATATTTGGCCCTTCAAAAAGCCAGTATGGCCTCTTTAAAGAAGGCAATGTCTCGTCTCAAACCTGAGCCTGTGGGAGAGATGGAAACAGATTTTTCTGGAGAGAAAAGGCCTCTATCTGAAAATGGCAAATGTAATTCTATTTGTGATCAGTGGTTTTGTCTTTTTCATGAATTTCACGAATCTAGTACACAAACATAAGTGATTTAAGACACTGGTCCTCCAGAAACTCTGCAAAATGGCTTTATTTTCTGTAGTGCTGGTGGGTACTCTGAATGACAACTAATATTAAAACCAGCAGCACCACCCCCACCCCCTCATTTTGATAGGTTTGGGACTAAGGACTTCTAGAAGTAAAGACTAAACAAATAATATCAGCATATTTCAGCAGCCCTTCTTAAATTTAAGGATGATTCCAATGATAAAGGCCTCAATGAGGTGATAAAAAAATCAGCTTTTTCTGTCATTTCACGTGGGCCTGATTTGCTTATGTTTAGCTCTCCCTGTAGCGATTTGACAAACAATTTCTCTAAGGAAAGCATTAAAAAATTGCTTGATATTGCATGTTCTCAACATTATGGTTAGAGTAGTTTTAATTGTGTCCTCTTCGTTGCATTTCTATGTTTTTCATAGATGAAATTGCTCAGTTTTTCTCTGGATCCTCTGTATTTCACTGGCTTCAGTACTGCATTTCAATTTTTTATCACTTAAGCAAGGCTTCAACTATAATTTATATTCTGATGTTTATAGTTTACTCTTAAAAAGAGACACTATGCAGTAAGAATTAATCGAAGACTCTTCTTGGAACTGTTATTTTTCCTCTTTTTTTTTTTTTTTTACCTGCATTCACATTACCTTGTGAACAGTGTTTATCCTAGATTTTTTTTAAAGCTTTAATCTGCAGTAGCAACATTTGATGCCTCTTGTTTTATTTCTTGTGTACATCACTTCGCTTATGTGTTTTCATAACATCTTTAGTTTGTCAAACTAATAAATGTAGAACTTTAGTTTTTTATTCATTTTTCCCCCCCCCTTCTCTCTTTTCAAATTGTCCAGCCGCCAGTGAAGATTTTGCCCCTCCTGGCAAGGCCAACACAATGGGGCCCCGGTTTGTGAGTGGAGTAATTGTGAAGATCATTAGCACTGAGCCCCTGCCGAGCAGGAAGCGGATCAAGGTAATGCCTTTGTAACCTCAGGGTAGCTGTTAGCCTTTCCTCTAACAGTGCCCCCCAAATGTTTGAATATGGAATGCCATTTGAACCAGTCTTACCGATTTTGGGGTTTTATTTGTTTGGCCAGTAGCTGCGTACAGATTGTTCTCTAGTACCTGTGAATGGCAGATTTTACAACAGCAAGATAGGATAAAGGGGATGTTTCAAAGCAGAGTTAGCCTTTGGAGTGCTTCAAGCAATGTCAAGTTTAGTGAAAATAATGGCAAAAATAATTAATGCTCTACAGATTGAGAAGTTCCTTCCAGTTTAGAAAGGAAAGTTGAAGACAAAATGGATGTAGTGTTCTGTGCTCATCATTGTGCCAGAATGACTGGCACAAATCGGATCCAGAAATCTGTAACAGTATTTGAGAGGATTTACAGGAATTTGGTGGCAAGAAAAATCTCGTGAACATACAACTGAGGTTTTTTTTCAGTAAGAAATTTACAATTACAAAAACTGCAGTCTGGCAGAACTTGTCCAGTAATTCATTAGCTCATTTTCTAGAAAGTTGGTATTTTTTGCCTTGTGGAAAATATATTTTCCAGTTTTTAAACAGTGTTTACATCAACTTTTGTGTCATGATGTGAAAGTTATGCATGCTACATGGCATTATTTTCATCTAGTTTAAGTTTTAAGCTGCATCCTTTTGAAACTGAAATATTAAAAAGTGTTCTAAAGGAAAAAAAAATTATTTTTTTTTTTCAGATACTGATTTTTTTTTTCCATGGCTGTGACACAGGACACTTTCTTTCACAAATTTGTACTTTTGGTTGAATAGCTACTGGGGAAAAAAATTGAACAAATCTAATTTAGGTTGACATAAAGATTCAGACTGCTTAGGACAATGAGAGAATGGTTCAAAATTCAAGTTCTGAGGTGACTTCTCTAACTACCTCTATGGACTTCACAGGCTACCTGAGGAATCCTTTCAAAGTCAATGATTGCTTTCAAGTGTGAAGCAGAAATCTCAGCAAGATGGGATTTCTCTCTCACTGAAAACAAACTGATGATAGGGATTTCAGCCTCCTCTGCCTTGGTATATTTGTGGGCAGTTGTCTGAGTGCTGGAGACACTTAGAGAATGTAGTAGTTGTCACTGTGACTTTTGAGGGCTCATTTGACTGCAGTATGTACCTTACTTTGTTCAGTTTGTGTCACAACTTAACAGATTGTGATCAGGAGGTAAGCTTACTCTTCCCATTTACCTGAAAACAGTAATTGGTATTTCTAGGAGCTTCCAGTTTTCTTTTGACTTAGATTTAGGGAAATGTTCAAGGGAATAATGTTTTCAGTAAAGGGATACAGAGTAAAATTTAGGGTGTTATTAATCATGTCTCTGGTTCCTGTAATAATAAGCAAAATATTTCACAAAATGTTAGCAAATGAATAAGGCAAGGATTTTAATGAAACATTTAATTGTAGAATACAACTAGATGGAAGGAGCTCTTTTCAGCTCTTTTTCAGGTTAGCAGTGGAATTTGTAACTGCACTGGATGCTTACTTAATTTTTCTGGCCAAACCAGTTGCTTTTATGAAAGGTGCAGCTCTGATTAAACCTTGCCTGTGATCCTGAACTATCATAGCAACAGCAGACACTGTCACAAAGTGATGCCTCTAGGCTTTTTTCCTTAATAAACTTCTAGAATTGATCTGTGTTTCTGATTGTGTGGCAGGCTTAATTATTTCGACACACTGGAAAGGTCTTCGCAAAGTAGTTTTTGTATTATTTTGATGTAATTTATTTCCATATATTGATAGAAAGGTGCTTCTGAGAGATCACAAGTGTTACCCACTCCACTGAACTCTTTAGGGTATTAAAGTTTTCCATGTAAGTGTGACTTTGGGATACAAAAATTAGGAGTGGAAAGTAGCTTTGGTTGGCTCTCAAATGCTTTCCATAGTGTTGTCACTGAAGTTTTGTTTTAAGGCTGTCCTTGCTAGTGGAGGGTTAAAAGCAGTGTAATTCATGAATAGTAGCATCTTTCTTGAGCTGCCTGCCTGCTGTGAACAAAATTGAGTAGGAATGTGTGGTCGCAGTTAATTTCCCTAACAGCAGGAATTACAAGTGAAGTACTTCATCTGAAAGATCATGTCTGACTCTTCTTCTTTTAGCTGTTAGTGACAATTTTCAGGCAGAGGTCACTTCATAAAGATCAGAAGGGTTCGTTTGCTACTCTTTATTTCTCCAATAATCTTCCAGGAGTGAACTTGATTTTATATATTTCATGCAGTGAATGAAATTAGGTGGTTTTCTGTTGGACTGATATAGCAGTGTTATGCTACATAAATAAATTTTCTTTTTCAAAAAGTCCATACAGATACAGGTTTGAAATAAATGGATGACTGCTGATGCTCTATTTGTAAAATAATTCCTATGCAAAAAAAAAAACATCTTCAGGAATTACAGGTTTAAATTGGTTTGAGGGCAGGATGAGAGATAAAGAGATGTTGTATGCTCATAAATCAGAATTCCTTTCTAACCTTAGAAAAATACATTAATATGAAACTACAAGGTCAGTGACCTACAAGTAGAATGGTCAAAAAGTCAATGCTTAAGTAGTCTTCTTTTGTAAAATCTTTCTCCCACAGGATACTTTGGCAGTGCTGGCTGATGTGTCCTATGTTGACATGCTGCAGGGAGACACAGAATGTCATGTCCGTTTTAAAACTCCTGAGGATGCACAGATTGTCATGAAATCATACAAAGAAAAACAGATCAAAAGCAACTGGAAATGTGAAATTCTCACTGGTAAGACTTTTTTTAAATGTTAGTACAGGAAGACTTAAGGGATTGTATTGTGTGGTAGCTTTATGGATGTGTAGATATACAGAGATCTTCGAGAAAAGACTTTTTTTTAATGTGAGTCTTTTAGTTTTGCTTTTATAGTGAAACAAGTAAAAAACAGTAAGGATTTTTATACCCCTGATTTTTTTTTTTTTTTTTAAGGTTTTTACTGGATTTTATCAACTCAGTTCTGTTCTTTTAAGATTGATTTACATTACTTTCAGTGGTAATGAACTCTAGAATTTAATTGATGCTTCATCTTTATGGATGTCAATCTGATGATGCAAGAGAATTTTAAATGGGGGTTTTCTTGAAAATACTGAACATAAAGTGTGAAGTAACAGGACAAGGATCTAATGGCATGGATATACCTATGGTGGTTTTAGCACTTAGCTTCTAATTAATCTTTCTTTTCTCAGGAAGTTGAATGATTTATGTCAGAGTAATGTTCTTTTTTAAATTGTATTTACACTGAAACTTTTATTGGCTTGCTTTGGAGCTTTATCCTAATGTGTGTTGGTTTTGTTTCTGAAATTACTCTGCTGTTCTGAATTTTTATCTTGTATTAGATTGGACTAGTCTTCCAAGTGCAGAGAAACCTCTATGGAAATGAGGGATAGAGGATGGGGGAGGAGGGGTATCTCTCAAACCTTGTTTTTGTATTAATGAAACTTAAACATTCTAAACATACACTAAAAATCCTAAATGCAAAAATAAAGCAAACAGGTAAAACAATCCAGATGGGAATCTCCCATCTGTGTATTTAAATATTTTACCACATTCCTGCACTGATCCTCACACACAGCCTGGTTCCATGCATGCAGGGACATAAACCCTCACAGATGCCATTTAAGGATTGCAGAAGGAAGAGCTGTGATGGAAACATTAACCTTAATGATTAATATCAATGTTGATTAAAATTTGGGCCTCAATGAATGCTGCTAGTGTCATTTGGAGATAGATTTGTCTTCAGAGTGCTTTCTGATCCTGAAGCAGCTTGAAATACTGCATTTTACAGATGCCTGTATTTGTCTCTGGTTTTACATCGTTGTATACAAGAGAGTAAGAGAAGATTAGGATTAAGTAGGACATTGTAGGAGCCTCCTATTCATAGTCCTAAGTTTTGTTTTTTTCAAACTGGGTAATTGAAATGAGAATGGAAAAGCTTCTGAAGAACACACAAGTGACTGAAAGAAACGATTTCAGCTTTTCTTGGTGGCATAAAGTGAATACAGAGACTAAGGAAAGAATCTTCAGTGCTCCCTACTGCAGGGACTGAAGTTTTCCCAGTTGTTTTTTTTTCCACTTCTTAGAGGTTGGCTTTGACTAAAAGTCTTCAGCTCTTCATCTGACAAGATATTAAATGTCTGTAGTAATACTTAAATGTTTTTGTGATAGTATAAATTATGTATGTAAAATTTGTTCTTAGAATTATTAATTCCATAGTTTTTTCTGAGAATCTTTTTTAAGAGATCCTGTTCAGCTCATAAAGAACAGACATGACTGTCAGCTTTATTCGTCTTCTCACAGTTTTTCTACTCTTTCTTCACCCCAGAGTGAATTGGTCAGCTGTTGCAATGCTCTATGACTTCAACTGTGAAATTCAAGAGTGATATAGAAATACTTGTTAGGTCTCCCTAACAGGTATTTTGACATATGTTTACCTTAGTAATGAAAGGTTCCTTCTTATCACATCTGAAGACACTGCATCCATTTGTACCGAATACTTTTATTCATGTTCATTTGTTTTTCAAGGTGATCACGAGCAACGTTACTGGCAGAAGATTTTAGTGGACAGACAAGCTAAACTTAACCAGCCTCGAGAAAAGAAGAGAGGTACTGAGAAGGTAATTTTCAAGTCTCTTTTTTTCCCTGTAAAACCGTGGTTGGAAATATGATTTTATTCTCTGTATGTCTACATTTTTTTTATACTCTTATGTTTGGCTCTGCATTTAATCCAGCTAAATCACTTTCAACTGACTTGGCTGCAGGGTTTTACAGCAACAAAATAGAGAACTTCTGAGCTAGTCCAGTTGCCAAATGCAGGGCTTGTCTTTATGGAGACAATCAGAGAAAGTTAAGGCCATGATTAAAGGCATGAAGGTAGTGAAACTTCCTTCCAGCCTTGACCTTGTTGTGCCTGTCCAGAGCAGTGATGGAGTGTTGCAATGAACTTGCAGGCTGCAATCTCCTCTCCTGCCCTAGAAGATCCTTCCGGGCATGAAAGGTTCTTGATTAGGCCAGGCAGAGCCTTTCCTTAGCTGACAGAGAGGAGCCAAAGAGTATTTTGCAGACATTTTATTGCTAGGTTTACTTCACACACATTGTTGATAAGGTTTCTGAGTTGGCTTTAAGCTGAATCATTATGCTGTCTGTTGCAAAACTTCAAAATTATCTGCCCTTAGTTGTTTGCTGGTGACTTTGGAGACTTTTTGTTTCCTAGAAGCTCCAGTGATGCACACATTACCAAACTTTTCCTAGTTGTCCCATATACAATCAAAAGGAAATATTACACTGATTTAAATGAACAGCAGTTGTACAGGTTGCAGACCTTGTCTTGCACAAGGCTTATTTTACATCATCCTATATACATGTCTCTTTAGAGATCCCATACACGAATCTTACTCTTTTAAACACAGATGTGCCCAAAGAATTTCTCCAAATTAATCTTTTAGTTTTTTTAAAAGCATAAAGCTGACATTGGCTCTTGTCATTATTCTTAAATATAAGCAGTAAGGGAATGTGAATGTACAACTTTGGAGTCTTTACCAAGTGCTGCCAGGATTTTTAAAGTACTTTTTTTTTTAAGTTTGGTTTTGTTTTTTGTTTTTTTGGCAAAAGGTGCTGGTGGCAACTTTTAATTTGGACTGTAGTGCCCTGTGCTCAAGTTTCTGTTCTTCATCTTTTGAAGACTAGTATTTGTTGAACAAACTGGTGTAAATTGGCCAGTAAGGTACCTCATCTAGGCTTGCAAATATAAACTGTCTCAGTTCTGCCTAACAATGGGAACTGCAAGGATGCAAACTTCTGCTCTTCCCCCTTACCCTTAGTCTTGGAACACTGGGAGGTGTTAACTTCAAAGCTTAGTGATGCTATTTAAATGCTAACACAGTTAAGCAAAACATCAAGAAAAGAATGCCTCACTTGTAGTCAGTAATTCTTAACCTTTTCCTTACTTTTTGACAATCTGAATTCCAGAAATACAGATTGATGCTTAGAATAAGTTTTTCCCTGTCCCTTAGTATGAATTGTATTATTTTATTTGAAAATCCTTGCAAATTTAATCACAAGTTGACTTCTTTTGAAGGTCATATTAAAAGGAAGGAAAAAAGTAATGATTCATAATTAAACATGTACAGCTGAATATGCCATTAGTTTATCTTTCTTGTAAAGGTTTACTCTGTTGAAGGTTTTAAAATTCCTTGCAAGATCTCTTTGAAGATGAGCGTTTGCTTATTAGCTGTTTTATACTTAATAATACAGACAGCATCTACTTTCTTTAAATTAACCTTTAAATATGGGCTTCAAAGTTACATTAATTCAAGTGATGTAGCTGCAATACTGTCAGTGAATAGAGTAACAATGAAGATATACATTGTTGCATGGGCTGCCTCATATCGCAGGCAATCCACAGTAACAGCTTCCGAGTGTAGCTTGGTGTAGACTGAGATTCCTTTTTTCTAGGTGTTTTAAAAATGTGGGTTTACTCGGCTTTAATGGTAGAGCAGGGGGCTTATGAGATAATGTCTCCACCACCACCCTCCCAAGAAAAAAGAAAAAGCAATCAAACAAACAAACAAAACAAATACCCCAACTTTCTCTTGCCTAGTTTAAATAATATAAAGGTCAAAAAGAGCCTGGATATGCCAAGGTTCCCCAGAACTTGTGACTAATGTCTCTAGCCATCCTTAGGGGTTAAAAAGGTGTGTTCCCTATCAGGCTTTTCCCCCAGGCCTGGTCAGTCATTGTCACCTCTGTGCTCCCTTCTGCTGCTCCTTGCAAATCCCTCTTCTTTTCAGCCTGTTGTTCAGCTGCATGATAATACAGATTAAAAACCCTTCTTGCCAGAGCTGTTTCTTCAGGGGAGTGCCAGTTTATGCAGACCCCAAGCAATTCATCAGTCTGTAGCCTTAAACTCTCTGGACTGATTAAAGTCTTCTGCTGCCAAAGCCTGGGGCCTGCAAGCTTTCCTCTGGGAGGAGGTGCTGCTGAGGCCTGGGGTACACCTTCAACACCCACTTACAGAGAAGTAAAGGGGGAAGTTTAAGAATGCCTGAGGAGGAAGTGAGAATTGGTTATTTGTGAAGGGTGGAATAATTTGCAGAATCTGTGGGGTTGGGCACTGGTGGGCACAGCCCACACTCTCTCCCAGCACCTGAGGCCTGGGGATTGTGTCCTTGCAAGATTGACCAGATCCCTGTCTGTGTCCTGGTAGGGAGAGATCCCAGTCCAGAGCACAAAGAAGCCCCTTTCCCAAATTCTCTGTGTTGGTATCTGTGGAAGGGCTGGGTACCTGTTTGAAGAGATGGGTAGTGGTGTGCTTAGAGATTGATGATGAATTGATGGACTGAAAACTAGAATTCTTGAGGCCTTTTGCAAAGTCTGGGGTGCTGGTGTAGAAACTGATATCAACTGAGCATTGCACATTTTAGAGCTTTCCTTTTGTTTGTGATTCTGCATCTCATATCTTGAGAGGATGAACCACTCCTAGCTTATTTTAGAATTTAACTATCTTAATCTGCTTTTCACCTAGGAGAGAGGAAAAAAAAATCTTATCGTTACATCTTTAGATCAGTTTTATTTCTTGAGAAGGTCTTAAGGTCTTACCAGAACTTAAGGTCTGATGCTATTGAGAACATGTTAATGATTGCAGTTAAGTCAAATGCTGGGCCAGTGTAATTATATTGCAGCACAACAGTGCAAGGTCGGTGTAGAGTAATACTGGACTGTTGTTACCAGTGCAGCAGTGTAGTTTGCTCTTTCATGTCAGGTACAGGGTGCAGTGTCTGCAGGACAGAGCTGTGACCACAGCCATATGGATATGAAACTTAAAATTCTGGCAAAATTTCTGAACTCTCTGGTGAGCAAGTGCCCCTTTTTTATATTAGCACTAGCTAATATATTTTGCTAGTCCCTATCAGATAAGTTAAAGTGGATTGATGCTGTTGCATTACAGATGTGCCTAGACACACAGGAGTTTCCTGCTTTCTCACTTTTTATTTAGATTAACCAGGCTGCCTTGTTCCTTGTGTTTTGGCTTTTTGTTTTTTGATCATCTTAGTCATGTAACAGTTACCTCCTGAGCTCTTGCTTATGGTTAAGGAATCTTACTGGGGTATTGCAGTAACCAAGCTTGTACCTTTGCTTTTGGGTATGACTTTGTTGCAGTACTCAGGTTAAGTCTATGAATGTTGTTGTTTTCTGCCTGAAAAGGCAGCACACACAAGTTGAAAATTAGCAGGTTGGTTGTGTTCCACAAGAGCATTTCTCATACCTCTGTACTGGGTACAACTAGCCAGGTACCATAGGAATTTGGGCAAACTCTAAAATGCAGCTGCTAAAAACCCAAATCCCTGGTCAGGCATGAATTTGAATCAGGGGTTCCTAGCATGAATATTCCTCTGAACTGCACCAATATTTCTTGACATGAATTCTCAGCAGGGCTGGGTTACATATTGTGCTGTTTTCCCAGCCTGAGGGATGGTCCCCATCTGGGTTTCAGTGGGTTTGTTGTTTGCTAGCTGAGTGTAGAAAATGACACGATATTCCTAAGGCAATTTTTTATGGTCTGACCTTGTTTTTCTTACATCAGTAATAGCATGAATCCCACAAAAGGGTAGGGGGTTTTAACTTGCTATATGAGACTGAGTTTTGGGATTTTTTTGAAGCTGTAATTTTGTTTTCTACAAGCATGTTGGGAGGAAGAAGGGGTGGAATGAAAGATGCTGCAGTGTCAAGAGATGGAAGAAGTGCCGCGCTGTTTTTGACGGTTGGAAGGCAATACTGAAATTCATGATATCAAGACTGCTGTAACTTACTTTTTTTGTCAAATGTGCAGGTTACCTCAGCTGTTCAAATATTAGGGTGGCTTTTTAACGTAGTTTTGTTATTCAGTGAATAATACATTCATGATTGTGAGCTAAAATCATACCAATCTAATTTTCCTCTGTTTTCTGCCGTATTTTTCCTGCTTGCAGTTGATTGCTAAAGCTGAAAGAATGAGACTTGAAAAGACTCGACAAACAAGTAAACACATTCGCTTCACTGAAGATGATTAGCCCAGACTGATGGTGATCTTGAGTGAACCCTTAGGTATTTAAAAAGGAACAACCCCACAGACACCACTGCTTACAGCAACTAAACCGTTTTTAAAAAGCCATCAGAACCTTACCTATTTGATTCATAATTCTGCAGACTGCAAGTATGAAGATTGTTCTGAATCCCATTTTTTAAATAGGCTGAATGTCTAACTGCTTCTGAGCCCTTAGGTAAAGCTTACTGGAGAAAAATGTATTGAGATTTTGCTTTCGTTCACTTCTGGGGTTTGGGTTTTTTTTTGGTTTGGGTTTCGTGGTTTTTTTGTTTTTTTGTGGGGTTTTTTTGGTTTTTGGTTTTGGTTGTTTGTTTTTTTTTTTGTATGTTGAAGTTTTATACACTAGGTTATGAAATAAAATACTGAGAACTTTTCAGTTGTGTATCTCTTAATTCCTCAGGCTGCTTTCTGACACTAGATAATAAAACTGGATAATGCTAAATAAAATTCTCTAGGCCTCTCTTTAGTCCAACACACTGTTCAGAACTGCAGCAGAATGACTGTATTGGTTTCCCATGTATTTTAAAGTGGTTACTACTTTCAGAAAACCTGTCATTGAGAAATCTGGAAGATTTACTTGCAGGAAGGGCAGACTATACTACTGAATTTAGACTTTTAAAAAAAATCTTTGTGTAATCTTTGTTATATCTGGAAGCTCTAACTCCAGAAGGAATTCTCACTTCCAGTTAAGTGTTACAAGTTGTGTAGTTTACAAGTCACAATGAGGGTCTCAGTGCACTTCAAAATATTTACTTGTAGACTGACAATATTGAAAAGCAAACAAAAACCCTAAATGTAAAATTGGAATGATATAAAAGGTTGAACTTAGGTATGACTAAGTCTACTGTTAAAGCTCTCAATGCTACTGCGAACATGAATTCACACGTTTGTGAGATTGTTTTGGTGAATGTTATTTCAGGGCAAAGACAACATTAATACATTGGTTTATAAGTGTGAAACTTCCTTCTATTTATAAGTTAATTTCTGAAATACCATTGGATTCTCTTGAAGGAAACTGTCAGTGACCCTCCAGGCACTTTTACAGCTATAGCTTTTGCTGGTGTAAGGTAGGTTAACATTATTTTTAAATTCTATGCTATCAAATAAGTATTTTTTTGTGGTATTTATTACAGTAAAACCAAGCTTGGTGGCACGGGTATATTTAGCTATCTTAGACAATAATCTGCATTATTTCTGCTGAATTGTTGCAGGTACAGTGGGTATAATACCCATGGTGGCTTTGCAGTTGCAGAGAACAGGGGGGAAAAAAAATAGGAAAAAAAAAATTTTTAATTCTGTACTGCCCCCACCTGAGCTGCCAGCAGCAGGCACCCCTCCTCAGGCATCACCCCCACCCTTGGGTAGGGAGTGAGGGAATGGAGAGGATTGCCACCAATCACTGGAGGGGGCAGAGCAGTGATCAAGCTGCAGATAGCAGAAATACAGAGGGGGGAAAAGTGCAAGATAAGAGACTTAGCTCTTGGGGGTGGAGGGGAAGTGTTTGCTAATGGTTCTTGGAAATGGTGTAAGGACAATTCCTCCCAGGGGCCTGCAGGGAGAGGTGGGGGAAAAGCTCTGAATTAAGCTGTGTCCCAGGTGTTCCTGTGTGTGCTTCAACAGTATTGGGATGTTCAGTCCAATTGTAGGATTCTAAATATTATAACAAATATATAATAATAAATAATCTTCCACTCCTCTGTTGCGCTAGGTAGGTAAGATACTGACCCAGGAGAGAGAACTGAGATACCTAGCTTTGAAAATTCATCAATTAATATCTTCTACGCATTCTGCCTAAGAAGAAATTTTTTTCCATTTCTGTGATGTGAAGGGAAAAAAACCCCAAAAACCCCAGCCTACTCTAGGTAAATGTTTTGATTTTCTTTGCTGAAATTCATTTGAGTCAAAAACTTAACAATGTTGTAAATAATGCAGATCATAAATGATTCAGACTTTCTATGTTTTGTGGAGAGTGGAGCAGAACTGCAAAAGCATATGGTTTGGAGTTTTGCTCTTTTATTCATAACTCCTGACTAAAACACAAAGCAAGAAAAGTCAACCTTCTCTTCCTTCCATAGTTATCTAAGTTTTTACAATTACGTACTATTTATTTTCTCCTTTCTCAAAGTAGTGTAGAAATCTGCTTCAGCAGGGAACAGTGGTTTTTAGTTCTTTCTGAAGAAGGTAGTAATAGAATTTTTGGCATTCATTTCAGAAGTCCTGCTCCTTGTACAAAAGAAGCTTGGATTAAGCATGCCAGACTGCTTGACATATTTTTTGTTTTAAGTGTACACAACAATCAATATCTGCTGCTGTTACCTCTCCCCATCAGCATATGCTAAGAAGAGGAGTCCCATCTGCTGAGTTTTACCATCCCAAGTGTTGCATCCCTGAAGGTACCACATATTTGACCTTGCCAATAGAGGAGGCCTTTAGCAATTTACCTGCAGTGGATTTTTGTTAACCATCAAATTTTCTCCTCTACTATTTTTCTCTAGTTTCATCTGCTCCTAGGGTATTCTAACAGTGACCTTTTTTTTTTCTTTTCACCTGAAGAGATACCACATTGTATTTAAAAAATCAGGATGACAGAGTAAAATTACAGGAATTTATAACCTTGGACTGCTCTTTGGTTTTTTGCTGATTTTTCTATCTCCTGTGCGTGTTGAGTGTTTGGGAAGAACATCACTACACATAAATCTGCCTGCAGCAAAACCCAGCATTGATTCTTCTCCTCGTGACCCATATCCATGGCCATATTCAGCACAGGGATGAATCTGAAATTATTTTTAGTGCTCATATTTTTACCTCTCTTCCTCTAGCTGCAGACTGTGTGGCAGCACCAGGACTGTAGCTGACTGATGTGAGGCACCATGTGAGGCCTTTGGTGCCAGCAGAACACTTATCATTTGGCTCTTCAATTAAAATGAAAGAGCTCTGTGTTCAGAAAAAAATAAAAAAGTGATGTTTGGTGGTTGTGTATGTTTCTGTCCCCAGTCTTGTCCTGAAGCCTTCTTTGATTTCTCTGATGCATTATTTCCCAGGTTAGGAACTGCCCTTATGAGTCCTGTTATCTCTGAGCAAGGACTTGTTCATGCTGACTTGGTGCTGCCCACTTGCTGGCTGGGACCAGGGCTCCGTTTTGTTGGGCTTTGGATAGATAAGGAGTTGGGAAGCAAGAGGGGCACAAAGAAGAGGGGGATGGGAATGGAGGTGTCCAGTGTGATGGCAACAAGAAAGCAGCCTTGCTCTCAGCTAAAGAGCCACCACCACATGGCTCCAAGAGACACTCACCCCTTTGATTTCACAGTGTTAATTTGGAAGTTTCTTGTTTCACTCTCCTTAATCTTCCTGTCACCTGGAGCAGTCAAAAAGTCGTGGGGGGGGAGTGGTGGAAATAATTGTACCTTACAGTCCCTACAGGAGACTGGAGGTGTTGTGATGTGCCCAAGTGCAGGCTGCAGTTGTCTGCAGTTGTCTGCAGTGAGAGAACTTCCTAAGCCTTTATCTGCCTCCTGATGTTGACAATCAGTGTTCCCGAAGACTATGCCCTTCTCTTTAACTCATTCTTTCACTTTTTTACCACCTGACTTGAGTCTGATTTAACATTACCTGTTCTGTTTTATCTTACACAGCTAACACTGGTGTTCTTTTCTTCCCTAAGATGTACTGTCTCTCCTAGTTAAATCAGACTTCAGGACAGTCCTTGGTAGCCAGCAGGTAAGTAAATTATCTTTACTCTAGAGAGCTCTAAATGAAATTTAAAAATCACCCTCTGATAGATGACAAAGGCTTTTGCCTGCCCAGGTTTCCTAGAACACAGGTCAGTGTTGTAATTGCTTACTTAGGGTACCATAGTGTCTAATGATCTCAGATGGGATTAAATCATAGGAATAATGCTGTGTAACGCTGGAAAAAATAACTTGGGTACACTTGGGTGACATTGAGATGTGCCTGAGTGGGCATGTAATATGGTTGTCTTACCTACATGTGATTATGTTGCTGTGGATGGTGTTCAAGAAGGTGCTCTCCACCAGCAGTGCAATATGTGAGGGTGACAGAACACTGAGGGGGTGCACTGTGAGGGCGAGGGAGCCCTGGCCCAGGCTGCTGTGGAGGGAGGTTGTGGAATCTCCTCTGGAGACACTCAAAACCCTGGACGCTTTTCCTGTGTGACCCATGGGGTGACCCTGCTCTGGCAGAGGGGTTGGACCCCTGACATTCTGTGATTCTGTGATATTCTTTCTATCATTGGATGTGCTTTATTCCTGTCAGTTGTGGCTCTGTGGTGGAGGAATGCTGACATGAGCTGTCCTCAGTGTGCTGTGTTTGTACCCATGGTACTAGATAAGTATATTCCAAATGCATTTCCTCCTCGTACAGCAGGTTAGAAGTTTGATCCTGCAAGTATTGAAGAGCATTTATGCAAGTACCCAGCTGTCAAGTGGTTTGGTTTTTTATTTACCTTTTTTTATATGCTAGTAGGTGTTTTGTCAGTGTGTTAGAGATGTCTGGGAGAACATGGTCAATTTTACAGATGAAAAAAAATATTTCTATCTGCTTTTCATTGTGTTCTGCAGATGGAGTTACCAGTCAGTCTCTGGCAGCCTCAGAGTGTGTCTCTCCCCAAGGCTGTGCAGCAGTCCATGGGAGCAAAGTATGTGGCCCCATGGATAGGTACAATTAATGGTGGGAAATTTGAAGCTGATTTCGTTGCTGAGGAAGACATCACATGTAAGCACCCCTTGACTGAAGTACCCAAGTGCTGGGCTTTGCTGAAGGTGCCTGAGTCCAAAATGGCTGGTGTGCAGACAGTGGTTGAACGTGTAACCAAACCAGCCATACAGAGTTTCTAATTGTGCCTTCATCTTCAAAGGGTTAATGTCCAATGGATCTGTGACAAGGAATTACCAAGCTGGAGGTTCTTGGACTTGCCTCCAACATGAGTGGTCACTGGTGTGCTGGTAGGTAAAGCCTTTGAACTTGGGTGCTGTGGGTGCAAGAGAACAGGCAATTCTCTGGGGTGCCTAGCAATCCCCAGGGTTTTGTTTACAAGCAGAGCACCTGGGGCCAGCTCTCACAGAATCATGGAGGCTTGGAAAGACCTCTGAGATCATCAGGTCCAGCCTATGACACCACCACCTCGGCTGGACCGTGGCACTAAGTGCCTCATCATCTGTCACGGTTTGACACTGGCCCGGCAATTAAACCGAAAAACAGATTTTTATATTAATCCCCCTCTCCTCCCTGATAAGGAGAGGAGAGAGAATAAGGGAAAGAGACTTATAGGTTGGAAACTAAACTACACAACTTTAATGAAACAGGAATGATAAATAGGAAAAATTACTAAATATATACAAATATACAAATATACAGGAAAAGATTGATCCCACGTTCCTTCCCCCTTTCCCCCAATAACTCTCACGTCACCACCGAGGCTGCAGGGCAGCCCTGGGAAAGTCCAGGCTGGACCCTGGGGTCAGGAGCAGTCGGGAGCTGGAGGCAGGAACACACAGATTCAGGCTGGCACGGATCAGGACCACAGGCAGACGAACGGACGGAATCCTCCCAGGATGCCGAAGCACACAGGGAAACCCGGTGAAGGAAGGCAGGACGAGAAGCAGGAAGGGAAAGAACAGGAAAAGGAAGGGAAAAGGTGTCGACCCTCGCGATCCCTCAAATTTATACTGAGTATGACGTGTATGGGATGGAATACTCTGTTTGGTCAGTTCTGGCATCTATCTTGTCCTCGGGCCTCCCCAGAGGAGGGGTTCAGGTGGGACCTCTTTACTCCTTCTGCAGGGTAAAATGTTTTCCTCAGAAGCAACAGTGTCCTTGGGTCTGCATACCAACTTCTAGCAGTAACTATAAACATCCAGTGTTATCAGTACTAGAAGCAGACAATCTCTGAGAAATTTCTCTTAATTTCAGCAAGTGCAGCTACTTACAAGAAACTTAGCTGAAAGCAAAAGTACAAACCAGAAAATCACCTTATCCTGGCTCAAACCAAGACAAAAGATTATGGGAATATCATTGCTGTCAACTTGTTCCTAAGTTGGGAGCTCTTTCTGAAACGTCGGGAGTTTGGTCTCCTGAAAGCCAAAACATGCCTTAGGAATGCTGAGAAGAGAAAGAAATCCTATCCATAGGGAGACACTGCTTAATTCTTGAAAATGGCCTTACCCAAAAGGGAATCCCGGAGCAATATTAAGAGCAATTGTCCTAACATTTAAAGTTGTGACAGCCTCATACCGCTCCTCCTAGGATTTCTTTCCAGACTCACGATATTGGAGTCATTGATACAGAAGCTGAGAAGTAATACCTAGAAAATAGATTGGAGATTTATCAATTGTTCCAATGAGGGAAGAATATAGGAATTTCTTTCCTGTCAACTTGTTCCGAAGTAGGGAGCTCTTTCTGAAACGTCGGGAGTTTGGTCTCCTGAAAGCCAAAACATGCCTTAGGAATGCTGAGAAGAGAAAAAAAACCTGCTTAATTGTATTTGGAGAGACACTGCTTAGTTCTTCAAAATCGCCTTAAGCAGAAAGCAAGCCCGAAGCAAAAGAAAGAGCAACTGTCCTAAGCTTTGAGCTTGTGACAGCCTTAATTATCCTCCTAGGATTTCTTTCCAGACACAAGACATTGGGCTCATTGATACAGAAGCTGAGAAGAAAAGCCAAAAAAGAGCTTGGAGCTTTATAAAATGTTCCAGGGACAAAAGATTATGGGAATGTCATTGCGGTCAACTTGTTCCTAAGTTGGGAGCTCTTTCTGAAACGTCGGGAGTTTGGTCTCCTGAAAGCCAAAACATGCCTTAGGAATGCTGAGAAGAGAAAGAAATCCTATCCATAGGGAGACACTGCTTAATTCTTCAAAATGGCCTTACCCAAAAGAGAATCCCGAAGCAATATTAAGAGCAATTGTCCTAACACTTAAAGTTGTGACAGCCTCACATCAATCCTCCTAGGATTTCTTTCCAGACACACCACAGTGGACTCATTGATACAGAAGCTGAGAAGTAATACCTAGAAAATAGCTTGGAGCTTTATCAATTGTTCCAATGAGGGAAGAATACAGGAATTTCTTTCCTGTCAACTTGTTCTGAAGTTTGGAGCTCTTTTTGAAAGGTCGGTACTTTAGGTCTCTTGCCATGCAAAACATGCCCTGGAAATGCTGAGAAAAGAAACAAAAACTGATAATTATCCCTGGAGAGACACTGCTTGGTTCTTCAAAATCGCCTTACCCAGAAGGCAAGCCCGAAGCAAAAGAAAGAGCAACTGTCCTAAGCTTTGAGCTTGTGACAGCCTTAATATCTCTCTTGCAGGATTTCTTTCCAGACACACGACATAGGGATCACTGATACTGATGCCCAAAAAGGCCCAGTGAAACTGTTTAGAGACAGAGTTTTGAGCCTTTAAACAGCAAAGGTATTTATTTCGGATCCGGGGAAAACCCCAGCTATCGCTGGACAAGGAGTTCCGAGGGTTAAGGGAAAGGGTTAGGGTATATATACAGTAAAAAAGAAAAGGTTACATCATCACAACATAGAATTATAATATTCATAGCAGGCGGAGTCCGGGCGGAGTCCGGGCGGAGTCTGGGCGGAGTCCTCTTTTGGGGAGATATTGGGGGGTCTTCAGGGGTCTTTGGATGAAGTAAGAAGTCTTCCTCAGACTTGAACTTTTTACCTTTCTTGATTCTTGGTGACTTCATTATATTGTTACAAGGCATTATCAGTCTCTAGCCGTAACTCTCCCCTTATCTGTTGGAAGTGACATCTTTATGTTCTTCTTGGGTAGGTGTTCACGGATTTTGGAGCGCAGCTGGCGCCTAACTAGCCTTGGCTGTTTCTTGTTTGATAACAAGACTTACACTTTTAATTAACTCCAAGGCAGAAGTTAACCCCTTTAGGTCATCGTGTTCTGTGTTCACCTCTTTCTCAGTTTTAACCCTGAATTTTACTGACTATGAATACCAATTCATTAACATATATTACAAGTGTTAGTTCTACATAAAGTAAACTCACACAAAATTACAAATGCTAATTCTACATAAAGTAAATTCACACAAACATCTTGGCCTCATCTCCCCTCCTTACAGGAGTTAGTCCTGTCAGGATCTTTCTCTTCTTCATTCCCCCCTTTCCTTACGAATTCTTTTGTCAAGTTCCGAGGAAAGGTTCTGATGCTTTTGAATCATTGCCCACATCACTCGGATTCTTTTGACTATATCACTCAGTTTGTAGTATAGCCACACATTTAAGAAGGATAACATGAGTATTATCATTATCATGGCCAATAGAGGGTATATTAGGTAAGGGAATATTTACTTGAATTTTCTTCAATGAATATGTAGGATCCAAAAGCAATTTTAACTCATTTGATTGCCTAACCACTTGAGGCCCTACATGGGACAAGTTATGTGTTCTTTTGCAGCTTGGAAGGGGAGTCTTTGGAGTCTTTTACTAGGTACCTTAGTATTAGAACGNGAAAAACAGATTTTTATATTAATCCCCCTCTCCTCCCTGATAAGGAGAGGAGAGAGAATAAGGGAAAGAGACTTATAGGTTGGAAACTAAACTACACAACTTTAATGAAACAGGAATGATAAATAGGAAAAATTACTAAATATATACAAATATACAAATATACAGGAAAAGATTGATCCCACGTTCCTTCCCCCTTTCCCCCAATAACTCTCACGTCACCACCGAGGCTGCAGGGCAGCCCTGGGAAAGTCCAGGCTGGACCCTGGGGTCAGGAGCAGTCGGGAGCTGGAGGCAGGAACACACAGATTCAGGCTGGCACGGATCAGGACCACAGGCAGACGAACGGACGGAATCCTCCCAGGATGCCGAAGCACACAGGGAAACCCGGTGAAGGAAGGCAGGACGAGAAGCAGGAAGGGAAAGAAAAGAAAAGGAAGGGAAAAGGTGTCGACCCTCGTGATCCCTCAAATTTATACTGAGTATGACATGTATGGGATGGAATACTCTGTTTGGTCAGTTCTGGCATCTATCTTGTCTCGGACCTCCCAAAGGAGGGGTTCAGGTTCAGGTGGGACCTCTTTACTCCTTCTGCAGGGTAAAATGTTTTCCTCTGAAGCGAGTAATGTCCTTGGCTTTGCATACCAGTCTCTAGCAGTAACTATAAACATCCAGTGTTATCAGTCCTAGAAGCAGACACTCTCTGAGAAACTTGTTAATTTCAGCAAGTGCAGCTACTTACAAGAAACTTAGCTGAAAGCAAAAGTACAAACCAGAAAATCACCTTTATCCTGGCTCAAACCAGGACATCATCCTTTCCTTAAGCACCTCCAGGTGACTCCACCACTTCCCTGGGCAGTCCTTTGAGTCTCCTGTCCGTACCTCCGTTTGCTGGAGCCGGTGCTGTTGGGGCACTCGCCATGGGGAGCTGTTACTGGAGTCACTGCAAAAACCGGGAGTAAAGGGAAGGCGGGAGGACACGGGAGAGCTTTGCTTGCCGTTGCCAAGGCGACTCGTTTAGAGCTAATCACTCATCATTGCTGCGGTTTTATTGCCTTCTGGCATTTTGAGCAGAACAAAACAAAACACCCAAGGGGAAAAGAAGTGGGAGAAAGGTAAAGTGAAGGGTCCTTAAAAGCCAAATGGTGGCTCCCTGTGTTCCTTATTTCCAGCCTGTGTCGCAGTGCCCTGACCCTGCACACCCCCAGCTGTAGCTGGCTGCCAGTATCACAGTCTCCAAATGTCTGATTCCAGTCTTCACTCCTAATGATTTTGCAAAAGGAAGGACTTGGATTGAAGCAAGAAGCATGATGAGTCTGCTGGGGAGAAGCTTTCCAGTGGGGTGTGATTTTACTGAAAGTCATTTAACTCACCCTATTTCTCTGTCACCTTTTGCAGGGGACAGGGGTTGTGGCTCCATCAAATTAGGGAAGGTTTTTTTTTTCTATTCTTTTTCTAGACCTCTAGGCATGGCCTTTCCCCGTGAAGGGACACTACCTGCTAGCTGACTCCTTGCTGAGTCTCTTGCTGTACCTCATCCTTGCTCTGCCGGCCTGGGATAGGGTGGAAGCAGGGATGGCAGCCCTGGGGAGTGGCAACCTCTGGGGTCTCCATGGGGCCGGGAGCTCCTGGGAACCCTACGGGGACTCTGGCCAGCAGAGGGCAAAGCTGCTACACGCTGTCCTGCACTGCAGGCACCACGTAAAGCTTAGGGCAGCTTGGCATCCAGTGTGTTTTGCTGTGTGTTACACCCTGGCTGGTCATTTAAATTAAGCAATATACATACATTTTTGAGAGGGGAAAAAAATCCCATGTTCCCAGGTACCCAGGGAGCCTGCAACGTGGCTGGGTGCTGGGATGAAGAGTCCCCAGGTACCAACCACAAGCCCTTGCTTGTGTGCTGCCTGTGATGGACCGGAAAGATGCTTTTCTAGTACATTCAGGAGATATTTTAGTCAAGCTGGGAAAATATTTCTCTGAGGGTGGCTAAAGCAACTTGCATTGAGGTTGAATGCATCCCTCCACCCCTATCTCAGATAGCAGAGCCTATCCACAGAGAAATTGTGGGGGTCTGACTGTGAATTACTCTTCACAGTCCATATCAGACCAAGTAAATGCAGAAGTTTAATCACTGGCAGTGGGGTCATACGTTGTGACCTGTAGGATGCAGGTTACACACATTCTTCCTTGTCATCAAAAGCAAGAAAGAATAATTAATATAAAAATAGGAAGTTCCCTGAATCCTTGTCTCTGTGGAGGGAGCATGTTCGAGTTCTCCTAACCTCTGAATAATGTATGGAGAGGACATGGTTGAGTACATTTTTGCCTTTGTGCTTTATGCAATTTTCTCCTTTGGTTTAGTTTTCTTCCCACCATGGCTGGTACTTCTGTTTGCTTTCCTTTTCCTTCCCTGACCTGCTGCACACTGAAATGTGGGTCTCATTTGAAAAGTGGCTTTTTATTACCTAGCATTTTGTGTAGTGTTTTTTTTGAGAGTATTTTGGCAATACAGCTGCTCCCTCAGATCTTGCCCATCACACCTGGCACCTCAGTAGATAAATTCTTGCAAGGTTTAGCCCATTTCTTCTTCCTGTTATGTTAGATTTTTTTTTTCTTTGTTATTCTCCATGATTTAGTTGCAGACTTTCTTACTTCTAGTGTCTTGCACCATGGCAGAAACAGAAACATCTATGCATTAATTTGGCTAAAGTTTCAGGCATAATTAATCTTTTATATGATGCTACTTTGAGATTTAACATTCTCAAAACAGAAAGCTCAGTTCTGAATCCACTGAACTTCCTCAACTTGCATGGAAACATCAGCTGCAAAGCTTATTATTTATGCTACCACAATTCATCCTTGAATAATTTCCACCCATCTTCTCCTAGCAATAGCTCTGAGGTGTTTTCTGCTCTGTGTTGGATTCATCTCCTGTCCTGATGTGAAGACGTAGATTAAACCCTGTGCTGAGAGTGTTGGAGAGAGGATCAGAAGACCATATCTCCTGGATTTTCCACTTGACAGATGTTTATTTTGCTTGTTGTAGAGCCAGATGGTTGATATGGGAAGAATTTCTTCACTGAAGGAGTAGTCAGGCACTGGGAGGGGCCACCACCCCTGGAGGTGATCAAAAACCATGTAGATGAGGCCCTTCAAGATGGGCTCTAATGGGCATGGTGGGGTTTTCTGGGTAGCTGGTTTGACTTGGTGATCTTAGAGGTCTTCTCCAACCATGACAATTCAGTGATTCTGCAGTTTTACTCTGAGATCAGCAGATTTACTCAGTGTTTTATGCTTTTGGTAAGGGTTGGTCTTGGGGATGGTGGCAAGAGTCTCAGGCTTTGATCTCCTGTCCATGCCCCAATCCCACTCCTTGCTCTAACTGTGGGCACCTTATGCCTTGTGTCTACACCAGAACTGCTCTCACAGCTGTGGGAAAAACACAGTGAGTGTCTTAAACTTTGAGCAAGATGGAAATAATTACCCTTTTCCTATTGATTCACATAACCTTTTTCCTGACCTTTTTAATGCCCATTCATTCTCTCCATTGATGGTTTCCCGGATGCCAGGATTAAAGGTGTGCCCCTCTAACACTCTCATCACCTCCTTTTCCACAAGCATGTCTCAAACCCTGCTGCTGCCTGCCAGGTCCTTTGCTGCACTCTTACTTTGATGAAAAGAACAGAATAACACCATTTGAATCAAGGGCAAAATATTTAAAGTTATTTGGGTGTCAAATCCTGCAGCTGTGCAGCCTAATTTGGTTTAGAGTATATATATATAAGTAATTCTTACAGCTATATATATATATATATGTCTGTGCAACTATATATAGATAGAGCTGCAGTGACAGAACAGGTCATCCACAGCTTCCATCAGAGAGAGAGTTGTTACTGAGTTGTTATGCAGCTTTTAAGCCTGAGTTTAGCACCATCCTAGGTTTTAAATGCCCTGATTACAACTCCTGTGCTGTGCTTTTGTATCCCTTTGTTCTCAAAAGCATTTCACCAGGTGTGGGGATACATTGCTTGTGGCTGGGTTGGACTCTGGGGAAACCTGATAATATGGCTCACTCTTTTTAACTCATGCTTTCTTCTCTTGTTTAACGGGTTCTCCACAGATATTTTGTCCTGAATTGTATCTGCTCACCTCTTTTTTGGGAATGCAACAGTTTTTAAAGGAAGTTTAATTATGTTCCAGGTGTCACCACCCTTCCAGAGTGCAATGGCTCTCACCCCTGCTTTGCCTCTTCAGAAAAGTCATGAAGAGGCTTGGAAGGACACTGCCTGTGGCTGAATGGAGTTGGGAGCCAGACACGCTGTATTGAAAATTAAACTGAGAAACAAAGTTTACAATGAAAAGTTGGAGTGTCTGACTTGGAAACATTTTCTAAATATATTGGCTATTAGTTACCTCTGTGCAAGAGGTAGGAAAGCAAAGGCTGGTGCTTCTGTTGTGTGCAGGTGGAGACCCAAATTCCACAGGCAGCAGCAGCACCTGTGGGTTGAACCTAACAGTGGCAGGAGGAGGAAGGATGAGGGGATAGGAACTGCTGTTTGGCTTTGGAGGGAAGGGCAGAAACTGTTTGAGGACACAACCAGGAGGTCCCAACCCAGGTTTGAAGGGTTAATTTTAAAACCATTTTCCCCCCTACCCTGTGTCGCAGTGTTGTTTGTTGTTAGCCTTGATGGGCATTAGAAGTGACAAAGTTCTGCAGGGGAGCTGTTCTCCAGGGCTTTGCAGCATGGCTAAGCCTGGATGTACCAGAAACCTCCCTGGAGAGGCAATCTGCCAGACCTTTAGATGACAGCCAACCCCAGCCACAGTTTGGCCCAACATCTCAGCTTCCCAAGTGAAAGGAACTTTCCAGTTTGTTGGCATTCACCTCTTTTTAGCATACCAAGAGGTTTTCTGAGCCAGACATGATGGAGAGACTTGGACTAGAAGATCTTTTGAGGTCCCTTCCAACCCCTGTCTGTGAGAGGTAAGCTGGTGAGACAGTCTTTGCTTTCCCCTGGCAAACACTGCAGTCCCTTCCTTCCTCACCAGGATATCCTTGGAGAAGTGCAGGGAAGGTGTGACTCCCACGGGATTGTTGGGACAGGCTTTCCTGCCCTTGGAAGCATCCCTGCTCCAAGGGAGACCTACATAAAGGAGCACGTGCAGATGAGGGCCACGACTTGAAGCAGCCATTGCAACACCCGGCATCTGGAGAGGCAGGCAGCACATGGATATGGAAAAAACAGAATTACAGAATAGTAATACCACAAAAAACCCACAACCAAACAAAAAAACCCTAACAAACCCAGTAGCTAATATTCAGCAACCATGTCCCTTGTGGTACTGTGCCCTCCCTTTTGTTTCTGATAGTTCTTCTAGTTCTGTCCTGCAAAGGATCTCAATGGGAGATGTCCATGCCTGTGTCAGGGGGGTTGGAAGTAGATGATCTTTAAGATTCCTTCCAACCCAAACCATTCTGTGATCTTAAGGAGAGAGAAGTGACCTGGTATTCATGGCTGGGAGATGCTGAACCCAGCACAGACCCTTTTTTTTTTTTGGGGGCGGGGGGCAGCATACATGGCTGCCAGTCACAGAGAAGCTGAATCAGCTTTCTTGGCCTCACCAAAGCTGACTTGGTTGTGTGACTGCAATATCTCTTGGGAATGTCCCATATCTGGTGCAGAAGAGGCAAGGAGTAATTTGTCAGAAAGTTAAGGACATTATTTTTCATTGATGTCACTCTGCTGCTCACAGAATAGCTTGCAGGGATCCCAGACTGAATGGAAATGTCAAATGTGTTGCTGTGGCCAAATAGAATGAGGTATTTCCAAAGTTACATGGCTATCAAATAATTGTATGTGAGATAGTGGCAATCTAAGAAGCATCAATGATGAAAATCTAGCAAGACCTAATACTTGTTCCCATCAAAATTTGAGGTTATTGGTGTGATTTTTATACTCGGCAATCCAGAAGGCCTCTTGGTGCAGCACAGAAGTCTCTCTTGTTATTGTGAAGCTTACCACAGAAAGCTGATAGGGTCGGAGAAATACAGGTGCAGCTTCCTAAGTACATCATCTGCATAATATCAACAACAAAATGAGGATCCTGTCATTGGGGCAGGGCAAGACAAAATACTAAAGCTGTTCTATGTGTCTTTCAGTATCAGGACACAAAGCCAGCATTACATGACACTAATCTATGCAAGACCATGGGCAGCTTGAGGCCCATCGGGTCCTTCTGATGAGGTTCTGCCACCATCCCATCTGTTTTGTATTCATCTGTCACTGAGACTCGGAGTTACTGGAGAGGAAAAAGAACTGGCAGTGTCGTGCAGCAGCTTTTCAACAGCAAAACAAGCAGTGTGGGAATTGCTAGGGGTTGTTTCCTGGTACTTACCATGGGCATCAAAGCATAATGTGGGGGGAAGCCCATAAATTCTATAAATACCACATCATCTCCCATTTAGGAGTAAATACAGATGTCATTCATCAGAATTTCAAGACCCAGAGCTACAGTTACACCATGTTTCAGCTGTTCCCTGACAAAAGGAGACAACGTGTGCTGGACTTAGCATGTCAGCTTCACACTGTGACAGTCTGAATCCTCCCACAGGCTCTGCTAAGGGGACACAAGAAGAAAAGGTACAGTATGGACTCAGCTGGAACGAGCTGGTGTCATTCCATCCAGTTCTCTTAAATTGGAGCAAGATTTGGCCAACAGCAGATGCTAAAAGGGAGAAGAAATAAGAGCATGCATGTACCCAGGGGGACAGAGGTTTCCTGTAGCTCGGCACCCTGTCTCCAGCAGCACCAGCAGGTGGTACCCAGAGAAGGGGGGAAAAACTGGATAAGCAAACACTGAAATGTCCCTGAGACAACCCCTGAGCCTCTGGAGTGTGAAGTACTTCTTTTATCTCCTACTGTATTATCCCTCCTGGTGGGCTCTTCCTCAGCCCTTGGTGACACTGAAGAGTAAGTATTTTTCTCTCTGGGCTGCCCTACTTTACATCATCACCTCGGAGGTAGAAAACACAATCCTGTGTAAAATCAGTATCTGCTTGTCCAGATTCCTGATTTGATTTATTTCTTGGAGCCGAGGAAGCGAATCTGCGACCCTTCTGACCCCCCCGGGCCGTTCTGTGCCGAGGGGGCTTTGAGAGGTGAAGTCCTTGGGGCATTCCTCACCGGTCGTGGCACAGCTCGCTGCTTCTCCTCTTTTCTGTGGCGTTTTTGTTCTCCAGCAGTTTCCATGGAGCCTCCGCTTTGTCTGCAGGCAGCACTCTTCTTCAGCCTGCCACACGGGAGGATTTTCCGAGGCGGTGCCATCGCCTTCCGTGGCTGCGCTCCGGCTCTGCGGCTCAGCCTGCCAGGCACCGGCTGCCACCCATCTCCTGCGGGCTGCCTCGCCAGGAGTCCTGAGAAAAGTACAGGGAGTGGTGGGGATGATGCTACCAGAGGATCCAGTTATGCTTGGCAAGTTCAAGTAGCAAGAAGAGGGCTCTTGTCCAAAGGGGTTGTTGCTGGCAATGTAGCATTGCTGTAAAACAAACAAACAAACAAAAAGAAAACCCAACTAAACAGCCAAGCCCAAAAGCAACAGAGGGTACAAGAAGAAAGAGCATCCTGGCTGCCTGCTGCAGCACTCTGCAAATGTTGTCTTCATGTGGCTCACATGAGGTGGTAGATGGTCTGTGTGCCTGACACAGCATCACGCCCCTGACGTCAAGACTGGTGAGGATGAGGTCAAGCCCTTTTATCCCTTACTGAGCTGTTAATTCTGTGCTAGCTGTGCTGCAGCCCTCAACTGCTTCAGCAGGTGACAGGGCGGACCTCAGGTGCAAAGTCAGAAAGGCTGAGTAACCTGGCCTCTGTTTTTTATTTCTAGGAATATTATTCCTCTGGAAATCCTGAGCTATGAGGGACTGAGGCTGTTCAGAGGGTACTGGTAGAGTGCTTCTGGCCTGATGCTAGAAATATTTCATGAAGAAAACTAGTGGTATGAATCTTGCAGGCTGTTCACCTAAAAAGAATTGAAGTGTAAAATCACAGAGTGGCCAGAAGGGCAAAGCTGTGTGAACAGGGGATGCAGAGGGTCCATTAAATGGTGGAAACAAGGCTGGAGGTCTGTTAGCAGTCTCTGGACAGGATCTGAAGATACCTGTGAGAAATGGAGCAGTATTAGAGCTGGTATCCAAGTATAGAGAGAATATAAACAAGGACACAAGGGCAGCTTAGAAATGGAGATGTCGTAGTCATGAAAACTCAGTCCTTTGAGCAGAAAAGAGGTTTTCTTCATTAAGGTGGAGCTTGTGCGTAGGGTTTGAATGGGTTGCCGAAGCTGGGCATGAAAATGAATGTTTTTTAAGTCTTGGCAGAGGTTTCTAAAGATGAGTAGAAAATTATAATGCCCAATTAAATAGGGATTGGTCATCCAAGTCCCTTAGGCAGTCCTGAAAAATACAACCACTGAGCACTGCATCTCATTTTCAGTCAGGTTTTCTCCCTCTGCTTCTCTTTGCTTTTTTCTTCCACCACCATCCCCAGCTTCTTCTGGAGCTGAAGCCAAAGAGCAAGGCTTTGTAATATGGTATTCAAGCAGCTTTGGTGGAAAGAGGATTGTCTGTCCCTGCTGAGACCAATCAGAGCTGAATCTGTGGCAGCTGTTACACACCAGCTGACAGCTATTTTTTCCACTGGACACTTTTCTCTGACTTTTGGCCCATTTTTGTACCTCTGAGGTGGAAACACGAAGTCATATCTGCAGAAAAAAAAGTGGCTGTGCTCCAGAGAATTTGAGTGTGAGATCTGTTCTGAGCAGTTTGCTTTTTTTCTTGCCTGTTGTTAGTATTCCACATCTATGTTCTGTACATACACCTGACCTGTTTGGGCCACTGCTTCTGGGCTACACGTTGCTTGTGGCTGAGATGATGGGGATGCAAGTCCTTCAGGCTAGAGGGTGCTTTGTGAGGGAGTGTTGGCTGAAGGACAACGTGTGCTGAGCACATCCTGCAGAAGGTGGGACTGTAGAGACACAAGTCCCCAGCACGTGGGATCCTCTGCTGAAGCAAGGTCCCCAAAGAGCTATAATTGACGTAGATGAATGTTGTCCTTTCATGCTCTCCTCAGTTATTCCAAGCTGAGCAGCACTGAATTGCTACTTTCAGCACTATCAGTCTTCTTCAAGCAGGACACAGGCTGGCAGGGGAACCATGCCCAAAGCACTGTCAGCGTAAGAAAGATAACAGAGAAATTGAGGAAAGTAGATCATCCTTTCTATATCTGTATCATTTCACCCTGTACATTGAGGTCTTGCACTGCTCACCAGCAGGACACAGGCTGATTCTTTCCTCCTCTCTTTGCTGCCAGGAGGCACTAACTGGCTACCAGAGCTTGCTGGTTTTTGCCTCTGGCTGAGAAGTTTGTTGCAACCACAGAAACAGAATTAGGACAAGGTGCCTTAGGGCTCTTCTGGGCTGTCCACAGGGCCAAGGTTTGACCTCTCTGGATTAGTTAGTCAGGAGACAGATTTTTCCATAATCAACCAGTGCTATGGGCCATGCCAGTAAAAGACCATAGGGAGCTTCTCTGCACTTCCTAGGACCCCCTGGGAATTTAATGTGTCCTTGATTCTCCCTACCTTCCTCCAGCACCTCCACACCAGGAATGGGCTGTACCTAAACTCAGAGGTGAGTGATGTCCTCTTCCACCTTGGCTTGAGAGAAAGGAAAGGAGAAAAAAGAATCCTCATAATTTTGGAGATAAGTGCAATAGACTTGCAAGAAAACAGGAGGGAAAACTTGAATGTGAACAGGGTCATTGGTGCCATCGAGGACAGGAACAGTGTCAGAAACATCCTTTGGAACCACCCACTGACAGCACCTTTAAATATTGCAAACTTCAGGCTGCAGCTTGGAGCACTGCTGCCCTTTTGCCTCTCTCAATTTTCCACTAATCCCCTCCACACCACCCTTCTCAGTCCACTAATCCCTTCCACACCACCCTTCTCAGTCGCTATCTAGTTCCCACCATTACTGTCTCAGCATTACTTAGCCTCCAGATCCAGCCAGTCTCTTCATGGTCCTGGAGTTCCCAAGCTCAGCTGCAGTGCCAACCTGCAGCATCCTGGAAATGTGCTGGTGGTTTCCAGAAATAAACCTGTTTGAGGTGCGTGAGGGAACCCGAGTAGGATCCAAGGAGGTGATGTACCCTGGCGTGACAGAGGTGACACAGGCAGGTGGTGTTTCTGGAGATATTAGGAGGTGGAGTGTCGTGATGGAATAAAAACAGGTAAACAGGATGAGAACTCTTGCAGGGAATGGAAAGGTGTGTTTGGCTTAAGCTTTATGCTCCTCTAAGTCTCAACATTCTTTCCTACGTGTCTGTAAAAGTGTCCTGTGCACTTACAGCTTTCCACAGATGAGAAATAAGAGCTTTCCCCATCAGACAGTCAGTGTCTCTTGTTCACTAACAGACACACCACGTCTCACACGAAGCTGTGGTCCTCCTTACAAATCTGCATGAATGGCTGAGAGACTCTTTCAGCCTTTGTTAGGTGATGCTTAAGTGAAGATTGTGGCACAGAGTCCCAGCCTGTGAGCTAGGTAAAAATTAAGAATGAATGAAAGAAATGTAATACATCTGCTGAATGTGGGAGCAGTGCCCACAGGGTGAGTGCCAGCTCTCTGAGCTGCCTGCCAGACAGACATTTATTTGGGCTCTGTGTCATCTGTGCAGCACCTTGCAAGATGTGATAACAAATTTTTGTTCAAAGGGAGGTTTTATTCTCCCTTTATTCTCCCTCCATCCTGGGCTCCCATTACTGGCCCTGGGCTGGCCAGGAGGTCCTTTGGGACAGTTGGCAAACAGTCTTCCAAAAAATATCAGCCTGCCACAGTGACTGCAAGGAAAGGATGGATGCAGGGATGTGAAGCTGGAGTGGGGGAGGCTAAAGGTATTGGCTAAATCCCAGCACAAGCACGACTAAGTAGTTTTCAACTTAATTAGCTGGGAGTAAATTTAGCATCTCCCTAATGCAGTAGAAATCATGGTGAATTTTGAGTCTGTGCTTCCAAAGACTGATTTGAGCTGATGGTACACATTGGAGCAGGTTTTTGAGCCTGGGGCAGGGTGGCAGCCCAAGTTTTGCAGGGGAATGCTTTGCATTAAGCATTTTCCTACACTTCATATTAAAAAACCAAACCTGGTTTTGGAAGGAAAATTGAGTGAAGCAGCAAATTTCTTCTCTGCTGAATAAGGGAATAACTTTCTTTTAAGATGCTAGCAGACAGATCGCTATGGAACTGGTATTTTGTGAGGATTTGTGACATGGTGCCATCCTTAAACACAAGTGAGTGAAGGCTTCCTTGGCCAGGCAGGGATGTAGCAAGCTCCTGCAGCTAAAATCTGGAGACCAGCGTGTATAATTAACCATCAGTGGGTGTAATTAACCATCAGAACTACTTGCTTTGGGTTATGATGGTTTCATTTTAACTCAACATTTTCAAGTTGCCATTCTGACATGTACATTGTAGCTCCGCTGGCCGTTTGGGCTTTGCTATAGGAGTCACGGAGGGAAATTGTATTCCCAGAAATTCCTGTCTTATGTGGGAGATCAGTCTCTGATTACAGGGTCCCCTCGTGGCCTTAAAATATCCGAATGTCAGCAGAAGGGAATAATTCTTCTCCTTTCATGTTCCACCCAGATAAAAACCAAAAGGCATTCAGAAATTTAAAACCCTGTGTGCATTTCTGTGCAATCTGGTGGTGGAGGAGGATGATGGTGATGATAAAATCCTGCCTGAAAATAGCTGCAATTTTCTAAAACCCCAAATCAGTTTTTATTCCCTGTATTTTGAAACTTGGAGCTGAAGGGGAAGGTGTAACAAGATGTTGTGGTTTAAAGCAGAGCACTGGTGGGTTCAGCCCTGGCTGTGGCCACCCACTCCCCACTGGGCTGGGGGGGAGTGGGGGGGCTTGTGGGTGGGTGGCCACAGCCAGG
>JAAWXA010000001.1:12909741-12920497 GCA_038090715.1 Florisuga fusca
TAAGAGCCGGGGTGGGGGGGTGGAGGTGTTGGGACCCGCAAGTGCATCGGCAGCGATGGGTGTGGGGGCGATGCTTTTCTGTTTTCTGCTCCTCATTCAATACTACTAATAAAAACACCCTGTAAAACCCCAGCAAACCAAACCCACGGCCGCCCCAGAAAAATTTTTAGGCAGCGCACCTGCGCAGGTGTGCCCGTGCAGCCCCACGCACAAGTGTGCGCGCACACACGCGTGTAACTTTGCACGGGTGTCAGCCACGGTGGTGGTGCAGCGCGCCCCGCTCCGTGCTGCATTACTGCTGTTGCAGAGCGTGTCGGAAAGCATGAACAAAATCTTAATTAACGTAATGCAGAGATTTTCAAGCGACTGTCCCTTCCCTTTCTGGATGCTAGGCTTTTCCTGCTTGCCATCAATCCCCCCCTCCCACCCTCTTGCCAGAAAGGGAGCTCTGGTTTGCGGCGGCTGCTGCATTAATTTACATTTGGAAGGCTCAAGTTGGTCGCAGGTCTCGTGTGATGTTCTCAACCTGGCTGTGTTGGCATGGCCGAGGTGCTGGGGTTCCTGAGGGGTTCATGTCATGAGCACTTGGTGCCTCCTGAAAATGGGAGAGGCAGAAATGGAGGGACACGGTGCTGGTGTGTTCAATTTGTTCTTCCCTGCTAGGCTTTGACATCACCGTGGTAAGATGAATAAAGAAAAAGCTGTTGCAAAGGAGGATTCCCGATGGGTAATCAGATTAGCATAGTATATGTGTACTCAAACAGGGATCCAAATGTAAATCCCATCCTGCTCTTTTTTTTGGTTTTCTTTCCATTTTCAATTAGAAGCTGGTGGTACTGTTGACGAGGAAATCTCAGGGGTCTGCAGTTGGGACAGACATCTCAAAGTTTGGAAGAAGTAAACTTGCCAACCCCCTTTCCTCACTGCAGGTTTGGGCTGGGTAACTTCATCAAAAAGGCCCTTGTGTGGGTTTGCTTCTGACCCTGGCTGGAAATGTCATGAGAACAACCTCCCCCCACCTCAGCTGGAAGGAAAAAGGTGTCTGAGTTTAATGGCTAAGTTAGGTTTCAAGAGGGAGAAAAATGAGCAGGCATCTCTCCAGTTTATTGGCAATCTGTAGTAGGTGCAATCAGCAGGGCTGGTGAGACAGATGAAGAGCCTTGAGGAAGATAAAGAAGTTCCAGGTAGTAAAAGACAGTTGTGGTGATGAAGACAACAAGCACTGGAGGTTCTCATTAAACCTGGCTTCTTTTGGTGTGTAACTTACTCCATGTGCTTCCTGGAACTGGGCAGGTAGTATCCATCCAAGCAGCAACTGAGCCCCTCAGTGCCAGATCCCTTCCTGCCATGATCCTGATGGTTTCAAACCTTTGGTTTGCTACCCAGCAGCATCGAGGTTCCAGTGATTTATTTTGAGTAGCAAGCAATTATCACCATTAATAGTGCTTAACAACAAACAGTCATCACAAGCCATGATGGACACCAAGGGACAGGGAGCCCTGTGAGACCAAGCAGCTGCTTTCCTTTTTCTGCTGGGTAATTTCAAGTGCAGGGACAGTTTGCTTTATTGAGGAAGCAATAGGGCAGCCCTATCTGGGAATACACTGCTGAGGGAGGATCCAGCAAACCCAGATTCTGGGGAGCATTCTGGATTGACTTCTCAGGGAGCTATTCCTTTATTTTGCATGAGAATGAAACAGCGATGTAATATCCTGAATTAGTATGTGGGGATCACTGATGAAAAAAAAAAAGACTGCTACAGTTGTTTTACTGTTTTCCTGTGCACTTTGTCCATGCTGTATTTAGAATTATTTTTATATGAGTTTAGAGGAATTGACTTGTCAGACATGTTTCTGAGCTATGCCTGTAGTAGAGTCTAGTATTTATTTGAATTTTTGCTGCTTTTCAAAATAAGACACTGTGCATACAGCTTATTGGGTGACCTTCAAATTAATTAAAAAGTCCATGAATAAAAGCCATGAAGCCACTCAAGACCAAGGTAAAGAACACAACAATGGCTGAAGTCAATTTTTCTATAAATCACTATCATCTCCTGCATCCTTAAGAGGAAGGAGAATAGACTTGGGAGGGGACAAAACAAAAGGGAAGAGAATACATCTGCTTGAAGCCATGGTACTGTCTATTTCATTATCACAACACACTAATCACAGTAGCCCTTAATGAGAACTGAAATCAGCAACGTGCTGAATTTCCACTGCACTGGGCCCTATCAGAGGTCCTTGAGGCCATTCCCCTCCTGCAGCTTGATGGGTAAAGTCACTGAAGCAGCTGTTTTAACCAAAGTGAGATTTGTGGAGGTTTTACTGTGTCTTTCAGTTAGTTTAAGACATCTGTGAATCTGTACTTTTTGTTAAATATATATCTGGGAGCCCTTGCAGAACTGAGACCATTGTAAGCTGAGAACCTGTTCTAGCAAGAACTGTACCTTAAATGCCTGAGTTGCACCATTTAAGTTCAGCTTAAAGAACACAAGTACACCTTGCTGAGCCAAGTAATACAGTCAGGTACCAGTTAAATTTGCTATGTTAAGGAGGGCTACAAAAATCATCAGGGTGCTGGAACACCTCTCCTATGGAGCCAGGCTGAGGGAGCTGGGGGAGAAGAGAAGGCTCTGGGGACACCTAGCAGTGACCTTCCAGTGTCTGAAGGGGCTGCACGAAGGTTGGAGAGGGACTGTGTGCAAGGGCCTGGAGTGATAGGACAAGGGGGAGGCTTTAAATTAAGAGTAGATTTGGATTGGAAAAAAAGTTCCTTATCATGAGGGCAGTGGAACAATGAGCCCAGGTTGCCCAGGGAGGTGGTTGAGGCCTCATCCCTGGAGATGTTCAAGGTGAGGCTTGAGGAGGCTCTGAGCAACCTGATCTGGTTGAGGGTGTCCCTGATACTGCAGGGGGTTGGACTGGATGACTTTTAGAGGTCCCTCCCAACCCCAATTATTCTCCGATTCTCTGATTCTCTAAGTTTAGGGATGTACCAAACAAAAAGCCAAGCTGCTGTAAACTGCACCATTGGAGACCGTCGCACTGGAATAGGTTGGGTGTTGGTTTTCTCATCAGTAGTCACATGAGTTATTTCCACTTTTTTCCCTTCTAGCTGTCAAGGCTGTACTTCTCATATCAAAAGAAAATTTAAACACTTATCCTCACATTAAAAAGTACAAGCGTATTAATAAAATTTGCAAACCAAATGCTAAATGTCTTGTTTGTCAACAATCATAAGATTTCAGTGAGGAACCCTATTTAATTTGGCATTGTAATTGTATGAGTGTTTCTGTGAGTAAGATAATGAAAACAGGGGTAAAACCTCCTCTTACTAACTGTTGTCTAGGAAATACTTTTAATACATTGAAATTACAACCTACCAAACTCATTAGCACCAAAAAAATACAATAATAATTGTACTGTTTACGGGGCAACATGGAATTAAGTTACTTTGGTGCTTTGGACTTATCTGCGAATATGTTTGGTTACATAAAAATAGGTCAGCAGTAGTAAAATTTATGAAGCTGTTCTGGGCTCTTTGTTTGAGAACTAATTCTCTTGTTGTAAGTATCCCACTCAGTGTTATCTACCATGGCACTTAGGAACTGCTGTCCTCCTGCACCTCTGCACCCACATCAATAAATCAATGATCTTAATCCATTATCTGATATGAAAAGCAAGCATGCAGCAGTGTCTTTGACTGTAATTGAACTGATCTTAGTTCAAGCTGCTTCTCATCGAGCAATGTACACCAGGCACATGGTCGTTTTCCTGATATGCTGCTATTGATCCCCTTGAAATTTCTTTAGTCCATATAGTTATCTTTTGGTAAAAGACATGTCTGTAAAATGATGCATGGAACTGGAAGTTCTCCTTTTCCTATTCAAGTTTTTTTTTTTGGGGGGGGGTTGGGGTTTCAGTGGTTAGATGTATTTGGAAATCCAAATATGTCCAGAAGGACATAGAGGATTCCAAGGTGCTGAACTTGGCTTGGAGTGAGAACCAAAACAAGAGAGAGTGGACCCACCACAGTGTTCAGAAGAGCTCTGGCAAGGACTTGGCAAGTTGCAGAACAGAGCTCCAGTCATTCTGTTTCTCTGTGGATGTTTCCTTGGCAAAATTGTCCTGTATAGCTAATCTGTGACAGCAAGACATCCACCTAAGTAATTAAGAGAGTGGAATGTGACACCTTCAGATGTTACCCAGTACCTTGTGACTAGGAGAGCCAAAGTCACCACAAGAAGCTGAGATCATTGGACATAAGAAATACACCTGGCCTTGTGTGTAGCGCCAAATGTGACTCTCTGATATAACAATTCATCTCTGTGCTCCAAGGATAGGGTTTTCCAGATCATACAAGCTCTTAACAGATGTTGTCTAATCGGTATGAGGTCTCTACCTGGGGCTTGACAAAAATCTGTTCCAGGGAACACTTCAACTGGTGTGTGAGGCTGCAGGAGCTAAGTGTCTTCTTTTTACTTTATTATTCTCATGGAGTTTCCCCCTGCAAATTCTACTGGATTTTGTCTCTTACCATTTTACATTTTTCTCATATAAAGGAGGAGAAAAAAAATCCTCATAAAAATTTGTATGCTGCTGCAGTGTTAGAGGTCATCTTCTGAACCATCCATACTCCTGACTTTTCCTATACCACTGGTGTGCTTTGTTGCTGCCTTTTCTAGCCCCCTGCTTTCTATCCCATCCCCCAGGGTTTTCCTGCAGCAGGATATTCTTCATTCCCTACTTGCAGTTGGTGGGATTTGAGGTTACTTGAACCTTCTCTCGTATGGGTGGGTTAGGCTGATGACCCTCCCAGCCCACCCTTGCAGTAGCTTTGCTTTGGACAGTTTGTTGTTTGCTTTCACCGCTTTGCTGGCATGGATTCTAGTTTCATCATTTAAAAAATCACATTGGTTTTAATTCCCCATTTTCAAGCTTTCTTTGGGCTTTGATTTTTTTTTATTTATAAAATAAAACAGTTTATTTTAAATTTTACTTTCTGCTGCTATGAAGGATTAGAAGTAATGTGTCCAAAACTAGAATGACTTGAAAATCAGCATAGTGAAATGCTCTCTTAGGTGTTGTAGTGCTGAGTAAAGAGAACATCTATCAAAACCAGCATTCTATTTCAGTGACCCAGTGTGCCATATCAAAGGGAAAAGGGTGCTAGAAAATGTCTTCTCACTGATTTGAAATGATCAAACATAATGTTTAATGAACCTGTTGCATAATAGATGTAGGCTAATGTGGGAACAAGTAATTATAGTTAGAAGGTAAATTACTACATGCATCTAGATTCCATATAAAAATTACTATGTTGCAGTGTTATTTAGGTTCCAAAATCAGTCATTTAGTAGTTGCAAGCTAATGGAATTAACTGAGCAACTTTAATTCTGTCCCTTCCTGGGTCTGTCCTTTAAACTGAGTCAGGCCCTAGGAAAAAAAGACTTAAGTGATCATATAATTAGAAACTGAATCACAATATATGATAACACGCTGTAAGATAACAAGCATACATCTGCCACACTGCCAAATTTTTGTTTGTTTGTTTTAGGTCCACAATCGAGAAAGGGGGACATGTTAATTTAGGAAAGCTTGTTTCCCAGCCAAACGCCAAAGGAATTTGCAGTCAGGGATTAAAGGTACAGCTCTGGCTCCAGGTCTTTACCCCAGCAAAGTTCTTCTGTCACCTGGGGGCTGGGCCATGGCACATGGCTGTACTGCATGAGGATTATCTAATCCCTGGAGGTGAAGGGTATATATGTATATATATATACCTTTATATGTATGGGAGGTGAAATCTGTTTAAATGCTTTCTTTCTCTTGCATTCAGCGAGGGAATCACAAATTTTATCACCTTAGGAAGATAAATGATGGATGGGAAGGACAACAAAACAAATCGCTGGAGCTGTGTAAAGCTGAGGTTTGGTGTAGGGAAAGCCAGAGAGTGTAATTTATATAAGCAAACAACCTCAGCTAGAAGGTTATCCTGCTGCTTACAGTTCAGCTCTGTATTTATGTTTCAGTCACCTGAGTACTCTGAACAATCTCAAGGCAGCCAACAGAGATTGGAGCTTTTTTAAAAAGCAGCAAAAATTCTCAATGATAAAAATCTGGCATCTGCAAAATTACAGCCAGTCCTTGGTATTCGGTCCTATTTCCCTGACATAAAGTAACTGAAAGTGGGTTGGCTACATTTAGTCAAGGGAAATCCTAGAAATAAGCATATCCTTTGGATCACAAGTGAGATCCTAAAATGATGGAACTGCATGGATGATGGAATTGTCCTGATCCGTGCAGAAAATGCGTGCAAAGATTTACCACTGTCCTGAAAAAAACACCTCACTCTGAGCTGTCATTCTTAGCCTCCTGTGGAGGGGAAGAAATCAAGTTTTAAAATCAATTTATGTTCCATTTTGGTCTCTCATTGGTTTGCAGAAGGAAAAAGTAAAACAATTCACTGAACATTGCCTGTCAGGGGGCATTCAGAAGTGTTATTAATTCAGTAAATACTCTCAGGTGTCCTGATGCTTGTGAAGTATCTAAAACAGGGAGGAGGGAAAATAGACAAGGTGGTTTTCAAATATTACAACTTTACTCCCTGAATGTATAAAATGGAAAATGGATGGTTTATATATATACATATATAAAATTATATATTTTATATAGATATAAATTTTATATATATCCAAGGGACAGTACTTCCGGGGAGAGTCCTTGCCAGACCTGCCAGGGCTGGGACACCCCAAAACCCAAACCCACCAGGAGACCCTTTTCTTCTCAGGATTTTTGCACTGGACAGCAATCCCACTGAAACCCATCCCAATGGAGAGGGGGTTTTTGGGTGGAAGGCATCCCTGGAGGGTGATGGGTTCAGGGAGGACCTCACTGAGTCTCACTTGGCCTCCCCAGGAGTTGCTGTTTTTAAAATATTTTGCATGCAGGTGTGGAAGGCTTTAGGGATGTGGAAAGCACCCACGGTGGTACCTGATGGTGAGGGAAACCATCACCCCTCAAGATTTCCCTTTATTTCCTCAGTCTTTGGGTCAGCCCTGCACCTCACCCCTCACAGCTGCTGCTAGGGCCATGAGGGAAGCTGTGCCAATACCTCCTCCAGCCCGGGACCTGCTCCAGGGGTAATTACACACTGATTACCTGCTAATTGGGAAGCAGGGCGCTGGCAATCAGGCCCTGTTCCTCACCTGCTCGCCATAGAAGGTTCCAGAAGCAGCAGGAGAGGTTTCCTTGGCAGGGTCATTGTATCCATATCTGCAGGGGAGGGGATGTTTCAGGCTGCTCCTAAGTCATCACAGAGGTAGTAGTTGGGTTTATTTTTAATTGATAAGAGTTTTAAAATTTTAATATGAATTCTTAAGAGCTAGGTTGAAGTAAGTCAAATTTCGTACTGATTTCTCTGTCAGTGTTACATTGACACGGTGTCTGTTTCGGGTGCTCTGGACTGGTTACAGTTTCTGTGCCTGTTTCTTAGTTTATTTGTTTATGTTTTATGAAAAGAGAAGTTTTTGGGAGAGGCTCGGGGTTGAATTTTTTTTTTTTTTCTTGTCAATTTCATTGGTTTTGTTTGGTTTCACATGTGTTTTGTTGTTTTTTGTTTGGTTTTTTGTTTTTTTCTTGGTTTTGGCTTGTCGCAGGTTTTGTTGTTGTTGTTTGTTTGTTTGTTTTTCTGGAAACATCCCATCTTTACAAGATTTCTACATGATTGCATTACCCAAGGCTGACTGTTGGTGTTAAGTTCTTTTTTATGCAAGGAGTCATTGGGTTTGCTATTTCCCTTGGGGACCGGCTGGGCTAAGGGGGCATGGAACCTTCTGGGCTGTGTCTGTGGGGAGGCTGCCATTTTGTGTGTGTGGCTCCTGCCTTTTTTTGTCTGTGGGGAGGCCGCCATTTTGTGTGTGGGCTCCCGCCTTTTGTGTGTGTGAGCCTGCCATTTTGTGGGGCGTCTTCTGCTTTCTCTAGTCATGGTGGACTGGGATGGGAACACGAACAAACACCACATTTTGCATCGGAAAAAGCAGCTACTATGTGTCTCAAGTCCAAGAGTATTTGTTTCTTATCTTGGCTGTTAAATGTTGAAGGAAGAGTGTGTCTTACCTCTCAGTAAGTAAAAAAAAACAACAAACAACTAAACAGACAATTCCCAGAACACCCCGGCACAGACTTGGTGAGCCTTTCTGTGCTAGATATTGAACATTGCAAATGTGATGTGGAAACACAACTTGTTGCTCTTAATATCTGTAGCTTTATTTATTCACAAAATTAGATCTTTGTAAAGTAATAGTAATGTTTGCTGTGGAAAACTAAAATGGTCCTGGAGAACATGCTCTTCATTTAAGTTTTATCATGAAGTACTTAGAGTGAGGCTTTGTTTGTACAGGATTTTGGGCTTTCTATTAAGAAGCATCCTAGTTTGTTTGTCAGGCTTTTAGTGACAATTGAGAGGAGAAAACACTTGACTATAGGAAATATTGTTCTGTGCTGGTGGCCATCCTTTCTTTAGTGCACAATTACCGTTACTGGGATGGGGAGTAATCTGAGAGCTTAAAAACAACTGGAGGAGTTGTCAGGATGTAGACTTAAAGATGTAATTGCATTTTATACTCTTCATTGGGGTTATTAAAAAACCTAAAAATATTTAAGTGAAGAGGGTAGGAGCTAAACATTGCAGTTCATAAACCCTGTGGAGGTTTATGAACGTGAATGGGGAAACCAGGGCTGTATTCAGAATCTGTTATTGGTGCATAGGGACTTCAAAAGCAATGCAAGGCTGCAGCAATCTAATAATTTCTCTGAGCTTTGGGGTTGGAAGCTGGGCCTTGCTCACTGAAAGGGCAGCACAGAATATGGGCTAAAAATGCAGTTCAGATTTTTGGAACTGAGAATGTATCAAGGTGAAATTTTGCCTTCAATTTAGTGAATAGTATGTCTTTCCTGATTGTAATTTTAATGTATTGTGATGGAGCAATGTGGAGTGCCTGGTGTTGTTCTGATAGTTATTCTGGATGTACAGCCCAGGCCAGTGGTTGCTAAGCTCTCGATGGACAGACAGCAGTAGTATGGCAGCTTTGTTAATGGGATTATGGCAGTGATGCCAGGGTTGTGCTTCACTCCCCCCTTGCCACAGAACACACAATTACAACCCTGAGAGATGAAGTGTTTGCAAAAACCACTTTGGGGAATAGTGTTTAAATACGTGCTTTCTCTTAAGTTGTCTAATAATATCCTAGAATAATGTTTGGATCTGGTTTTCCCTTGTTCTCTGCCATAACTGCTGGAACCAATTATGTGCGGCTGCTCTGTGTTTCTAGATTTAATCAAGTTAAAGTTCTGGTCAAGTTGTATATCACATTTGAGATTCCCAACATGAAAAAAACCAACTTCACTGAGCTGTGGAAGTGCACAGTAGGTAAAGCACAACTTGTACACTTTTGATGTGTTTTGTTGTTTTGGCTGTCTAGTCTTGAAAGTATTTTTATTTATCTGCAGGACTTGACTGCTCCTATAGAGTAATAAGAGCACAGTATGTATTGGGGCTGTTATTTGAGACTTCCTATGTTAAAGGGATCTTTGTTTATGCAACAAGGATTCATTCATCAACCACCCCCCCACCCCCCAAAACATTTTGGAAAAGTGTTTAGCCATGTTAACTCTTTGTATTCGATTGTACTGGTTTATATAAAATGATGGCTACAGAAGATTATGTTTCTGATCTCTCCCTTTCAGGGCTTCTCTTTCAATGGTATTTTGACCATTGATAGCCAAGATGAGTTTCCAGAAGTTACATACTGTCTTTGGCATTAAAGTTGTACCTGCTGAAAACTGGGAAAAAAGCTTTATGAAGTGCATCCCTTTCTTCATTTGAACTTTATTTATACATTGCTTTATTTATTAAGATAATCTGGGTGGTACAAGGTGATGTACCTGTAGGAAGAAGAGTACAACCAAGGGGCTGATGTCCTCTTGTGAAGCTTTCACATATCCTGCCATGGAAAGAACTGGTTCCTGTGCTCAGCTGCTACTGCTAAGGTCCAAGCTGACCATGGCATAACCATCATCCTCTTCTTTATTGCTACAAATATTTTAACTCTTTTAGGCATCCACTTAGTTTTGCTGAAATCCTTGCATCAGGTGTTACATTCACTGTTGTTTATTCTGAATGTGTTTAAGATAATGAATTAAATAAAAATGTTAGGTGTACTTCACAGGCTAACCTGGGGAAACACTGATACCTCTGGTGATTGGGCTTTGCAAGGCAAGCTGTGAATATATGCATGTGAATATATTTGTGGGACTGTCACGAGTGGCGTGGCTTTGACATAACTTGTATGAGAACTTTCATCTCGTGGGATGTTTCCAAACATCCAATGGATGGGAATATATTTCAAGCATTCAAATTATTTGGATTGAAGTTAGTGAAATGTTGCTGTGAATACCCTTATCTTTTCTGTTAGGTCTAATGGTGTAATGGGGAAGTACTGTTTTATGAGCTTACCTCTGAAAAGATTGAGGAGGCCCAAGGTTCATTTGTTTTCTCCTGCAGTCTTTGCATATATCACAGGTCTTTTTTTCTTTCTGAAAGAAGAAATCCTAGGCCACTTGCTTACCTATACCTGTATATTCAGAAAATACAAAACCGAGGGCAATTTCCATTTTACAACTCCTGTGCAGTTAGAAATAACATGCACCCAAATGTTTGGTTTAAAACAAAGCAGCACAGCCCTGTCCTCCCCCCTTCC
>JAAWXA010000001.1:12920516-12942393 GCA_038090715.1 Florisuga fusca
CCCCCCAAATGCACCTCTCACACTTGCAACTCCAAGAGGAGAAATTAAACTTTGCAGTTAATTCTGGACTATGTTGTGCAGATCATCTAAGCCAGGAACTGACTGTTAGTGACCAGGACACTTCTGAAGTATCCTTTGTAGGCAGTTTTAGTGTGCTACAGCTGCAGGAATCCTCCCAGACATTTTTGTTTATTATTTTATCTTCCTAAAAATCTAGCTTTCCTTCCTCCTCCCGATGTGGAATGAGTGCCAAAACTTGGTCATCTGTGACCCTCAGCCGCTGCTGCTCTCAGGAATGTGTGTTTGGTTCCAGCTGCGGTGGGCGACCGAGGCTGCGGTGGGCGACCGAGGCTGCGGTTCCCTCTGATGTGTGCTGTGCTGGTACATGTGGGTGGTGCAGGAGCTGGCAGGAAAGGGGCAGGACTTCTGTCATGAGTAGAACTCTCTCGTGACTGCGCAAAGAGCTTTCTGGGAAGTTGGAATTGCTCAGGCTGGATGCTAATATCCTGGCCTCGATTCAAGGAGATATTTTAGTTGTTGCCGAGAGCAGCAGCTGGTCAATGCACAGAAGCCAAAGCTTTTTGGTTTGCCTGGGATAACAGGCAAGGGTGTCACACACTGCGTGAGCATCTCTTGTAACACTGTAAACTTTGAGAATGCTGGGATCCAGCATCATGTCACTAATAATTTAGGTTTTTATTTCCTACAAATAACTTCTTTTATCTGAACCTGCCTGTTAATGAGACCATTTCTGGGAACTGTTTCTGTAGCAGTCAGAGAGATGTACTGGAAGTGGGATACTTTGAGTCATGGCTGGGGTCACTGTTGTCTTGGTATACATGCTCTGCTGTCTTCTGTCTGGCTCATATTTGACAAAAAGGATATTCCAAGCAATTTTAATACTCTTTGATATGGACAACGTTGGAATATATCTGAAAAACAGGAAATAGGGCTGGCACCCCTCTTCCTGGTCTTTTTTTTTTTTTTCTTCTAACTTTTTGGTTCTTTATTGAGATACCAGAAGCATATGTGATCTTTCCAGGTGACAATTGATGAAATGGTGCCACTGAAGTCCTTTTTTTACACACACAACACGAGTGAGTGTCAGCACAATCTTCTTCATACTTCACTGAAGAAGGCTTTACTGGTCTGAGGACCATAAGGTGCTGGAAGTAATGGGTAATAGACTATCCTTGCTTGTTCAAAACCTTGCATGAGCAAAGCTTTAAGGGGAAAGTTTCAGAATAGCCCATTTGAGTTGCCAGATCAAATAGCTGTATGATCTTTGGGGCAAGAGCCCTCATTCCTGCTGTTTGAACATTGGTCTCATTTGCATTACAGAAATGCTAGATGTTGTCTCTCTGATCTCACCATTAAAGGGGAAAATTTGTGCTCAGCAAACCTTTGCATTAATATTGGTCATCATAATGGATTGCTTGCTGAAGCCAACAAGAAAACCCCCAAAACAACAAGCTTGGTTTCCAGCAATTATTTGATTGCAATGATGAAGATTTAAAGGATGCAACTGGTGAAAATGATTAATAAGGGGCAAGAATGATAGTATCTTAAGTTTTTGTGGCACTGAAGTTCAAAAGTGGGAAGCCTCACTGTTCTCATGATGATTGGGTAAGTCAGAGGTGGTAATGAGCGGAAGAGTTTGGTGTGAATATTTAGAATACTTTTGCAAAATTCCTCTTGGCTCCAGTGCCTGCTAGTTCCCCTTCAGTTTGGCTTTGAGAGGGGAAGCTATATTTAGTAAAGCAAATGTGTAGGAAATCTATCTAAAAGGATTTGTCTGATGCATTTTGGATGTGTTCTTAAGGTCCGGTAAGTTGCTGGGCAGACATTGTAGCAAATCGATCAGTACTCTTATTTTATAATATGAAATTACTTACTCAGCATGGGCTGATGAGGGATAACCTCCTATCACATGGCAGATTATTTATTTACTCCTGGTCTTGGCACCTGCATCTGAACTATGTTATTGCAGCTCCCTTGAGGAGCATCCCACCAGGCAGCCCAGTGTTGTGTGGTGCCATATTCCCCCCTAAGCTGTTCAAGGCTCTATACCTTGGGCACTGAGGGCCTCCTTGCTGGCTGGGCTTGGCTCTGCAGCTTTCAGGTTGTCTATTCAGGTGAGAGCCAGGTGTAACAATGGATACAAAAGCACAAAAAGTCCCTATCAAGGCTTGATGTTGTTGGCTGCACTTGATGAAACCAGAGTCTCCTTTATGTATATTTTAAGAGTTAACCAGATAGCCTGAAAGTTTGCTCAGAATAGGACACAGAGGTGGGGTGCAAACCTTTGCATCTACAAGCGGGGTGGGGGGGGTGGTGGAAAGCTCTGGTTATCTGTAACGTGACCTGAGGCAGCTTTCACTGCAACTAAACATAGTTTGGTATTCTCTGCACCTGTCAGCCTGTCTGTTACTGTGCCTGCTTTGGAGGGCTGCAGCTGAACCTAGACCTTTACCTGGAGTTTGCTTCCACATCCGTGAATGGTACTTGGCTTGCCTTTTGAAGTATTGCTGAGGTAAAATTATCTGAACCTCTAGGAGGTTCTATCCTTTGAGGCATTTGAAAGTTGAGGAGATAGCCAACCTCTACCCCTTCTGTTGCCCTCAATGAGCTTTAGTTTCACTAGTGCCTGTCGGAGCTTTTGACTTTGAGCTTTATTGGTGCATCAGTGCAGCTATAATACAGCATACACATCTCTTCCCCAAAACAGTTTCCCCTGAAAGTATGGGTGTATTGCATCTGTGATTTTTTATTTTATTTTATTTTTATCAAGATTTTGCAAAGTTAGTGTAGAGTTATCATTCAGTCATAGAACACTGCTCAGCAACAGCATCATGGGAGTTTTTTGAGATTAATAATAGAATGTTCTGATGACTCTGATGCTAATTATGATCTATCAATTTGAAATACTAGAAATGCCATGTACTGTGAAAACAAGCTCCCAGTCAACTTCTCTAGCTTTGTAGAATACGGTTGCTATGACAAACAAATCCTGGAAGAAAAAACAATTATCTGTCCAGTCCTGCTGCACTTTAACAAAGAATGGAGGAAAATGGAAACTTAGTTTCAGCTACAGCTAAAAATTCTTTACTGGTCTGTGTTGCCTCTGTAAAAGTCACAAAATCACTTAAGGGCAGCGAATTTCAGTTCTGCATAAAGAATATGTTATTAATCCTTTTTAGGTGTGTTCTACTAGTGGAATACACTGCCAATGATTATTTAGAGTAAGTAGATTGAGTTTATGTTGCAGAGCACGTCTTGATGTAAACTGAGCCTGTGTAAGAGGCTGGAGAGTTAGTAGTATGTTAATAGTCATTTTGTCTTGAATTTTAATTCAAATGGATTTCCAAGGGAGTTTTTAAGACTTGTGTGTACAACCTGAAGAATTACTTTGTAACTGTATGAATTGTTTCCTTGTTGCAGAATGTGTTGTGTCTTTAAACATTTGCTGAGATAAATTATTTTGTAATAATAAGTGTTTTGAAGCTGTCTATTAAAAACAAGGACTTGCATGTAGAATATACTATTGTAAAAAGGGGTATATCAGGTCTTACTCAAGAGAGCACAATACTTTTTGTTGAAAGATAAATGCTTTACTTGAGGTCTTTTTGCTTTGAAAATCTGTTTTTAAAGATCAAATAGGAAATATATGTACTCAAGGCTTTATACTAAATAAATTGCAATGAACTCTGACATTTTTCTGGTGAAGCGGCTAGAGTAGCACAGGAAGATACACTTATCTGGAAGAAAAGGATTGGAAAATACTGACTTAAAGTGCATTCTAAAGAGACTTTTCATATTGTAGAAAACTGAAAGTTTTAGAGCAGGAAAAGTGAGGTGTTAGAGTATTGTGAAATCAAAGACAGTAAAAATTTTGTACTGTAAACTGTTGATGTCTTGAATCTTAAGTTATTAATATCTGTAGTTGTCATAAAATGATCCCAACCTAAATGCAATTACAAAGATGTATGTGTTTTCAGAAGCACACTTATGATACAGGAATGAAAAATTAAATCTTCTTTGTCATGAGATGACACATGGGTATTTTTGGTACCTGTAGGAAGACAGAATTGTGTATGGCAGAATGCTTTCCATGGTAACATAGATTGTGATAGGTGAGCTGTTGACTTTTTATACTTAAGATCCAGTGGAAAACATGGAATGACTAGAATAGGTACTGTTTCTGTTGCATTTTTAATTATGTTAATGACTGTATTTCACTCAAGGTCATACCTAATGTATAGTTAAAATAATTTTTAAGGTCTGTAAATGTCAAAATTTGGAAGAGCATAAATCTATGTATGGAAATGGTGTGCATTTGAAGAAAGCCTTCTCTTCCAGCATTTAAGTACTGAATAAGGGTTTGCACAGGGCACTTTGTGTCAGTTTTATATACCTCCTCCACATGGAAAACCAGTACAAACCAAACTGGGGACCCAGTGTAGACCTTGTTTGTAATATGATGTCTCCCTTGAGCATTATATTCAGCCAAAAATGAAAGCAGTTTTGCATCTAGATGTATATTAATTAAACCACTCATTAGACCTGAAGATTTTCCCCTTCCACCATGAGGTTGTAAAACTGATGTGAAAATTTTACACTGGTGACCAGAACAGTTGGAAAGAAAGAACTGGGAAAGATGAGAACCTTCTGTTCTCCTACCTAAGCCTAAATGAAGTGTTGAGAAATGCAAGTGAGGTTCATTTGTGTCTGTGTTTAGTCAGTTTGAATGTGCTAAGCTTTTTATATGTCTCTGTCACCCACAACAGAGGATACAACAAATGTGACTTTCTAAAGGGCAGATCAGGGTCTATGTAAATTTAAAAATATTTGTAAAATTCTGTTTCAACTTTTTCAGGTTGACATGCTGCTAAATTTAAGATTAACTTAAGCTGTTAATCAATCATGATTCCCTGCCTGATGAAAACTCATGTCTTGCCTCCTTGAAGAAGGAACACTCAGTAATCCTGTTTTACCTGACAACTCCTCTGCTCTGCTGGCACCAAGCTGCTTCTCCAAGAACAGGGAGCTGGGTGTCCAAAACCAGCTCTGAAACCTGCTGGAGAGCAGCAGGTGTTTTATCTGCCACCCCAAATGCAAGCTCCATCTAGAGTTGTTGTTTTGTTTCAGTTCATGTTAAAAATACAGCCATGAAAAACCAGTTAGTATTACTCTGAACACAGGAAAAAAGCTATTAAAAAGAAAATGCTTGGTGCTCCTACCAATACACACTATTTGGCTGTGTTGGGACATAATATTGAAAACTGGCTACTGGTGTATGTGATCTGATGTGACAAATACTTCTGATTCCAAATTTACATTGTTGGGATTACTCATGAGAAATCTGGACACCAGACATGGGAAATGGTTGTGTTTACTCAGATGCACAAACTTCAAAAGAAAAGTCATGTAACTCAGCTAGCCAAATATTTGAATGCTGTACACATTTCAGATGTCCTGTGTATAAATGTGTTTGTGTATCATAGACTGACTTCTCTGCTTTCCTCAGGTTTTTAAACTTCTTTAGCAAAAGGACTGTAGTCAAACAGCTCCATTGCCTGAGAACCCTCTAGGCACCTCTGAAAGATGTTTGTTCATGTAGCTGGGCCATTTCTGATGAGAGAACTCAATAGAAAAAAGCCCCACCACCTTCAGAATGATTACATTTGGCCCTAAGTGCTTTTTAATGTGATTTGTTTTATATTTCCTAAGCTTCTTCATGTATTGGGTATCCCTATGGGGAAGAGAAGTCTTAATTTACTGTAGCTTTTCCAGAGCCAGCAAAGGCTGAACCTGTTAAACCTATATGAGAAGAGAGGTTCAGATAATGAGATCTTGAAATTGGTGGCATGTTCTTCATTGCTATTTCTTGTTTAATCTTATGGGACGTTGAATTTGGCGTTACTGGATTCCCTATCTCTGCATCTCTCTGCAAAAAATTGTCAGGTAGTCTGCTGTTTTCTGACACTGAAAAAAATGGCTGTATCTGAGGTAAGAATATAGCTTTTGCTTTCGAACATCTGCATCTCGGCTGTGCTGTTTCCTGACCGTGTCAGTCTGTATCTTCCTCATTGCTGGAAGTTGCTCTGGTGTAGTATCAGCCATTTGCAAGCACAGTTGTCCTGGGATCATGGTGAACTTTCATGTGCCACTTGAGGTAGAAGTGCAGGATTGTAAACATTGAGCTTTTTATGGTGGTATAATATACATCAGTTCCTAAAGAACTGAGGTACAAAAGTTTATAATTTTTTAAACTTAGGCAAAACTAAACATACAGCTTCCAAAGAGTCACCATTTTTGTATCAGTTGTACTGCTGGAGCATTGCTTATTTTACAGGTTTTCTTATTTGCCAGACATAATTGTTTTCTCCTGCACCATTTGATGATTATAAATACTCTTAAAAAGTAAAATCAGATGGTAATTGAGAATTTGGATGGTAAAATCCAAGCAATATTATTTTGAATCACTGATCTCCCCCACAGAGAAAATAGCAAACAAAATTCTTGGCTGAAGGAGCCTTTAAGACAAGCCTGATTGTGTCAGCTCTTCAGCTTCATGTTTTGAGTGACTGTGGTTGTCTATTTGTTCTATTTACCACATTATGTTAGGACACTGTTAGTGGTTGTTATGTAAATGTGTCCAGAGGATAAACTTTATTTAACTGAAGATGCTTCCAGTAATAACCTTTTTTTCTTGGAAGTGCCTGTCTGGCTGTTTTTAAAAGCTGGCTCTTATCAGATAAATCAAAACAATTTTTTAAAAATGCACTTGAACTGTGATCCATGCCTCCATACATGCTTCCTTTTCATTCAGAATATGAGCAGAGAATCTTATCAAAGCATATTAATCTTGCAGTATTCATTACTGTGAAAGGTTAAATAAGAGATTTCTGAAAGGGTATTATTGATGAGTAAGAATTGCTGAGAGAATAGAGCATATATATAACTCTTGACCTTAGCCTAACAGGAATCTATGGGAACAGGAGTCTAGGCACAGTCACTGTGGGAAACAGTTTACTTGCAGTTTTCTCTCTATTAGGCACCTAAGAATTCATTTCAGACTTTTTCCCATATGGATTCTAGTAAGACCTGGGAGATGAATTTATGTTGCCACTTGAATGTAATGTAAATGATTTGGGCAGCTCCTAGAGCAAATCTGGTGGCTGGAAAACTGTTCCTTTCTCTCATTTCTTTTTAATCCTTCAGCCGTGTGAATTATGAGGTGCTTTCTGTTGGGGCACAGCTTGTTTTGTGGGAAGAATCTGCTCTTATTTTGGAAAGCAGCGCTTTTTTTTTTGCCATGCTGATCAGGCAGGTGACTGTTTTGCTGTGCCTGTAAAAGCATCCAAACTCTCCTGCTGTCCTGAGAACTGGGGCTTTGCAATGTAGAAAGCATCTGATTATCATTGACCTCCAAAATGAGACTTCAGGTGGGACATGCTGTTAATTTGTTCACCAATGTAAGATAGAAATCTAGGACTTGAAACTCCCACTTTGGTGGGATTTGTCACACATCTTATGCAAGTCCAAAACTTATCAAGCTTCTCTTTAAAATATAAAGTAATTGGTAAAGTTTTTAACTTAAAATAAGTGTTTTCTGACTTCTTACAGAACTATGTGTGTTAAGAGGTTACTTATAAACATTGAGGGCTGTAGTTTTTACAGAGGAAGCCATCAGTAGCAAAAGCAGGGGAAGGTAACTTTTTACAGGAGAGCTTGGAAGGTCCTTTTTAGAGGAATTGAAGGAGTCAGTGGGAGAGGAGGAAAACAAAACAGTGGGAAAGAAGGAGAGGCAAGATAATGAAAGGCATCAAAGAAACTGGAAATGAAAGCAGACTATCTCAGGCATTATTTTAGAGTAGAACTAAGATATTTTTCATTTAGTTTAAAATCTGATATCTCGATACATACTGTAGCATAAACCTTGCAAGCTTTGATAAAGAAACGACCCATGGATTTAGTGGGAAATCTTATTTTATGCCTGCCCTACTGTACCTCCAAATGACAAATAGAGATGGTTCAGGAGCAAGTCAGAATTGTGAGCAAGTTATGAATTGGTAGCCCTTGCTTATTTCCTTAATGTAAATAGCATGTGTTTTCAATCTTTGCTGTTGCCTAATACAGAGTTTCTGTCTGGGAATACAAAAGTAAAATAAATCAAATGTGTGAAATGTTTGCTGATACAGAAACCATTTTCCCAGGGATATGCAAAGTTGGCTCAGTTTTGACTTCTTACCCTTCCTGCCAGGTTCCTACACTGATGAGCTTTGAACACATCCATGTCTTCAGCCACAGGGCTTTACCTTTGAGTTTGTGTAAATCTTCCCTCTTGGTGGTGTAATTGGTTTTCCTTTAAGAGTCATTTGAGTGAGTTTGCTCCTACAGTGCACTGTCTGCCTTCTTAATGCTTCATTTCAGGGCCTGGAACAATTAGAGCCCATGAGTAAGTGCAGTGGAGAGGGGAAAATCTGAGATTTATTGTGGAGTCAGAGTTTCTGTTTTCCCAAAACAGGAGCTTTCTTTTAGTGGTATTCAGCAAGTTCCCTTTCTCACAGGAACAGTGCCAGAAGATGGCATTGCTGTATGCAGAGCACTCATCTCCCTTGCAACAAGTCATTAAGAGGAGTGGAAAAACTGTAGCTCCAAAGTCCATTAGGCTGAGTCAGGCTGATAGAAACAAATTTGCCTTCATATCACACATCAAGGATGGCTCCATGAAAATATATAATGTGCTGAGAAGGGCTTGTCTTTTTTTTAGTTGTTGATGTTTAACAAGAAGCTTGTGTTTCACAGTAGAGATTAATCTGTAGGCTGAGGAGGTGTATTTTTGTTTTCTTGGTACTGAGAACTCTTTGCAAATGGAAATAGAAGACACAAATCCTCCCCCTGCACATGGAGGAGATAGCACATGAAGGGCTCTTCTTAGAGCTGACCTTTGTTAGCTTATTTCTGAAGGGGTTAGGGCTGGAGAGAAATATTTTTCTTTGCTTTTGTCATCTGCTGCTGTGAAGAAGAAAACTCTTGTGATGAAACCCATGGAGCATTCTGTAGCAGGAGAAAACTGCTCCTCATTCTGCTGGTTGCTGATAGGTTGCTTTGGCTGCCTTTTTGTGTTACTTATGTTGTAATGTGAGAAAGGCTTAATCTCCATGTTGAAAAATACAGTTCTAAAGTTCAGTAGATATGAGTGACTTCCTTGAAAAGCTTCTTTGCGTAGTGATGTTTGTTTTTTTAATTTGTTACTGAGCTGAGTCAGAAGTTAACAACCTCCAAAGCCCTGTCTCTGGTTGAGTTCAAATGCTGTGTTGTGTTCTGCCCATGGCAAAGGAATTGTGACTGAGAGTGACTGGACTACTCCAGTGTCAGAAAATGAAGTGTGGAAGAACAGCTTTCATTAGTGAAATGGCTTGCTCTTCCCCCAAGAGAGCAGAATCTCCTTCTCAAGCTGCATGCAGAGCAGTCCACTAAGAAGCATTGAAACATTACTTTCCCCATCCTTTTCTGAGCCCCAGGGTATTGTGCATATATGTATTTACTTAAAAAAAAAAAAAGAAGCCCTATATGGCTCTGTTGGTTGTTCTCCAGCATTTTTTTTTTACACTTGGGATTTGCTCCCATTTTAATTCCGGATGGAGTTAGATTTGAAAGGGGTGCAGCATTCTGCTCAACTCTTTGTGTACTCAGAGCTAAAAGCATTATCGATTTCATTTGCTATGAATGAAACAACTTTAGATGTATCTGGAAAATGAGAGGAGGAGGAATAGAGAAAAACAAATTAATGTTTTATGCCATGTATCTCAATGCAGCAATTTCCTAGCTTGCTTTATTCCTCTTTTGTATTATACTTGGTGAATGTTTTGTGCTTCAGGATTCAAAACACCCTGCCTCCTCAGGCTGCACAAAGAACACTTCCCCTTGCTTTGGGCTCAGAATAAAGTTGTAGGTCAGTTCAGTCATTTTGTGTTAGTGGTGTGGAAGCATAACACAATTTAAAGGAGAAAAACAGTGATCTGAATAGAAAGAGACCTGTTAAAAAAAAGACAGAAAAAAAACTTCCAGCATAACTATCTTCATTTATGGTTTTAATGGAAGAAGTGTTGAGAACTGCTAAAGCTTTCTCAGAATCAGTTCCAGATAGCACTGACCAGAGCTAATGTATACTGCATCACAGGCTAGTTACTATTTTTGCATTTCTTCGTACTTCCTGTTCTCTTTCACCCTTGCTCCAATCTTCTGATTTTAATAGACATCAAAGCCTATCTCCTGTTGCTTCTTGAATTCTAAAATTATCAGACCTTACATGGCTGGAACAATTGAGGCTGTGAGATCTGTGTGCTTGTACAAAAAGATTTTGCAAGCTTACTATAGAGCCTTTTTCTTAGTTAGAAAACTGCACAGCTAGGGACAACGCTTTCACTGTTAGATTATTGCACTGAGGAAGCCCTGAAATTGTAACAGCATTAAACTTTGTCCATTGTATGCTGAAATGATAAAAGGAGAACAAGAGGCACTTCCTATCATTTTTAAACCACTTTGTAAATTACGGTACTTTCTGAAACCCCTTTAGAAAATACCTCCTAGTATTGCTGACCTAGAACGTTTCCTTCTGTTTGGCAGTGACCATTACCTCACTGACCTGCTCTGTTCTCTGCTGCAGCAATGTCCTGCCAATTTCTTTTATACTCAAAAAGGAGACTTGTCTCTGTGCTTGCAATATGAAGGATTGGATAGAGTAGCAAATTTATTTCAGTAAATCCCGAATGCTGGAACTGGTAGTTTAAACGAGCCGTTTACTTAAATGAGACCTGGTCTTGAACTGAGGTTGACCCAAATCCTTGTGATGAAATTAGCCTCTGCTCTCCTGCATTAAACTTGTTCCTTAAAGCTCTTAAAGTTCGTTGGGGGGGAAAAAAAAATAAAGTAAAAGGCAGCAAGGGCATGGAGGGGGGGAGAAAATAAAAAGCCACTTTAATGAAACATTTATATCAGGTGACCTTTTTGCTGCTTTAGAAGCTTAAGCTCCCTTTTAATCTTGTGATAGTTCCCTTTACAGAAACCCGCCAAACCTCTGTCTCCTGCGCTGTTCGGGCGGTGCAGCTGAAATCTGCTCCTCAGCCCATTGAAGTACCACGTGGAGAGGTGCGATGTGGAGCTGGGGTCTGCTTTGTGTCGCGTTTTGCTGCTGGTGGTGACAGCAGCCCTGTCCCATGACGTGCCTTGCCTTGCCTTCTCTCCCTAGTTCTCCCAGACTTTCCTTTCCCAGGGTTTTCCCTTTGGATGCTGCTTCAAATGCTGGCTTAGACTTCCTTGCTTGCTCTAGCTTTGCACCTCGAGCATCACTATTTTAGCAGAGCTGTCGTCACAGAAATTTGTAACAATGCAGCAGCAAAGCAATCTTGGATGGCTTTTTACCCCAAACTAGCAGCCTTTGTCAGCTGGCCTCAGAGCCGGCTCTGCAAAACTGGTTTGAAGCAGCTGGTTTTCTCCGGTTTTCTCCTTTTCTCCCTCTTCCCAGCCCTGGCACTGCTGCTGTCGCTGGTATTTTTGCAGCTCGCCACCACCTGTCTCAAATGACGTTTTTCTAAAGTCAAGGCCGTTAGTTACCCTCTTTCCAGCCGACGGTGAGGAAGAGGGGAGTTGGGGAATAAAAAGCAGCTCCATGTGTCTGCCAGCCGGGACGGGGCTGGGGGTCACCCGCCTGTCCCCCTCCGCTGTCGGAGGTAGCAGGAGCGGGCTCGGTGCTCTCCTCCGCGCTCGTGTTTCAGATTTGGCCAGGAGTGGCTTTGCCATAGCGGGAGAAGGAGGGAGGGAAGGAGAGGGAGAGGCAGAGGGAGGGCTTCCCTTGCTGGGGCTGTCACTGGCGGGAGGCGGGCTGTCTGCGCCCACCGCTTGCGGCAGCCGGGCTGCATCGCTGCCGGGAACGGAGCTGCCTGAAATGCGGCGTTGAGGAAGGAGATAACACCGCTGCGTAAGTTGCTTCTGCTCCCTTTCCATCTGGAGCAGTTGCAAGGGTTCTCTGGTGGTGGTTGGCTCTGGTTTGGGTGGGGTGTTTTGTGGATTGTATGGGGGTTTTGTTTTCTTTTCTTTTTTTTCCCCTCGTTTGTCGATGGCAACGGCAGAACTTGTACTGTGCAAGAAACCATCGAAATAAACAGCAGGGAGGGATTATCCGAACTTTATTTTTTTCAGTAGAACCAGGAAGTCTGTCTTCTGGCCAAGTCATGTGTCAGGCAGGCAGGGGCTTCGGTAGCAAGCCCCCATTTGGATTGCTGGGTGTGGAGAGATTTTTCTGTGGCATCCCAGCGCGGTCTGGTTGTAGATGCAGGTGCTCTTGCTGTACCTTTGGAAGAGCTGCATGGAAGGGGGCTTGCTTCAGCTGTGCCAAAATCTACATTTCTGCAGTCCTTGGGTGAGAATTATGATTGTGGTGACAGGGGAGATGCAGTGAGATTTGTCAGGAATTGCTGTATCCTCTGTGAAGAGTTGTCCATCAGATTTTTCTGCTCAGTGTGATGGGAGGGGGTTGCTAGACGTGATTGTCAGGGTTTCTGATTCTTCTGTTCAAATGAATGAGGGCTCGAGGGAAGCAAGATATCCTCAGTTCCTGAGGTTTTCTGCTTTTTCTTCGTCGTGAATGGTAGATGAGCAGGTGAGGACCTTCATAATATGATCAAGCAACACTAGTTGTGATATTAAACAGCTGAATGTAGAGGCTGCGCATGTTTACCATGCTTTATGTTTATGGTGCCTTACCAAATCATTTACAGCCTTAGAGCTTCATTGGCAGCAGGTCACAGATTCTGACTGTGCAGAAGAGGAGGATGGAGCATCACATAAGGCCCTTGGGTGTGTCAGCTGTTTGAAATACAGATTATTTTAACCTCTGCATTTGCTTCTATCTTTCTGCCTTCTCATATGAGGGGGAGAAAAGAAATCGCCAGTGATGTAAATTAATCTTTCCTAATTTAGTCTCAATGATGTCTAACTAGACAGCTGATGTGTTTTACTCTATTTTTCATTGTGGTACAGTGTTGAGGCAAAACACATTAAAGAACACATTTAAACTGCCATAAGTGACTGAAATACTCCTGTTGCTGATTGCTTCTCATTTTTTCTTTTTGCAAAATGGGTTTGGTCTTTGTGAAGGTGTTACTGGAAGCAAAGTAACACATAGTAGTTGCTGGAAAATGTGTTCATGAGTCTGTGTTGCACTTAAAATCATTAAGGTTGAAAAAGACCTAAGATCATCAAGTCTATGTATTCTAGCTCAGAAAATTCCAATTTTTTGGTAGCAAAAGGCAGAGCCACACAAGGGTTAGCGTCTGATGGGAACTGTTGCTTGAGTTTAAAAGATAAATAAACTGGTGCAGGTCAAGTCAGCACTGGCATTTTAGGGTTTGATCTGAAGGCTGCTATGGTTGATAAAAGCCATTTTGTTGACCTGGATAGATTTTTGGACTGGGTCCCTAGCTGCCCATCTGGGTAATTAGTGACTCTGGATTCCAGCAGAGTGTCTTGATAATGATTCCTGAACTTGTTTCTAAGCATTTAAAAATAAATAAAAAAAATAATAAAACCCCCTCATAATATCATACCTTTCCCTAACTCCCCTAAAAGTCTAGAAAAAGCAAAGTATGGTTTTATTATATGTCTTGCTTCTGATTTGATAAGAGAACTTCATTATCTGGCAGCAGTCTGCTTACCTGAGGAAGCTGTGGGTAATTCAGTGGTGCAGATACAATCCTTGACTTGTCTTTTCAGTCTGTGCATTAAGCTACACTGATACGGTTGATAAATTACCCCTTCCAATAGTGCTTGGGTGTTCTGAGTGTAATTAGACCCTTCCAAGGCCTGCTACATTTGTAACTCTAAAGAAATAAGAAAAGCCTCTTGTTCTGAATGGTGTCCTCTGCCACCAAGTGATTTACTCTAGTAGCTATGTGGCTGGCTGAACTCAGAAATGAGCCTTAATAGCTAAAAGAGTGGAATTTTTGGTGATTTTTCTTGTCTTGCCCTTTAGCAGCTTAAATCAAGCTTTGCTGTAATCTTTAGTCACATGGATGCAAGAATGGAGTCACATGAATCCATTTTGGAAGCAATGCCAGTGGACCCTGTTTCTGCTGTTTTCTGAGTCACGTTTTTGTGAAGGCTTTACATGGAAATCATGACAAGGCTATGGCAGGAAAAGAAAAAAGTGACTTGGAAACCATGATGCTTTGGAGGAATTAAGTTTACTAAATTTTGTACTAGTGGATAGCTTTAGTCTCATGCCCTAAACTGTCTTGTAAGCACTGTATTTGGGTCTCTTTAATTGCTCTCACTTAGCACAAAGCAGAAGCAGATATCTCGTATAGTAAACAAAGCAGCAGATTTAAGTTAATGCTAATATGTTTGCAGCTTGAGCCAAATGCTTTTTCAGGGTTATTATAACATGCTGGGCATACAGCCCATCTATCTAAGTGTCTGAAGGAGACAAAAGTTATGGATGGACTCATTGTACAAATCAGCTCATCTGAAAGTCAGATTCCGCTGTTTGTTGCCATCAGTAATTTAGTTGTATTAAGCATGGCTGAGGACGGATGGCAGGGTGGCCAGAATATTGAGATGGGATTTCCCAGATCCCAGGGGCATCACCACAGATTTCCTGCCTGACCTGGGGCAAGTCATTAAATCTTTCAGTTAAATAGGGTTGGTGATTCTTCCTTCATTTTCACAGGGAGCTGTGAAGATTAATGTGTTAGAGCTATTTATGAGGGGACCACATAAATACAATATTGAACAAAACATTGGAGGAGGAGGACATGCCCCATGCACAACTAGATAATAGGTGCTTTGCAAACCTATCCTACTAACCTGCTCCATATTACAGTATGCTGGCATGTAAGCACTAAAGGCTAAAGAGGCTGAGTTTTAATTTTGGCACTAAATCCTGAATATTGATTTGGGACAGCTATGAGAAGAGCGTTTGTTCATCATCACTCACAAACTAATTTTTGGAGACCATTCTGGCTGGTAAATGTGCCTTAACTAAGACAATATAATGCACATTCTGACAGGGACTTAAATGTGCAATTCCTATGCTTTAGGGATAGTGTTGTGTGAACTTTTCCTCCTGTGACTGACTGGTGCTACTGTCATCTAAAATTATTTAGGCGTTTGTGTTTTGGAAGATTTAACTCCTGAAAGTAGTTCAGTCCCATTCATTGAGAGCTCTTGGCCAAGTGGAAAGAGTTTGGTTATCTTGAACTACATAAACTCTATAAAACATAAACTCTATATTCAAATGAATACAGATACACAAGGTTACATTTTAAGCTTGATAAGCTCAATCTTGAGGGAATAAACAGATGAGAGTGTAGATCTGTGGGACATCTGGCTGCTTGGAAGCAAAATATTTGTGTTTTCATAGAACAACTTTATCAAGACTGGTTAATTACACAGAACAGAAAGTTCTTAAACTCCATTCAGCAACTTCTATAATTACAAGTTAGGCCTCCTAAATGGGTTGTGATGCACAGCAATTAGTCATAGACTGTTGCCGATACTTTTTCTTATTATATCTAACATCTTACTGTAAATAGTGTTAAGAGTTTTATAATGGTACAAAACCCCATTGCTTTTCAGCGTGGATTTCCACTTCGGTCACAACACTCAGCAGCTGTTGGCCATGTGGCTGCTGCAGGAGGAACCTCACACTTGGAGTGTTAACATGATAGTTTCTGTTTGAAAGAATATCAGTAATTTGTATATTTGGAGCTCAATATTCTTATCTGGCTAGCTGTACAGTTTTAGTTTTTCAGCAGAACATGTGTTCCACTTCCCGAGACAATCTTCTGCCTTCCCACCCTCAGGTCTCTCCTCCGTCCCATCTTCAACCTTTGCAGTGAAATCAGAAACTGAAATTTGTCACTTGCCTGCCTTCCTATGCATTGACTTTCATCAGGGCCCATAGGTTAAATTTCAGAGACATTTATATAGTTTGTTTTGTTTGAGGTTGCAGAAGTCTCATTAAAACCAGTGACCTGAAAATGCTGCTTGTTTTGTTTCTAAAACTACATTTCAACTTATTTTGGAAAGTCTTCATCCTCTCACAATTTTTTTTTGTTGACAAAAGTTTTCACTTGTCTCCAACTTTGTAATGCGATCTGGACAGAAGAAGTAAGTTTATAAAATATGTATTATATATATTTAAAAACATATACATGTATATGTAAAATAGAAAATTTGACTCTCCATCTCGGCTCACTCTGAGTTACCATTTTGGAAACTCAGGAAGAGAGCTTTTTAAAACAAGCAACATATCGATTTTAATTTTTTTAAAGGCACTTAATTTTGAATGTTTTCTACAAAATTCAGAAGTCCTGAAAACCTTAGTTGTCAAGATGATTATTTTTAATCTAAAGCCATTTTTCATGTGTTAGGAAAAGCATAAGATGGTGATCCCTCAGGTTTGTTTTGACTTTATGCAACATAGTGTTAAAAATAGTTGAGTTCTGTTGTGGTTTTTATTTTTTGTCTCAGCACAGGTTTGAGGTTATGATAGCCCCAAAATCCTGTTCAAGTTCTTAAGCTTCACTGACAGTAGCTTTTTTTTTTTTTTTTTTTTTACTTGCATAAGAAAGATCTCCAATGGATATCCCACCTGTTCTTTGAATCTCTGAAGGGAGAAGCTAATGCTCTTTGGGTATTTTTTGTTTGTTTTTCTGGGGGAAGGTGTAGGGCAGTGGTGAGATTTTAACACGTGCAGATGGCTTAAAATAAGTTACCATTTACAATTATAATCTACTTAGAGGGAAACTAGAAAATTAGCTAAAAAGGAATTTTGAATCCCGTGCCTTGCACAGAAGATGTAGTTATTGGGATGTTCTTGATATTAAGCAGGAAGGACCTAGTTGTAAGATCTCCTGACTCTATTTATTTCCTGAACAGAAAGTTGATGACTAGAAATAAGCATTTATCAATTTTTAAAAAGATTAATTGATTTAAGAGTTGGTTTGTAGGAAGATAAATCAATGGTATCATTTGAGCTGAAGTCAACATGGCACTATGGGCTTGTCTTGTTTCTTAGTCTTTTTAAATAGTGACAGTGACTTAAAATCTTAATTGCCTGCAGTTAGAGAGTGCTCCTATTTATTCATCTGTGCTCTGACCTGCAGAGCAGCTGAGCTGATTTCATGTCAAGGTTTGCTTTGTGGTTCTGATCTGATGGTCATAAAAACAAAAAGCTACAACTGGTTTTACAGTATGGAGCCTGGTGCTCCTCAGCCAGCTGCTGCCTCTCCTGCATCTGTGCTGAAATTCTTGTTGGGTGAAGATGCTCCGCATCCCCGGTGGGACTGGCGTGTGCTGGAGTGGAGCTGCTGAAGGCTGGTGTAGGTTGTATGCTTGGAAAGGAAGATGTCAGTTGGCATCCTGCCTTGGCTTTTAGAGATGTGCTGCTTTGATTCAGAGACACAGCAGAAATATTTACAAACACAATTAAACCCTTAATCTGAGGGCTTTTTGCATTGGTGAGGCTTGTTTCAGTAAGTCACCTTCCCTCCTTTGCTCTTTCATTGCCAAGTGCTCCCTGCTCCCAGGTGCTGGCACACTTGTTGGCTTCCTATAGAGTAAGGTTCTTTGCTCCAGGCTGTTTAGGAAGATAAAGCATTTCAGCTGTTTCTTTTTTTCTGTAAAGTAGTTTTGGAAGGATTGACTCAAAGGCAATAGATAGAGGGCAAAATGATCATGTAATAGGGAGCAAATTATTGGTTTGATTTTGAAAGAGTTTGTGTTTGATTCTGGGAGGTGAGCAGTATTCAACTGTTAGTGTTCGATAAAAATATTAGGTAATGGCATACAAGCACTCAGAAGAAAAGGTTTCTATTTCTAGTCTTTGAAATGGCTCACTGATAAGGGAGAGCTGCAGCTCCTGGAATTCTGATGGTGTAGCAGGAGATGTCTCCATTTGTCCCAAGGGACACAAAAAGATCTTGTCTTTTCCACTGTGGTTTCCTAACAGCTCTGTACCCTGAGGAGAGGATAAGGAGTGATCCTCTCACATTTTCCCCCAAGCCTCCCTGCTCTCACTGCATCACAAACATGCTTTGGAGAGCAGCACTGAGGGTTGGCCACCAGTGAAATGTGTGCAATGCAAGAATGGCTTTCAAGATCTTCTTCCTGTCCTTTGCCTCCTGTCATTCCAAGGGAATGGTTATTGAGTAGCAAATAAAAATGTTCTTGAATACAAAATGACTGTAGATGAAATTACCATAGTCATGTTGCTGAAACCACTTCCTAGCAATCCTAGTGAAATACGTTGCTTTGGAAGTTGACACAAGATTGGCTGTGAAAAAGAGGATGAAACAGGGATGAGGTGATGTACACTTGTGAGACCCTTCCGTCTGAAGGAAGAAGTGTGAAATGGTTGGTGAAGCTTCCAGTGTACAAGATCAGTGATTGCAGCAACCATCTGCAATAATAGTGGTCACAACAGCTTCGATTAAATGCATTTTCTTGAAAATCTGCCATTTTCACAAGCTGTCTGAATTCAGAAGGAAGTTTTTGAAGTCCAGGGTGCTCTGCTCTTGATGAAAAGCATGGAAAATCTCTCAGCCATGATTCTCTTGGCTTCCCTTTGTTTTATGGAAGCAAAACTTCGTTATGTCTGTGCATAGATGGTGTCTAAAGGGTTTTAGTATCAGCTCAGCTCTCTGCTTGGCATACTTGTCCCATAGCTGAGAACAGTCTGTGGTGTCCTGTGCCTGGAGACTTGATTGCTGCAGCCTAAACAAAGGGAAGAATGGCTGCAGGTTTTCCAGCCTACATGACATCTATCCATCAGAGACCTGAGTTTGGGTTTTGTATCGTACAGTTAGTAGCCTCTGGCAGCGGAGAGAGTTTCACTATTTTCGTGGTTGACTGAAGCTGGGGTTTTGTTTTTTAAAGGTTTTTTTTCCAAGCAGGAGTGATGGTAAAAATATGCTTGGTCAATTTTATTATAAAATACAATGGAAAAAAAAAAGATACCATAGAAATATGTTAAAAGTAACTTCAAGAATTATATACTTCTAAACTTACCAGATCATAAGTGACCTGCATTCTTTCACCACTGGTAGGATGCTAAGCAAAGACAGCAAATACATGGCAGACCTGTTCTCTGGTGCCTTCTAAGGTTTCTAAACTTGGGATTATTTTATCTTGCATTTAATTCTTTCTTATAACTTGGCACTAACCTGTGCTTGATGGCAAAGACAAGTGCTTGGGACCATATTTGCTGCTACCCCTTAAGGAGTTAAGCTGTGCTGTCTACACTTACCTCTCAAGGAGAGAGTTATTTATGTATTTGTGTATATATGCACAGATTAATATATAAAAATATTTTGTGTATATATATATTTATAAAGAGTTCTGGAAAATGCAAAGGTAGTGCTTTATTCTCTTCTTGCCCTTTTTTCCATATCTCCTATTCGTGAAGTCTGCTAACAGACTTAATGTACACAGTTCATACTATTTTGCCAGAAAGGGAATCTTATCAAGTGGATTTGCAGTCACCTTTCTATTACACAGAAATATTTATGTTCACTACTCTCATATGAGCTACTTATTGGAAATCACTGTTGTATGTACAACGTGCAGTCTGAGAGGTGTATCCAAATATTGATTTGTATTGTGCACAAAATTTCTCAATATTTACCAAAACCTCACTTGTATTAAAAAAATAACATTATCGTGGAAACTTGCCATTTGGAGGATATGAAGGAGAGAAAAAAATAACTATAAAATGGAATGGTACAATGGTATCAGTTCATCTTCAGAGATCTTATGGCCTGGGTGACATGTATGAATTGATGCACTATCTTTTCTTTGTCACCTCAGCTTATCTTCATTCTTGTTATTGCCACCTGCCTCCTCTCAGTGAGCATTTGATCTGGGCGTCAGGATGGCTTCTAAATGCAGTGAAGGGAAGCTAATCTCAGCTGTGTAATGACTAGAAGGGACTGCATATTAAAATATATGGAAGTCTCTTTCAAGAAATGCTCTTGGATCTATGAGAAGGATACGCAGAATTTTAAGTTGTGAAATGTCTGACCTGTGCTGAGTAAGTTTATAGCTAGATAACACTGCCAGCTATGCAGGGAGTAGCTATTCAAGATGTGGTTTTGATCAGAAGATTGTTGTCGCTTTGGCAGCGAATATTAAAATGAAACCTCAAAGAGCGTGGAAAAGATTACAATTCAGGCATTTGGGAAAAGAGCAAAGAAATATTTCAAAATTATTTTATATGGTTTCTGCTGTGGATGAAAATTATTCTGGAAAACCTGAAAGTATGGAGATGAAATTACTGTCTGAATTTGGTCGTTCGTGTAGTCATTGTCTAATGCTCACAGTGCCAAGTCACAGGTGAGTGTGGAATTGTAAAGTGTTTGTTTTCTTTTACTTTAGTTGATATTAGTTTAAAAACCAGAAAGCAAAATGCTACCACCTGGTGTTGGACATGATGTGTGATAAAAAGAATTTTCCTTGCTGTTTGAACTACTGCCCAATAACTGTAATTTCTTAGTATTTCACAGCATAGTCTAGTGGTTTTCTATATCTTGGTATTTCGTGTCCACGTTAATTCTAAAAGGTATTAGGGCATATTCTAGCACAGCATATTCAAACAGCCTTTTTTTTTTTTAAACTCGTACTGCACATTTTCTGAAAAAATTTCTGTGCTGTTTGCCCACCTCTCCCTGTACTTGGGTGCTTGTTATCTGCTTTTTGAACCATTTTATGACTACAGCATATGAGACTAACCTTAAGTGTCTGAGAATCTTTAACCTTTCTTGAGAGCCAAGAAAACACAAGCCATCTGTGTACTATGTTAGTTAAAATACTGTAGCTCCTCTCTTACATATGCTGTTTCTTTCCTTGTTTCTCAGAAGCAAGGAAATAAGAATCACGGAAGTCTGGAATCTCTAAAACCTGATTCAAAGCTTTTGCCACTTCTCAACAAAATGCTCCTAGAGAAAGTCCTGGGTGAACTGAAGTTGGTTTTACATTACAGTTTCCGAGCCAGTCAAGGTGGTTGTGCTTTCTTCATCAAACTGGTCAATTAGACTGGCTTTCAGAATGCATTCTGCATTAAACGATTTGATACATTCTGCTTTAAACCATGATCCATAAACAACTGAAATACCAAGAATGGCACTTAAAAACAGGACAGGCTCATTAAGATTTCTTCCTTTTATTCAATTTAAAGACTGATAATGATAGTACACTGACTCATGAAGTTTTGTGAGAAGAAGCAATATTTTCAAGGTGTGTTGAGCATTGGTAGCTTAGTTCAGAAATGTGCTAGGCTGCTATTACAACTTTAACTGGCTTTTTTCAGGCTGTTTTAGACCTTCTAGTTAGCTCTTAGGATGTACAGCACAGCTATAAGTGCTGTGCAGTGATAATTATATAAACATGTTATATGTTTAGGCCTTGTAAAATAAAATCAATTTTTTCCATGGGAAAGTAATAACTCATTAAATTACAACCCTAATGCTTCTGAAATGTGGACAGAAGAATATTTTTCAATTAAAAAATGTGTTGGACTTCTAGTTTTTTCTCTGGTTTAGCTTTTGTTAGAAAAAGTACCTGTTTTCTGGCTTTCTGCATACTTGTCTACTAAAAACCAGGAATACTTAGAACCACTTCTGGCAATATGAAGGATTGTTTTAAATTAAATATTTGAGCAGGTGCATTTTTTTCAAGCCACAGGGCTGTTTGTATGCAAACAAACTACACTGGCTGCATATCACAAAAAGAACTTGCACCTGACTTACCTTACTCTTAGCTGTTTATGGACTCGGTTTCCTGTCTGAATGACAAGGCTGATGCTACTCTGCAC